>CM056059.1:295836598-296342212 GCA_029574335.1 Rana kukunoris | reverse complement strand
CCTAATTTGCATGTCTATGCAGATGCATGGGGGGCAAATATAAATGCGTAGGTGAACAAGACCATGAAACCATTATCTAGGCCATGTTGACCACCACCAACAACAAAATATTAACACGTTCTGCATGCATTTCCTAATAAAAGGAACTCAAGCTATTTTTTAAAACATCGGCAATAGCCAGAAAACAATTTCATGGTCTAGTTCCACCTATGCCTATATTTCCACACATGCTGTTTAACTCATGGTGACTCCAATAAACCCTAATTTGCATGTCTGTGCAGCTGCATGGGGGCAAACTATATGCATAAGTAGAACAAGACCATCAAATCATTTCTAGGCCATGTTGACCACCACCAAAAACAACATTAAACACCGTCTGCGTGCATTACCTAATAAAAAAAAACTCAAGCTATTTTTAAACATCCAGCAATAGCCAGAAAAACAATTTTGATGGTCTAGTTCCACCTATGCCTATATTTCCACACATGCTGTTTAACTCATGGTGACTCCAAGAAACCCTAATTTGCATGTCTGTGCAGCTGCATGGGGGCAACTATATGCATAAGTGGAACAAGACCATCAAATCATTTTCTAGGCCATGTTGACCACCACCAAAAAACAAACATTAACACGTCTGCGTGCATTACCTAATAAAAAAAAAACTCAAGCTATTTTTAACCATCCAGCAATAGCCAGAAAACAATTTGATGGTCTAGTTCCACCTATGCCTATATTTCCACAGATGCTGTTTAACTCATGGTGACTTCAAGAAACCCTAATTTGCATGTCTATGCAGATGCATGGGGGGCAAATATAAATGCGTAGGTGGAACAAGACCATGAAACCATTATCTAGGCCATGTTGACCAACAACACAACAACAAACAAAAAACAAAAACATTAACATCTGCGTGCATTTCCTAATAAAAGGAACTCAAGCTATTTTTTAAACATCCAGCAATAGCCAGAAAACCACTTGATGGTCTAGTTCCACCTATGCCTATATTTCCACAGATGCTGTTTAACTCATGGTGACTCCAAGAAAACCCTAATTTGCATGTCTATGCAGATGCATGGGGGGCAAATATATGCATAGGTGGAACAAGACCATGAAACCATTATCTAGGCCATGTTGACCATCACCAACAAAAAAATATTAACACCGTTCTGCGTGCATTACCTAATAAAAAAAACTCAAGCTATTTTTTAACCATCCGGCAATAGCCAGAAAACAATTTGATGGTCTAGTTCCACCTATGCCTATATTTCCACACATGCTGTTTAACTCATGGTGACTCCAAGAAACCCTAATTTGCATGTCTGTGCAGCTGCATGGGGGCAACTATATGCATAAGTGGAACAAGACCATCAAATCATTTTCTATGCCATGTTGACCACCACCAAAAACAACATTAACACCGTCTGCGTGCATTACCTAATAAAAAAAAAACTCAAGCTATTTTTAACCATCCAGCAATAGCCAGAAAACAATTTGATGGTCTAGTTCCACCTATGCCTATATTTCCACAGATGCTGTTTAACTCATGGTGACTTCAAGAAACCCTAATTTGCATGTCTATGCAGATGCATGGGGGGCAAATATAAATGCGTAGGTGGAACAAGACCATGAAACCATTATCTAGGCCATGTTGACCACACACCAACAACAACAACAACAAAAACATTAACATCTGCGTGCATTTCCTAATAAAAGGAACTCAAGCTATTTATTTAAACATCCAGCAATAGCCAGAAAACCACTTGATGGTCTAGTTCCACCTATGCCTATATTTCCACAGATGCTGTTTAACTCATGGTGACTCCAAGAAACCCTAATTTGCATGTCTATGCAGATGCATGGGGGGCAAATATATGCGTAGGTGGAACAAGACCATGAAACCATTATCTAGGCCATGTTGACCATCACCAACAACAAAAATATTAACACGTTCTGCATGCATTTCCTAATAAAAGGAACTCAAGCTATTTTTTAAACATCCGGCAATAGCCAGAAAACAATTTGATGGTCTAGTTCCACCTATGCCTATATTTGCACACATGCTGTTTAACTCATGGTGACTTCAATAAACCCTAATTTGCATGTCTGTGCAGCTGCATGGGGGCAACTATATGCATAAGTGGAACAAGACCATCTAATAATTTTCTATGCCATGTTGACCACCACCAAAAACAACATTAACACCGTCTGCGTGCATTACCTAATAAAAAAAACTCAAGCTATTTTTAACCATCCAGCAATAGCCAGAAAACAATTTGATGGTCTAGTTCCACCTATGCCTATATTTCCACAGATGCTGTTTATCTCATGGTGACTTCAAGAAACCCTAATTTGCATGTCTATGCAGATGCATGGGGGGCAAATATAAATGCGTAGGTGGAACAAGACCATGAAACCATTATCTAGGCCATGTTGACCAGCACCAACAACAACAACAAAAACATTAACATCTGCATGCATTTCCTAATAAAAGGAACTCAAGCTATTTATTTAAACATCCAGCAATAGCCAGAAAACCACTTGATGGTCTAGTTCCACCTATGCCTATATTTCCACAGATGCTGTTTAACTCATGGTGACTCCAAGAAACCCTAATTTGCATGTCTATGCAGATGCATGGGGGGCAAATATATGCGTAGGTGGAACAAGACCATGAAACCATTATCTAGGCCATGTTGACCATCACCAACAACAAAAATATTAACACGTTCTGCATGCATTTCCTAATAAAAGGAACTCAAGCTATTTTTTAAACATCCGGCAATAGCCAGAAAACAATTTGATGGTCTAGTTCCACCTATGCCTATATTTGCACACATGCTGTTTAACTCATGGTGACTTCAATAAACCCTAATTTGCATGTCTGTGCAGCTGCATGGGGCAACTATATGCATAAGTGGAACAAGACCATCAAATCATTTTCTAGGCCATGTTGACCACCACCAAAAACAACATTAACACCGTCTGCGTGCATTACCTAATAAAAAAAAACCTCAAACTATTTTTAACCATCCAGCAATAGCCAGAAAACAATTTGATGGTCTAGTTCCACCTATGCCTATATTTCCACAGATGCTGTTTAACTCATGGTGACTTCAAGAAACCCTAATTTGCATGTCTATGCAGATGCATGGGGGGCAAATATAAATGCGTAGGTGGAACAAGACCATGAAACCATTATCTAGGCCATGTTGACCACCACCACCACCAGCAACAACAACAACAACAACAACAACATTAACATCTGCGTGCATTTCCTAATAAAAGGAACTCAAGCTATTTATTTAAACATCCAGCAATGGCCAGAAAACCACTTGATGGTCTAGTTCCACCTATGCCTATATTTCCACAGATGCTGTTTAACTCATGGTGACTCCTAGAAACCGTAATTTGCATGTCTATGCAGCTGCATGGATGGCAAATATATGTGTAGGTGTAACTAGAGCATTAAACCATTTTTTAGGCCATGTTGACCACCACCAAAAACAACATTAACACCATCTGCGTGCATTACCTAATAAAAAAAAAACCTCAAGCTATTTTTAACCATCCAGCAATAGCCAGAAAACAATTTGATGGTCTAGTTCCACCTATGCCTATATTTCCACACATGCTGTTTAACTCATGGTGACTCCAAGAAACCCTAATTTGCATGTCTGTGCAGCTGCATGGGGGCAACTATATGCATAAGTGGAACAAGACAATCAAATCATTTTCTATGCCATGTTGACCACCACCAAAAACAACATTAACACCGTCTGCGTGCATTACCTAATAAAAAAAACCTCAAGCTATTTTTAACCATCCAGCAATAGCCAGAAAACAATTTGATGGTCTAGTTCCACCTATGCCTATATTTCCACAGATGCTGTTTAACTCATGGTGACTCCAAGAAACCCTAATTTGCATGTCTATGCAGATGCATGGGGGGCAAATATAAATGCGTAGGTGGAACAAGACCATGAAACCATTATCTAGGCCATGTTGACCACCACCAAGAACAAAAATATTAACACGTTCTGCATGCATTTCCTAATAAAAGGAACTCAAGCTATTTTTTAAACATCCGGCAATAGCCAGAAAACAATTTGACGGTCTAGTTCCACCTATGCCTATATTTGCACACATGCTGTTTAACTCATGGTGACTCCAATAAACCCTAATTTGCATGTCTGTGCAGCTGCATGGGGGCAACTATATGCATAAGTAGAACAAGACCATCAAATCATTTTCTAGGCCATGTTGACCACCACCAAAAACAACATTACCACCGTCTGCGTGCATTACCTAATAAAAAAAAAACTCAAGCTATTTTTAACCATCCAGCAATAGCCAGAAAACAATTTGATGGTCTAGTTCCACCTATGCCTATATTTCCACACATGCTGTTTAACTCATGGTGACTCCAAGAAACCCTAATTTGCATGTCTGTGCAGCTGCATGGGGGCAACTATATGCATAAGTGGAACAAGACCATCAAATCATTTTCTAGGCCATGTTGACCACCACCAAAAACAACATTAACACCGTCTGCGTGCATTACCTAATAAAAAAAAAACTCAAGCTATTTTTAACCATCCAGCAATAGCCAGAAAACAATTTGATGGTCTAGTTCCACCTATGCCTATATTTCCACACATGCTGTTTAACTCATGGTGACTCCAAGAAACCCTAAGTTGCATGTCTGTGCAGCTGCATGGGGGCAACTATATGCATAAGTGGAACAAGACCATCAAATCATTTCCTAGGCCACGTTGACACCACCAAAAACAACATTAACGCCGCCTGCGTGCATTACCTAATAAAACAAACTCAAGCTTTTTTTTTAACCATCCGGCAATAGCCAGAAAACAATTTGATGGTCTAGTTCCACCTATGCCTATATTTCCACAGATGCTGTTTAACTCACGGTGACTCATAGAAACCCTAATTTGCATGTCTATGCAGCTGCATGGATGGCAAATATATGTGTAGGTGCAACAAGACAATCAAATCATTTTCTAGGCCATGTTGACCACCACCAAAAACAACATTAACACCATCTGCGTGCATTACCTAATAAAAAAAACTCAAGCTATTTTTAACCATCCAGCAATAGCCAGAAAACAATTTGATGGTCTAGTTCCACCTATGCCTATATTTCCACAGATGCTGTTTAACTCATGGTGACTCCAAGAAACCCTAATTTGCATGTCTATGCAGATGCATGGGGGGCAAATATATGCGTAGGTGGAACAAGACCATGAAACCATTATCTAGGCCATGTTGACCATCACCAACAACAAAAATATTAACACGTTCTGCATGCATTTCCTAATAAAAGGAACTCAAGCTATTTTTTTAAACATCCGGCAATAGCCAGAAAACAATTTGATGGTCTAGTTCCACCTATGCCTATATTTGCACACATGCTGTTTAACTCATGTTGACTCCAAGAAACCCTAATTTGCATGTCTGTGCAGCTGCATGGGGGCAACTATATGCATAAGTGGAACAAGACCATCAAATCATTTTCTATGCCATGTTGACCACCACCAAAAACAACATTAACACCGTCTGCGTGCATTACCTAATAAAAAAAACTCAAGCTATTTTTAACCATCCAGCAATAGCCAGAAAACAATTTGATGGTCTAGTTCCACCTATGCCTATATTTCCACAGATGCTGTTTATCTCATGGTGACTTCAAGAAACCCTAATTTGCATGTCTATGCAGATGCATGGGGGGCAAATATAAATGCGTAGGTGGAACAAGACCATGAAACCATTATCTAGGCCATGTTGACCACCACCAACAACAAAAATATTAACACGTTCTGCATGCATTTCCTAATAAAAGGAACTCAAGCTATTTTTTAAACATCCGGCAATAGCCAGAAAACAATTTGATGGTCTAGTTCCACCTATGCCTATATTTGCACACATGCTGTTTAACTCATGGTGACTCCAATAAACCCTAATTTGCATGTCTGTGCAGCTGCATGGGGGCAACTATATGCATAAGTGGAACAAGACCATCAAATCATTTTCTAGGCCATGTTGACCACCACCAAAAACAACATTAACACCGTCTGCGTGCATTACCTAATAAAAAAAAAAACTCAAACTATTTTTAACCATCCAGCAATAGCCAGAAAACAACTTAATGGTCTAGTTCCACCTATGCCTATATTTCCACACATGCTGTTTAACTCATGGTGACTCCAAGAAACCCTAATTTGCATGTCTGTGCAGCTGCATGGGGGCAACTATATGCATAAGTGGAACAAGACCATCAAATCATTTCTAGGCCATGTTGACCACCAGACCACAACACCAAAAACAACATTAACACCGTCTGCGTGCATTACCTAATAAAAAAAAAAACTCAAGCTATTTTTAACCATCCAGCAATAGCCAGAAAACAATTTGATGGTCTAGTTCCACCTATGCCTATATTTCCACACATGCTGTTTAACTCATGGTGACTCCAAGAAACCCTAATTTGCATGTCTGTGCAGCTGCATGGGGGCAACTATATGCATAAGTGGAACAAGACCATCAAATCATTTCCTAGGCCACGTTGACACCACCAAAAACAACATTAACGCCGCCTGCGTGCATTACCTAATAAAAACAAACTCAAGCTTTTTTTTAACCATCCGGCAATAGCCAGAAAACAATTTGATGGTCTAGTTCCACCTATGCCTATATTTCCACAGATGCTGTTTAACTCATGGTGACTCATAGAAACCCTAATTTGCATGTCTATGCAGCTGCATGGATGGCAAATATATGTGTAGGTGCAACAAGACAATCAAATCATTTTCTATGCCATGTTGACCACCACCAAAAACAACATTAACACCGTCTGCGTGCATTACCTAATAAAAAAACCTCAAGCTATTTTTAACCATCCAGCAATAGCCAGAAAACAATTTGATGGTCTAGTTCCACCTATGCCTATATTTCCACAGATGCTGTTTAACTCATGGTGACTCCAAGAAACCCTAATTTGCATGTCTATGCAGATGCATGGGGGACAAATATATGCATAGGTGGAACAAGACCATGAAACCATTATCTAGGCCATGTTGACCACCACCAACAACAAAAATATTAACACGTTCTGCATGCATTTCCTAATAAAAGGAACTCAAGCTATTTTTTAAACATCCGGCAATAGCCAGAAAACAATTTGATGGTCTAGTTCCACCTATGCCTATATTTGCACACATGCTGTTTAACTCATGGTGACTCCAAGAAACCCTAATTTGCATGTCTGTGCAGCTGCATGGGGGCAACTATATGCATAAGTGGAACAAGACCATCAAATCATTTTCTAGGCCATGTTGACCACCACCAAAAACAACATTAACACCATCTGCGTGCATTACCTAATAAAAAAAACTCAAGCTATTTTTAACCATCCAGCAATAGCCAGAAAACAATTTGATGGTCTAGTTCCACCTATGCCTATATTTCCACAGATGCTGTTTAACTCATTGTGACTTCAAGAAACCCTAATTTGCATGTCTATGCAGATGCATGGGGCGCAAATATAAATGCGTAGGTGGAACAAGACCATGAAACCATTATCTAGGCCATGTTGACCACCCACCACCACAGCAACAACAAAACAACAACAAAACAAACAACATTAAACATCTGCGTGCATTTCCTAATAAAAGGAACTCAAGCTATTTTTTAAACATCCAGCAATGGCCAGAAAACCACTTGATGGTCTAGTTCCACCTATGCCTATATTTCCACACATGCTGTTTAACTCATGGTGACTCCAAGAAACCGTAATTTGCATGTCTATGCAGCTGCATGGATGGCAAATATATGTGTAGGTGGAACAAGAGCATTAAACCATTTTTTAGGCCATGTTGACCACCACCAAAAACAACATTAACACCATCTGCGTGCATTACCTAATATAAAAAAAAAAACCTCAAGCTATTTTTAACCATCCAGCAATAGCCAGAAAACAATTTGATGGTCTAGTTCCACCTATGCCTATATTTCCACACATGCTGTTTAACTCATGGTGACTCCAAGAAACCCTAATTTGCATGTCTGTGCAGCTGCATGGGGGCAACTATATGCATAAGTGGAACAAGACAATCAAATCATTTTCTATGCCATGTTGACCACCACCAAAAACAACATTAACACCGTCTGCGTGCATTACCTAATAAAAAAAACCTCAAGCTATTTTTAACCATCCAGCAATAGCCAGAAAACAATTTGATGGTCTAGTTCCACCTATGCCTATATTTCCACAGATGCTGTTTAACTCATGGTGACTCCAAGAAACCCTAATTTGCATGTCTATGCAGATGCATGGGGGGCAAATATAAATGCGTAGGTGGAACAAGACCATGAAACCATTATCTAGGCCATGTTGACCACCACCAACAACAAAAATATTAACACGTTCTGCATGCATTTCCTAATAAAAGGAACTCAAGCTATTTTTTAAACATCCGGCAATAGCCAGAAAACAATTTCATGGTCTAGTTCCACCTATGCCTATATTTGCACACATGCTGTTTAACTCATGGTGACTCCAATAAACCCTAATTTGCATGTCTGTGCAGCTGCATGGGGGCAACTATATGCATAAGTAGAACAAGACCATCAAATCATTTTCTAGGCCATGTTGACCACCACCAAAAACAACATTAACACCGTCTGCGTGCATTACCTAATAAAAAAAAAACTCAAGCTATTTTTAACCATCCAGCAATAGCCAGAAAACAATTTGATGTCTAGTCCACCTAGCCTATATTTCCACAGCCTATATTTCCACACATGCTGTTTAACTCATGGTGACTCCAAGAAACCCTAATTTGCATGTCTGTGCAGCTGCATGGGGGCAACTATATGCATAAGTGGAACAAGACCATCAAATCATTTTCTAGGCCATGTTGACCACCACCAACAACAACAACAACAACAAAAACACTGTCTGTGTGCATTTCCTAATAAAAGGAACTTAAGCTATTTTTTAAACATCCAGCAAAAGCCAGAAAACAATTTGATGGTCTAGTTCCACCTATGCCTATATTTCCACAGATGCGGTTTAATTCATGGTGACTCCTAGAAACCCTAATTTGCATGTCTATGCAGCTGCATGGATGGCAAATATATGTGTAGGTGCAACAAGACAATCAAATCATTTTCTATGCCATGTTGACCATCACCAACAACAAAAATATTAACACGTTCTGCATGCATTTCCTAATAAAAGGAACTCAAGCTATTTTTTAAACATCCGGCAATAGCCAGAAAACAATTTGATGGTCTAGTTCCACCTATGCTTATATTTCCACACATGCTGTTTAACTCATGGTGACTCCAATAAACCCTAATTTGCATGTCTGTGCAGCTGCATGGGGGCAACTATATGCATAAGTGGAACAAGACAATCAAATCATTTTCTAGGCCATGTTGACCACCACCAAAAACAACATTAACACCGTCTGCGTGCATTACCTAATAAAAAAAAACTCAAGCTGTTTTTAACCATCCAGCAACAACCAGAAAAAAAATTGATGGTCTAGTTCCACAGATGCTGTTTAACTCATGGTGACTCCTAGAAACCATAATTTGCATGTCTATGCAGCTGCATGGAGGGCAAATATATGTGTAGGTGTAACAAGAGCATTAAACCATTTTCTAGGCCATGTTGACCACCACCAAAAACAACATTAACACCGTCTGCGTGCATTACCTAATAAAAAAAAAACTCAAGCTATTTTTAACCATCCAGCAATAGCCAGAAAACAATTTGATGGTCTAGTTCCACCTATGCCTATATTTCCACACATGCTGTTTAACTCATGGTGACTCCAAGAAACCCTAATTTGCATGTCTATGCAGATGCATGGGGGGCAAATATATGCGTAGGTGGAACAAGACCATGAAACCATTATCTAGGCCATGTTGACCACCACCAACAACAAAAATATTAACACGTTCTGCATGCATTTCCTAATAAAAGGAACTCAAGCTATTTTTTAAACATCCGGCAATAGCCAGAAAACAATTTGATGGTCTAGTTCCACCTATGCCTATATTTGCACACATGCTGTTTAACTCATGGTGACTCCAAGAAACCCTAATTTGCATGTCTGTGCAGCTGCATGGGGGGCAACTATATGCATAAGTGGAACAAGACCATCAAATCATTTTCTAGGCCATGTTGACCACCACCAAAAACAACATTAACACCGTCTGCGTGCATTAACTAATAAAAAAAACTCAAGCTATTTTTAACCATCCAGCAATAGCCAGAATACAATTTGATGGTCTAGTTCCACCTATGCCTATATTTCCACAGATGCTGTTTAACTCATGGTGACTTCAAGAAACCCTAATTTGCATGTCTATGCAGATGCATGGGGGGCAAATATAAATGCGTAGGTGGAACAAGACCATGAAACCATTATCTAGGCCATGTTGACCAGCACCAACAACAACAACAACAAAAACATTAACATCTGCGTGCATTTCCTAATAAAAGGAACTCAAGCTATGTATTTAAACATCCAGCAATAGCCAGAAAACCACTTGATGGTCTAGTTCCACCTATGCCTATATTTCCACAGATGCTGTTAAACTCATGGTGACTCCTAGAAACCGTAATTTGCATGTCTATGCAGCTGCATGGATGGCAAATATATGTGTAGGTGTAACAAGAGCATTAAACCATTTTCTAGGCCATGTTGACCACCACCAAAAACAACATTAACAACGTCTGCGTGCATTACCTAATAAAAAAAAAAAACTCAAGCTATTTTTTAAACATCCGGCAATAGCCAGAAAACAATTTGATGGTCTAGTTCCACCTATGCCTATATTTCCACACATGCTGTTTAACTCATGGTGACTCCAAGAAACCCTAATTTGCATGTCTGTGCAGCTGCATGGGGGCAACTATATGCATAAGTGGAACAAGACCATCAAATCATTTCCTAGGCCACGTTGACACCACCAAAAACAACATTAACGCCGCCTGCGTGCATTACCTAATAAAACAAACTCAAGCTTTTTTTTAACCATCCGGCAATAGCCAGAAAACAATTTGATGGTCTAGTTCCACCTATGCCTATATTTCCACAGATGCTGTTTAACTCATGGTGACTCCTAGAAACCCTCATTTGCATGTCTATGCAGCTGCATGGATGGCAAATATATGTGTAGGTGCAACAAGACAATCAAATCATTTTCTATGCCATGTTGACCACCACCAAAAACAACATTAACACCGTCTGCGTGCATTACCTAATAAAAAAAACTCAAGCTATTTTTAACCATCCAGCAATAGCCAGAAAACAATTTGATGGTCTAGTTCCACCTATGCCTATATTTCCACAGATGCTGTTTAACTCATGGTGACTCCTAGAAACCGTAATTTGTATGTCTATGCAGCTGCATGGATGGCAAATATATGTGTAGGTGTAACAAGAGCATTAAACCATTTTCTAGGCCATGTTGACCACCACCAAAAACAACATTAACACCGTCTGCGTGCATTACCTAATAAAAAATAAACTCAAGCCATTTTTAACCATCCAGCAATAGCCAGAAAACAATTTGATGGTCTAGTTCCACCTATGCCTATATTTCCACACATGCTGTTTAACTCATGGTGACTCCAAGAAACCCTAATTTGCATGTCTGTGCAGCTGCATGGGGGCAACTATATGCATAAGTGGAACAAGACCATCAAATCATTTTCTAGGCCATGTTGACCACCACCACCACGAACAACAAAAACATTAACACTGTCTGCGTGCATTTCCGAATAAAAGGAACTTAAGCTTTTTTTTTAAACATCCAGCAAAAGCCAGAAAACAATTTGATGGTCTAGTTCCACCTATGCCTATATTTCCACAGATGCTGTTTAACATATATGCATAAGTGGAACAAGACAATCAAATCATTTTCTAGGCCATGTTGACCACCACCAAAAACAACATTAACACCGTCTGCGTGCATTACCTAATAAAAAAAAACTCAAGCTATTTTTAACCATCCAGCAAAAGCCAGAAAACAATTTGATGGTCTAGTTCCACCTATGCCTATATTTCCACAGATGCTGTTAAACTCATGGTGACTCCAATAAACCCTAACTTGCATGTATGTGCAGCTGCATGGGGGCAACTATATGCATAAGTGGAACAAGACAATCAAATCATTTTCTAGGCCATGTTGACCACCACCAAAAACAACATTAACACTGTCTGTGTGCATTATCTAATAAAAAAAACTCAAGCTATTTTTACCATCCAGCAACAGCCAGAAAAAAATTTGATGGTCTAGTTCCACAGATGCTGTTTAACTCATGGTGACTCCTAGAAACCATAATTTGCATGTCTATGCAGCTGCATGGAGGGCAAATATATGTGTAGGTGTAACAAGAGCATTAAACCATTTTCTAGGCCATGTTGACCACCATCTGCATGCATTTCCTAATAAAAGGAACTCAAGCTATTTTTAACCATCCAGCAATAGCCAGAAAACAATTTGATGGTCTAGTAGTTCCACCTATGCCTATATTTGCACACATGCTGTTAAACTCATGGTGACTTCTAGAAACCCTAACTTGCATGACTGTGCAGCTGCATGGATGGCAAATATATGCATAAGTGAAACAAGACCATCAAATCATTTTCTAGGCCATGTTGACCACCACCAAAAACAACGTTAACACCGTCTGCGTACATTACCTAATAAAAAAAAACTCAAGCTATTTTTAACCATCCAGCAATAGCCAGAAAACAATTTGATGGTCTAGTTCCACCTATGCCTATATTTCCACAGATGCTGTTTAACTCATGGTGACTCCAAGAAACCCTAATTTGCATGTCTATGCAGATGCATGGGGGGCAAATATATGCGTAGGTGAAACAAGACCATGAAACCATTATCTAGGCCATGTTGACCACCACCAACAACAACAACAACAAAAACATTAACACCATCTGCGTGCATTTCCTAATAAAAGGAACTCAAGCTATTTATTTAAACATCCAGCAATAGCCAGAAAACCACTTGATGGTCTAGTTCCACCTATGCCTATATTTCCACAGATGCTGTTTAACTCATGGTGACTCCTAGAAACCGTAATTTGCATGTCTATGCAGCTGCATGGATGGCAAATATATGTGTAGGTGTAACAAGAGCATTAAACCATTTTCTAGGCCATGTTGACCAACAACAACATCTGCATGCATTTCCTAATAAAAGGAACTCACGCCATTCTTTAAAAATCCGGCAATAGCCAGAAAACAATTTGATGGTCTAGTTCCACCTATGCCTATATTTGCACACATGCTGTTAAACTCATGGTGACTCCAAGAAACCCTAATTTGCATGTCTGTGCAGCTGCATGGGGGCAACTATATGCATAAGTGTAACAAGACAATCAAATCATTTTCTAGGCCATGTTGGCCACCACCAACAACAACATTAACGCTGTCTGCGTGCATTTCCTAATAAAAGAAACTCAAGCTATTTTCAACCATCCAGCAATAGCCAGAAAACGATTTGATGGTCTAGTTCAGTGGTGGGCAAACTACGGCCCGCGGGCCGTATACGGCCCGGCGGACCTTTTAATCCGGCCCCCGGGCGGGCACTGGGTATGGCATTGTAGTGGCTAGCAGCTGGGCGAATTACATTGCAACGTCTCGTCCTGAATGGTCAGTGGTTAGCAGCTAGCTGGAGAGAGGAGACGTTGCGCGATGTAATTCGCTAGTAGCTACGGGGCGTGGCCGTGGGCAGAGTACGGCTTGAGCCGTACGTGCTGGCGCAGGCAGGGAGTTGACGTCACGTCAGATGACGTCAACTCCTTTCCGCGCGCCTGTGAGGAGCAATCCATGCGCCGTGAGCCTGTGAACAGTGACTGGCGGCTGGCCCAGAAATGTCAGTCATCCATCACATCGGGACTTTCATCTGTACTGATGGTGAGTGATCGTTGCTATGCGATACAGACTGATAATATTCTATACTTCTATCTATTTTCTGTGGTGTCTGTCGCTTGTCATGCTTTGTGCCCAATTTATCTTCTCTTTTTTTAGTTTCTGACATCAGCTGGTTTATGTAATTTTAGCAGAAAATGCACCAAAATATTGCAAACCAAATGAGCACAAAGCATTACAAGCAACAGACACCACAGACAATAGATATGGTAAGAGAAGCCACCGTGTTCATCAATTGTCACCACTGTGCCATGCCATGAAAAGCAATCACTGTGCCATTAATTGTCACCACTGTGCCATGCCATCAAACACAGCCACTGTGCCATCAATTGTCACCACTGTGCCATGCCATGAAAAGCAATCACTGTGCCATCAATTGTCACCACTGTGCCATGTCAAATGCAGCCACTGTGCCATGCCATGAAAAGCAATCACTGTGCCATCAATTGTCACCACTGTGCCATGCCAAATGCAGCCACTGTGCCATGCCATCAAAAGCAATCACTGTACCATCAATTGTAACCACTGTGCCATGCCATCAAAAGCAATCACTGTGCCATCAATTGTCACCACTGTGCCATGCCATCAAAAGCAATCGCTGTGCCATCAATTGTCACCACTGTGCCATGCCATCAAAAACAATCACTGTGCCATCAATTGTCACCACTGTGCCATGCCAAATGCAGCCACTGTGCCATGCCATCAAACAGCCACTGTGCCATCAATTCTCACCACTGTGCCATGCCATCAAAAGCAATCATTGTGCCATCAATTCTCACCACTGTGCCATGCCAAATGCAGCCACTGTTCCATGCCATCAAAAGCAATCACTGTGCCATCAATTGTCACCACTGTGCCATGCCATAAAAAGCAATCACTGTGCCATCAATTGTCACCACTGTGCCATGCCAAATGCAGCCACTGTGCTATGCCATCAAACGCAGCCACTGTGCCATTAATTGTCACCACTGTGCCATGCCAAATACAGCCACTGTGCCATGCCATCAAACGCAGCCACTGTGCCATCAATTGTCATCACTGTGCCATCAAATGCAGCCACTGTGCCATCAATTGTTACCACTGTGCCATCAAATGCAGCCACTGTGCAATCAAATGTAGTTTTGCAAAATAACTCTTTTTATGCTTTTCTACCTTAAATTAATCTAAACATTTAATGTTACAAATTTAAATTTCACTTATATTAATTCACACATACACACCGTCCATTTACTCTTGGTCCGGCCCCCGGGTCCAATTTATGAACCCATTGCGGCCCTCGAGTCAAAAAGTTTGCCCACCCCTGGTCTAGTTCCACCTATGCCTATATTTCCACAGATGCTGTTTAACTCATGGTGACTCCTAGAAACCCTAATTTGAATGTCTATGCAGCTACATGGATGGCAAATATATGTGTAGGTGCAAAAAGACAATCAAATCATTTTCTAGGCCATGTTGACCACCACCAAAAACAACATTAACACCATCTGCATGCATTACCTAATAAAAAAACTCAAGCTATTTTTAACAATCCAGCAAAAGCCAGAAAACAATTTGATGGTCTAGTTCCACCTATGCCTATATTTCCACAGATGCTGTTAAACTCATGGTGACTCCTAGAAACCCTAACTTGCATGTCTGTGCAGCTGCATGGAGCAAATATATGCATAAGTGAAACAAGACCATCAAATCATTTTCTAGGCCATGTTGACCACCACCAAAAACAACATTAACACCGTCTGCGTGCATTACCTAATTAAAAAAAACTCAAGCTATTTTTAACCATCCAGCAATAGCCAGAAAACAATTTGATGGTCTAGTAAAAAAGGTTACCCTAGTTAAGGGTAGAATTTATAGGGATTCTTGCTGATGCACCATGGATCAAAAATAGAAAAATAGAAAAATGAGTCTGATCAAACCCAAAACAACTGAGACGTGAAACCAGATAATATTAATAAAAAAATAACAAAAATGTATTGATACATAATAAACAAACAATATGTTAAAAACCATTCGAGTTTAGAATTTGGAGAAAGGTGTTTGATAGAGCAAATATTTGCCAAACAGCTTCTTTATTCCTGTCGTGTGATTGGTTCTACTAGTTTCGCCCTATCGGGCTTCGTCAGGAACTCACAGTGGAATGTATTCTATATAGATGAAAAATATACAGTAAAAAAAGCATATCAAAAGAAGTATTAATAAGAATCTTAACACTGAAATACTAAATATTGGTCCAAAATTGCGATCAAAAGAGGTAACATCCTTGATGAAAAACTACAAAGTAATGATCGTATGATGACACATAATATTGTGAGTCAGGAAACATAAAGCATACCTTGATTTAAAAGAAGGGAGAACCATGGAGGGGGATGCCCACTAGGACGTGTTCTCAAAAAGTGATGAGAAGACCCCTGGTGGGTGCGATGGATAATGAACAGGTGGTAGGTCCTTATACAAGTGTGTTCCTATGTGTGTACCTGATTGAAGGAAACTAGGTTAAAAGGAATCTGAGATGGCATGTGTCAATTCAAACACGACAATGTTAGCGTGATGAAAAAACAGATTTGCTTACTGAAGCACATTCATAGACAAATGTGGCTATTGCAAATGGTCGTTTGTTCCGAGACAGCAGGTACAATGATCCCAACCGTTGGATAATAATATGGCAGTTTAATCCATAAGCACTATAAAGTAAAGAGATTGATAACGGACTGTAAGAAACAGTGATACACCAATTTAGGAAAAATAAACTAGAAGTAAAAATAAATATAAATATAAATATAAATATAAAGAATGAAATAACTGCCCATTTAAAGGACAGAAAATAACAGTCATTAGCACATCTCCCAGAAAATATATCGGGGAGTGCATATATAACAAGCTGCAGCAGTGCTAGACTGTAAGAAGGGTACATAGAGGTGTCTATTAGAATTTTACTGACCTTTTGGCTAATCAGGGGTAGTTGATGTCCCGATAAGCATAGCACTGAAAGTCTACCTTCTACCAATTAGCCAAAAGGTCAGTAAAATTCTAATAGACACCTCTATGTACCCTTCTTACAGTCTAGCACTGCTGCAGCTTGTTATATATGCACTCCCCGATATATTTTCTGGGAGATGTGCTAATGACTGTTATTTTCTGTCCTTTAAATGGGCAGTTATTTCATTCTTTATATTTATATTTATATTTATATTTATTTTTACTTCTAGTTTATTTTTCCTAAATTGGTGTATCACTGTTTCTTACAGTCCGTTATCAATCTCTTTACTTTATAGTGCTTATGGATTAAACTGCCATATTATTATCCAACGGTTGGGATCATTGTACCTGCTGTCTCGGAACAAACGACCATTTGCAATAGCCACATTTGTCTATGAATGTGCTTCAGTAAGCAAATCTGTTTTTTCATCACGCTAACATTGTCGTGTTTGAATTGACACATGCCATCTCAGATCCCTTTTAACCTAGTTTCCTTCAATCAGGTACACACATAGGAACACACTTGTATAAGGACCTACCACCTGTTCATTATCCATCGCACCCACCAGGGGTCTTCTCATCACTTTTTGAGAACACGTCCTAGTGGGCATCCCCCTCCATGGTTCTCCCTTCTTTTAAATCAAGGTATGCTTTATGTTTCCTGACTCACAATATTATGTGTCATCATACGATCATTACTTTGTAGTTTTTCATCAAGGATGTTACCTCTTTTGATCGCAATTTTGGACCAATATTTAGTATTTCAGTGTTAAGATTCTTATTAATACTTCTTTTGATATGCTTTTTTTACTGTATATTTTTCATCTATATAGAATACATTCCACTGTGAGTTCCTGACGAAGCCCGATAGGGCGAAACTAGTAGAACCAATCACACGACAGGAATGAAGAAGCTGTTTGGCAAATATTTGCTCTATCAAACACCTTTCTCCAAATTCTAAACTCGAATGGTTTTTAACATATTGTTTGTTTATTATGTATAAATACATTTTTGTTATTTTTTTATTAATATTATCTGGTTTCACGTCTCAGTTGTTTTGGGTTTGATCAGACTCATTTTTCTATTTTTCTATTTTTGATCCATGGTGCATCAGCAAGAATCCCTATAAATTCTACCCTTAACTAGGGTAACCTTTTTTCCTCGTACTTCATTGAGGGATTTCGATGCAGATGGTCTTTTTCAGCATAATATATAACAAAAGGTGTTTGCTCTAGAATTTCTCTAAATTTGATGGTTTAGTTCCACCTATGCCTATATTTGCACACATGCTGTTAAACTCATGGTGACTCCTAGAAACCCTAATTTGCATGTCTGTGCAGCTGCATGGGGCAAATATATGCATAACTGGAACAAGACCATCAAATCATTTTCTAGGCCATGTTGACCACCACCAACAACAAAAACATTAACACCATCAGCGTGCATTACCTAATAAAAGAAACTCAAGCTATTTTTTAAACACCCGGCAATAGCCAGAAAAACAATTTGGTGGTCTAGTTCCACCTATGCCTATATTTGCACACATGCTGTTTAACTTATGGTGACTCCAAGAAACCCTAATTTGCATGTCTATGCAGCTGCATGGATGGCAAATATATGTGTAGGTGTAACAAGAGCATTAAACCATTTTGTAGGCCATGTTGACCACCACCAACAACAACAACAACAACATTAAAACCATCTGCATGCATTTCCTAATAAAAGGAACTCAAGCTATTTTTTAAACATCCGGCAATAGCCAGAAAACAATTTGATGGTCTAGTTCCACCTATGCCTATATTTCCACAGATGCTGTTAAACTCATGGTGACACCTAAACACCGTAATTTGCATGTCTAAGCAGCTGCATGGGGGGCAAATATATGCGCAGGTGGAACAAGACCATTAAATCATTATCTAGGCCATGTTGACCACCACCAACAACAACAACAACATTAACACCATCTGTGTGCATTTCCTAATAAAAGGAACTCAAGCTATTTTTTAAACATCCAGCAATAGCCAGAAAACAACTTGTTGGTCTAGGTCCACCTATGCCTATTTATGCACACATAAAAAAGGAAGATGATTACCCCGCGCTGCCAATTTTGGTTAAATGTTAGCTGCTAACACGGCTCATATGAGAGAAGCAAAAAGAATTAAATGTGTAGGAAATGTGTAGCGCTTTAAAGTGACTGTCTGTTAATGACAGTCAGAAGCACAAAAAAAGAATAAACAAATTTTGTGTAAAGTAAAACAAATAAAGGACCCTGGAAAATCCAGGGACAAGCACTGTATAACTCGTGTGTGATGACACCCGTTGTTGGATACAATTAATCACATATAGAAACATATATACATTGAAAAACAACAGTGATTGTTCATTTCTTTAAAAAGACATGTGTAAATTATTAGCCACTGACTGACAAGTGCAATAATGTCCCGTGAAAGGAAAATAAAACAAATCCTGATATAAATAAGTAATAGTCAATCTGATGATTGGTGAATAACAAATAATGACTTCTCCACTGTGTTGTTCCCACCACCGAAAGCAATGCAGGCTTACCAGAACCAGTTGACTTCAGATGGCTTACGCCACTGAAAGTCAAATTAGGCTTGTAGTGGCTGATATCACAATGGGCTCCTTGGCAAGGCAATACTTTGAATGGTCAGCAGAACCTCCGTGGGATGGATGGATGAAGCCCAGCTGGGAGTGCGATCCCCAAGTGGATATTCTCATAGAAAATGGTTTGTATAAGAGATAAGAGAAAGAAGTGGCCACAGAGCGTAATCCCGTTTAAGTAGAAAAATAAAATATTTATTTACAGCTATCAAACTTACATTTTAGCTGAATAAAAAATGCTTGTATACAAGTAGGGCGGCAGTGGAGTCCTCCCGACGCGTTTCGTGGACAGAGCACTTCGTCTGGGGTGTCTCTCCACTGTAGCCCACTCCAATTTATGTAAAAACAGTGAATTACAGTCCAATCAGTGAAGATCTGACTCACCATGCACCTGCAGCAATGAAAAGCAGCACTTCCATCTATCCAAGATGGCGCTGTGGCTTGCTATCCAAGCCTCAATGTGAGTTTGACCTCATTAGCATAGCATTGCTATCCAAGCCTCAATGTGAGTTTGGCCTCATTAGCATAGCATTGCTATCCAAGCCTCAATGTGAGTTTGGCCTCATTTAGCATAGCATTGCTATCCAAGCCTCAATGTGAGTTTGGCCTCATTAGCATAAGCAGGAAGTGAGCAACATATTGTGTGAAAATACGAGAATATCGTTAGATCTAGATGTTATGGGATATGATTGCTAAATGTGGAACTGTAATAGTATTTTTTGAAGTAATTAACTAAAAATATAAAAGTTTAAAATAAGAAACGATGACTGTGACACAGAACGAGGCGTTCCTTATGCCTAGTTCTTACAGCCAATGGCTAATGAGCCAGTAACAGCTAAGGTGTATATGAGTTAGCCAATGGCGGATAGGGTGCAAGTATACTAACCACGCCTTTCGGTAGATGTGTTTGGCTGTGCCCCAGAATGAATTAAAATAAGCGCTTGCGCACATATGAGGCGACGGCGCTGTGGAACGCATATGCGTTCCAGCTGGAAAAAGCAAGCGTCGCACAAAGCGACCGAAGGGGCGGGTGGAAATAATCCAAAGAAGGCGCATGCGCGCTCGCATGGACCTCACTATGGAACGCACGTGCATTCCAACTGACGTGCGCTCCGGTTATGTAGGTTTCTGATTAATATTAATCTGGCTGGCCATACTCCATGTGGAACACACCTAGATTGCAGCTAATGTGCGCTCCTACTACATGGAGTGGGATCTAACCATATAGCTCTTTAATTAAAATCAATCCAAATAACCATGCCTGGTTGACAGCACAAAATTCCATTCTGGCAAACAGGAAAGAAACTAATCCATGTTATGACTGCCGAAAATACAAATTAATTCATGGCACAATGTGGATGATTGCAGCAGCTCAAAGTAATGAAGCCACTACATGTTATAAAATGTATATTGAACAATGACACCATCTATAAAGCAATTCAATCATATATACTAGTGTCAATGATGGTGGTATGCTTCTATTAATGAAAAAAATACCGCTTCATGTGTTTTGTGAGTCAGATCTCCACGTACATATGAATATACATAACTGTGAAAAATGGTCACAGAATAAATTGCAAATGGTGAACACATTGTATGTTCCAATATAATGAGAAAAAAAAAAAAAAAAACAGAAAAAATATAGAAAAAATATACTAGAAAAATTACCAAAGACCCAGAATGTGATATTATGACATATTGATAAAGGAATTAATGTCCCATTCGACATTCATTCCTAATGGGATATAAGTCTGGAGTTCATATATCCAAAAAGTTTCGAGGCGGGATACCCCACGGGTCATAGCTCCACCTCTCCAGGGCGGGGTGTACTTGTCGATGACGACAAACTGAGTACCCTTGGGGTCCCTATGATGATGTTGCCTATAGTGTCGTGGTACGGGGTGTTTTGTGTCCCCACCTATTATTAATGCAATATGTTCGCTGACCCTGATGGAAAAGCAACGAATAGTGCGACCAACATATTGCATGCCACAAGGGCACGTGAGTAAATATACAATATATTTAGTCGCACAAGTGCAGAACGTTTTGATTTTGTATTGTTTCTTGGTGACTGATGATGAAAACTCTGAAATTTTTCGTGTAGTGAGAGCATTGTGATGACACACTTTGCATCTCCTGCAAGGATAAAAAACAACTAAATCATGGAAGAACGAACTCTTTACGGGAGGGTTGATTATATTTGGAGCAATCTTGCTCTGTAGTGAAGGAACTCCCTTGAACACTATCTTTGCCTGTTCAGGCAATAAAGGACCCAATATCTTGTCTCCTCTAAGGATATTCCAATGTTTATTGAAAATGGTCTTAATTTGCTTATACTGAGTAGAATAAGTAGTCAGCATAGCGAACTTGAAGCCATCGTCCGTAGGGCGTTTAGGTTTGACAGATATTAGTGACCTCCTATCCAATAAAAGGACTCTTTGTAACTCGAGATCTATATCACTAGCCGAATATCCCTTATCTACAAACCTCGATTTCAAAATCTCGGCCTGTACAAGATAGGTGTGATCATCTGTACAGTTTCTGCGTATTCTAAGGAATTGACTACGCGGAACCGAACGGAGCCACGAGGGATGGTGACAGTTCCCCATGGGAATGTAACCGTTGCGGTCCGTCGGTTTAAAATAGGTCTGGAAGTTGAATTTACCATTCACTATAGTTATCTCTAAGTCCAGAAAATGCATCTTAGTGGGGCTAAACTCATATGTCAAAGAAATGCCCCTATCATTGTTGTTCAGAGACTCAAAAAAGGTCTTCAAAGACTCTGGACTGCCATTCCATAGGAGGAGGATGTCGTCTATGTACCTGGCCCACAGGCCCAAGGATGGAACAGTGTGGGCATAGACGACATCCTCCTCCCACTTGGCCATAAAGAGGTTCGGTAAACTGGGTGCGAACTTGGCCCCCATGGCGACGCCTCTTAGTTGTAAAAAATAACGTTGGTCAAACCAAAAATAACTGTGTTTAGTGGCGAACTCTAAGAGTTCAATAACATAGTCACTTTGAAATGAAGCGAGAGACTGCTCTCTGTTCAAAAAGTGCTGTACAGCTTCTATGCCTAAATGGTGGGGAATACAGGTGTATAGAGAGGCCACGTCTGCTGTGACCATAATACACCCTTCCTGTACTGCTATACCCTCCAGAAGGCGAATGGTATCGCCTGTATCCTTAATATATGAAGGAGTCTGTTTGACCAGGGGCTGAAGATAAAAATCAATATAGCGGCCTATACGTGAAGTGACCGAATTGATGCCACTCACGATGGGTCTTCCAGGTGGTTGGATGGGATCTTTATGTATTTTGGGCAAATAATATATTGTTGGAATTCTGGGTACTTTGGGAATTAAATATAATTTTTCTTTCTTGTTTAAAATTTTGAGATCAAATCCCTTGTCTACAAGGGTTTGTAACTGTTTTTTTATTCAGCTAAAATGTAAGTTTGATAGCTGTAAATAAATATTTTATTTTTCTACTTAAACGGGATTACGCTATGTGGCCACTTTTTTCTCTTATCTCTTATACAAACCATTTTCTATGAGAATATCCACTTGGGGATCGCACTCCCAGCGGTTCTGCTGACCATTCAAAGTATTGCCTTGCCAAGGAGCCCATTGTGATATCAGCCACTACAAGCCTAATTTGACTTTCAGTGGCGTAAGCCATCTGAAGTCAACTGGTTCTGGTAAGCCTGCATTGCTTTCGGTGGTGGGAACAACACAGTGGAGAAGTCATTATTTGTTATTCACCAATCATCAGATTGACTATTACTTATTTATATCAGGATTTGTTTTATTTTCCTTTCACGGGACATTATTGCACTTGTCAGTCAGTGGCTAATAATTTACACATGTCTTTTTAAAGAAATGAACAATCACTGTTGTTTTTCAATGTATATATGTTTCTATATGTGATTAATTGCATCCAACAACGGGTGTCATCACACACGAGTTATACAGTGCTTGTCCCTGGATTTTCCAGGGTCCTTTATTTGTTTTACTTTACACAAAATTTGTTTATTCTTTTTTTGTGCTTCTGACTGTCATTAACAGACAGTCACTTTAAAGCGCTACACATTTCCTACACATTTATTTATGCACACATGCTGTAAACTCATGGTGACTACAATAAACCCTAATTTGCATGTCTATGCAGCTGCATGGGGGGCAAATACATGCGTAGGTGGAACAAGACCATGAAACCATTATCTAGGCCATGTTGACCACCACCAACAACAAAAACATTAACACCATCTGCACGCATTTCCTAATAAAAGGAACTCAAGCTACTTTTTAAGCATCCAGCAATAGCCAGAAAACCACTTCATGGTCTAGTTCCACCTATGCCTATATTTCAACAGATGCTGTTTAACTCATGGTGACTCCTAGAAATCCTAATTTGCATGTCTATGCAGCTGCATGGGGGGCAAATATATGCTTAGTTGGAACAAGACCATCAAATCATTTTCTAGGCCATGTTGACCACCACCAACAACAACATTAACGCAGTCTGCATGCATTTCCTAATTAAAGAAACTCAAGCTATTTTAACCATCCAGCAATAGCCAGAAAACAATTTCATGGACTAGTTCCACCTATGCCTATATTTCCACAGATGCTGTATAACTCATGGTGACTCCTAGAAACCATAATTTGCATGTCTGTGCAGCTGCATGGGGCAAATATATGCATAAGTGGAACAAGACCATTATCTAGGCCATGTTGACCACCACCAACAACAAGAACATTAATACTGTCTGCGTACATTTCCTAATAAAAGGAACTCAAGCTATTTTTAACCATCCAGCAATAGCCTGACAACAATTTGATGGACTAGTTCCACCTATGCATATATTTGCACACATGCATTTCTACTCATGGTGACACCAAGACACTCTAATTTGCATGTCTGTGCAGTTGCATGGGGGTGAGAATCTGCAGGCACGCGTAACAATCAGCTTCATTAGAACTATATAAGGCGCACGTTCATGGAATTGGGGCAAATGTATGCGTAGGTGGAACAAGACCATTGTTATCTAGGCATTGTTAACCAACAACAACAACATTAACACCACCTGTGTGCATTCCCAACTCAAAGGAACTCAAGCTATTTTTCACCATCCGGCAATAGCCAGAAAACAATTTGAAGGGATAGTTCCACCTATGCCTATATTTGCACAGATGCTGTTCTACTCATGGTGACTCCAAGAAAACCTAATTTGCATGTCTGTGCAGCTTCATGGAGGCATTTTCTAGGCTGAGAAGCCTCTCCATTTTTTTCAGCTAAGGCTGCAGAGAAAGGGACTTGGGGAATCTGTGTCCTTAGTCCCTTTCTCTGTCTTAAAGTGTTAAAAAAAATTATCGGTACTTGTACTCGGTCTCAAAAAAGTGGTATCGGGACAACCCTAGTAAATATGATATACTTTCCCATCTATTTATTACTGTTGGCAGCATGAGAATTTAAAAAAATCAATGGTGATTGGGGAGTAAAGTTCACTTTAACCACTTGCCAACCTGCATACGCTGATATACATCGGCAAAGTGGCACGTTCCCGCAAAACAACGTATGGGTATGTTTTCCCCTTTAAGAGCAACTAGAAGTGCACGTGCCTGCTGCGCGGTGCGATCGCCACATGTTCTGTCAGGGAGAGGAGACAGACTGTTAAATCTAATTTGATGAGTAAATCGATACCTAACATGTCATGCTTTAACATTGCGCACGCTGGTGGAATGGCGACAAACTACGGTACTTAAAAATCTCTATAAGCATTGCTTTAAACATTTTTACAGGCTACCAGTTTAGAGTTACAGAGGAGGTCTTGCACTAGAATTATTGTTCTCGCTCTAACTATCATGGCGATACCTCACATGTGTGGTTTGAACATCGTTTACATACGCACACTCTACACTATGTGTGTACTGCAATCCTGGAATTTAATGCCCCTCTAAGACCCTTTTACTGTTTGTGAAATTTGAATGGGGTCGTGGTTGAGTTCCTGCACCTATTTTTTGAGAAAAAAAGCTCTGATTTTTACTATCAGCCGGTCGGAAGACAGTGGAATATAATGAATCTTCTGACAATACAACTTGGTAATAAAACAAAAAACTGCTGTGTTAATGTTTTATACAGCCTGCGTCATAGATGTTGTTTTTGCTGTTGTCCCTAGTTCCACTTTAATACTCTATACATAAATTGGTCATAATTTAAAAATACATAAACCCTTATATTGCTACTGACATATTTGTTTCTAATCAGTGGTGCATATATCTAGAGCACCAGCTCTATCTAGTGGTAAAGTAACAAAATTACAGCTTTCCAAATATCAATGAAAACCTCCTGGAGGGTTCCTAATTGATGAATTTTTTTGAAATTGGTTAATCTTGTTGGAAGGGGAAATTTTGTAAATACAAGAATTTCAGCAAATCTCTTTTGTGGGATAGAGATAAATGGTACTGAAGCTCTTTTTACATTGATATACTGTATTATATCTGTGCTTATTTATTATTTTACCTGTTTGAGTGGGTCTACCTACATATTGTAAATGGCAGAACATTATTTTATATCCCTTCATACCTAAGCCTATTTCTGACATTTGGTGTTTACAAGTTAAAAATCCATATTTTTTGTTAGCCCAATTTTTTGGTGCAATGTGAAAGATAATGTTACACCGAGTAAATAGATACCAAACTCGTGGAATGGCCACAAACTACGGTACCTAAAAATCTCCATAGGCGACACTTTAAACTTTTTTTTACGGTTACAAGGTTAGAGTTACAGAGGAGGTCTAGTGCTAGAATTATTGCTCTCACTCTGATGATCGTGACGATACCTCACATGTGTGATTTGAGCACCGTTTTTATATGCGGGTGCGACTTACGTATGTGTTTTCTTTGTTGCGTGAGGTCACGGGGAGGGAAGTGATTTAAAAAAAAAAAATCGTATTTCTTTTTATAATATTAAAATTGTGTTTTTTTTTTTTTACATTTTGATCACTTTTATTGCTGTCACAAGGAATGTAAACATCCCTTGTGACAGTAATAGGTGGTGACATACTCTTTATGGAGGGATCGGGGGTCTAAAAACGGCGATTCTGAATACTGTGTATTTTTTTAAATCTGGCGCCATTGGCAGCTGAGAAACCCGGAAGTGACGTCATGACGTCGCTTCTGTGTTTACATTGCTGGACACTGGAGGTGCAGGATCGAGGATCGGGTCTCCCGGTGAGACGGGAGGCCCGGTCAGAGCGGCAAGAGGCGGCGGGGGGGGGGGTGTCCCCCCCGGGATAACAACTGAGTGGCTTTTAGCCGCATCGGTTGTTATGCCTGAATAGCCAATCGCCGGCTCTAAACAACGGTACCGGGATGATGCCTGCAGCTGTGGGCATCATCCCGATATAACCCCGAAAGCCGAGGACGCATATATGCGTACGCTCAGCGCGAAAGGGATATGGACTGCAGTTAAGGAATGCTTGAACAGGCTAAATAAGATTTCAGGAATTGATAATATGGTAGGAAGAAATATATAGACAGAAATGTCAGTAACAACTATATGGACCAATCACATAAACATCTGCTAGGACTGCATTTGTTGCTACCTATTATTATTATTTAGGTACTTATATAGCACTGTTAATTTACACACTTATAACTCTATTTTGTATTATTCTAACTTTATTTTTAATTAGCTTGGTTATAAAGTGTAAAAAGGTCTTGGATCTCCACTGACACCAATAGTGGGCACTGTATTCTTTCCACTGACATCTATGACAGACACTAGTTTCCTCCCACTGAAATCAATGATTGCCACTATATTCTTCCCACTAAACAAAAATGATGGGCACTATACCATATTCCTCTCATTGACACCAGTGGTGGGCACTACACGATTCCCACTGACACTTATGATGGACACAGACACCGATGATAGGTATTCTATTCTTCCCACTAAACACAAACAATAGGCACACATTCCTCCTGCTGAACCCCAATGATGGTGTCAGTGGGAGAATAATAGTGCCCATCATGTGTATTTAGTGGGAAGAATATAATGCCTATCATTGGCATCAGTGGGAATGAACTAGTGTTCATTGTTGGTGTTCAGTGAAAGAAAAATGACCCACTGTTGGTGTCAGTGGGAGGAATATAGTGCCCAACAGTGGGTACTTTTTCTTCTAATGATAGGCATTATATTCTTCCCACTAAATATAGGTAGGTGCCCCATATTCCCATTTCAAAAAGTTGGGAGTTAGGATTAAGACAATTGGGGGTCTATGTATAAAATACTTGTTTTGCAAAGTATTGAAACTGCAAGATGAATATAAGAGCCAGGCAAATATATTTTAGAAGGATGTCAGCAAGCATTCATGTTACTATAATCACACAGATATCCTGTTGTATGTGTTTTTATTGTTTGATATCCTTTTAATGCCTCTCTTTTCTTCCAGTCTCCAGTTTACTTGGTCACTCCAGTGGTTGGAATTGTGGAAGAAGCCTTCCAGCCATCACCTAACCCCAATGAGGTCACAGACGTCCTCTATGTTCCCTTGGATCTGTTTATCAGCTTGGATCATTACACTGCAATACCATTTAACATCCCTCCTTTTGGAAACCAGAACATTCATAAGTTTGAGTACCAGGATGCAAAAACCAAGAAAAGCTTTCAAATTTGGGGGTTGACGGGGCATTTTGCCTTATTGCTTTCAGTCATCCTCCTAGAAAGACGTCCATTGTTCGACCCAGAGTTTGATCTGGAGAACACGTTGCAGATTTGTGAGAAAACCATCCTGAACTATCGTAATTTGAGTAAACTGTAACAGTCCCAAAGGATAAATGACGGGTGTCAAATCTTCATTCAATCAAATCTTTAGATTCTTACCAGCATGTGTTCTGTAGGCACAGACATCGGCCAATCCAGTGTGTTTGCCGAAATGGTTCTAAATGGGAGATTCTGCATTTCCTGTGGTCACATCAGACCCTGTACTGTAAAAGACCGGATCCTCCCCATCTCCCATGCGTAAACCACGGCATGCCATCATGATGTGGTTACTCTAGGGCAGTGATGGTGAACCTTGGCACCCCAGATGTTTTGGTACTACATTTCCCATGATACTCAGCTACACTGCAGAGTGCATAAGCATCATGGGAAATGTAGTTCCGAAACATCTGGGGTGCCAAGGTTTGCCATCACTGCTCTAGGGACATCTAGGACTGGTTTCATTCAATATGTGAGCTAAACTGAAGATTTCTGGGAAAGGAACTGAACTAGTCACAAGAGCAGGGGGACGAGCGTTTCGGGAAATTCTGACTCTTTAACTACTTCAGGCCCGAAAAGGCTCGATAAACAAAAAAAGGCTGACTATTTTGAAGAAAAACATTTTTTTTTTACTTTCTGCTATAAGACATATCTAATACAAGAATTTAGTAAATCAAATTTCTTCATCAATTTAGGCCAATATGTATTCTGCAGCATGTTTTTGGTAAAAATTCCAATTAGCGTATATTGATTGGTTTGTGCAAATGGCATCTACAAACTATTTTTAAGGCATTTCTATTTTTACTAGTAATGGCGGCGATCTGTGATTTTTATTGGGACTGCAACATTGCCGCGGGACCTGGTTTGAAGAGGCACTGTTCAGTGTGAAACGCGTCACCTTCTGGGTCCTGTAAACCTTGTCCTTGTGGCTGTCAAGTGTCATGTTTTGGAAATAAACATGTTGGATTAATTCTTTGGTGTGCAGCAGTTTTCTTATATTCATTGATCTTCAGTGGCGAGGCGTGGTATTGCACCCAGCACTAAGGATGAGCTCTGGTGTGTCGCACACTCCACGTGCAGAGCCCGCCAGAAAGTCAGCGCTGCGCTAATTACAGGCAGGGAGACATTTTTCGATGCTCGGCTGCAGAGATAGAGAAATGTCTCCCTGCCTGTGACTGTGCAAACACGCCGAAGCTCATCCTTACCCAGCACTATTGGGACGGCAGTCAGGGCCAGATTAAGAACATCATGGGCCTGGTGCTGAGGATTTTGGTGGGGCCTTTTATAAATAATAAATAAATGCGTGGGAATGACATCAACGCAGCCCGGCCAAGGCAAATCACAGAACCCAGCACTGGAGGGCTCAGTCTGAAAATTTAAGTGTACCCTAATGTGCTTATAGGCTGTGCATACTTGTACATTGTGGCATAACCTACCCCAGGGCCTCTAAAAGTAGTAATGGCAGGAAAGTTTACTACCGCTTTAATATCACAGGATCCCGGGAGCCTCTCATGGGGCCCCCTACTGACCCAGTGGCCCTTGGGCAGTGCCTAAGTGCACAGTTGCCAACATTTAAAAAATATTTTCAGGGACACTTTTTTTTATATAAGAGCTATATTTAGAGTAGCTGTGATCCCCTATGTTCCTCTATACATCACAGTAGTAATCACAAAATTAAATGAGTACTAATAATGGGGCAGAACAAATATGAGAACTGAGATTTCCTTTAGTTGAACTAACAAAAGTGTGTCCAATTCTAGAGCTGGTAACATTGAGGGTATTCAGTATAATTTTAAAGAACTGTTTTTGTGGGTAAGTGACATAGTGGAGGAGTATGGATGGATGGATCTGAACACCTCAGTGAGGCACAAGAATCAGCTTGACCATTCCGATTGATCATTATATATATTTTTTTGGACTTGATCTATATATTTTTTATTATTATTATTACTGTATTTTAAATGTTTTTTAGCGCTGCACTGCTTTTTTCTATGAGGAGTATGGATGGTATAAATCTGGGAAGTATGTGCAGGTGATGGAGAGGAATGTGGAGGGTCTAACAGTGGGCACTATGTACAGGAGAGGAGTGCAAAGGGTATGACAGTGGGCAGTATGTACAGGAGAGGAGTGTGAAGGGGATGACAGTGGGCACTATGTACAGGAGAGGAGTGCAAAGGGTATGACAGTGGGCAGTATGTACAGGAGAGGAGTGCAAAGGGTATGACAGTGGGCAGTATGTACAGGAGAGGAGTGTGAAGGGTATGACAGTGGGCAGTATGTACAGGAGAGGAGTGTGAAGGGGATGACAGTGGGCACTATGTACAGGAGAGGAGTGCAAAGGGTATGACAGTGGGCAGTATGTACAGGAGAGGAGTGCAAAGGGTATGACAGTGGGCAGTATGTACAGGAGAGGAGTGTGGAGGGTACGATACGGCAGTAGTAAAGGAATGTCCGCAAAGAGAGTGTCTTTTTATGTGCTCTTTATTACCCAGCCGGGTAAAAACAATAAAACTTGTGGTGATAGAAGAGTTGGAATGAAAGAAGAAATAGCAGATTCAGGCGTTCAATAGGGAAACAGTCCTGCTTCCGACAACAATTATTTTTCTTCGCCACTCCAGCCGGAGTGGGTATAGCGTACCTGGACAGGCCTCTCTCACCGACCTGGCAGCCAGAGTATCACTCGGAACTTAGGAAGATGTCTCTGCCACAGACCCTCCTAGATGAATGTCATGGAAACGCCTCTGCCACAGGCCTTCTCTGATTGCAGATATGGAGGCAGCCCTTCTAAGTAAAGTTACGCCTGGATCTTCTTAACGTCGCCCCAGGTACCGACTGAAAGAGGAGTCAATCCTTCAGTGTCCGGTTACCTTGATCCCTGGTGGTTCGTCGGAATTCTATTGGATCGCCAGCCTCTCATTGGCTTTTCTTCAGATGGACTCCCCACCGAACAGCCACACTTGCTTGGGATCTTCAAAAGTAGGAACCCAGTCGATAACTGAGTCTCCGTCCTGCTTGAATGTTCCCGGGCCAACAACGCCCAGGAACACTAGGAACACCACATGGCATGCTCGCCCCGGCCAGGTAGGCCATAACTCTAGGGGCGAGGTGATGTGACCACCCTAAAGGTGGGTGCCACACTCGAAAAAGAACAAACCCAGACCAATGGCGTCTGTTCCATAAGTACCCTCTCCCAGCTTCCCCAGCGAGGATCAAGCCTCCTGATTGGTCGCTGAGAGAGAACACCCAAACCTCAGCTCTACTGGGGTGGGAAAACACCCCAGCGCAACAGAATGAGCCCACAGCACAGCCAAGCTGAAACAGAGACCCTACTGAACAATTACAATTGGAATTAAAGTCATTTATACTCTTTACTCTGATACTCTTTATCCCTTAAACTTGGAAGTACACCGGCGCTATATACATATATACACACTGATCAGCCATAACATTATGACCACCCACCATACCATGTCGAGGCATGGTCTCCATTAGATCTCTAAAGGTATGCTGTGGTATTTAGCACCAAGCTGTCAGTAGCAGATCCTTTAAGTCCTGTAAGTTGCAAGGTGGGGCCTCCATGGATCAGACTTGTTTTCGAGGACATCCCAGAGATGCTGTATTGGATCGAGATCTGCGGAATGTAGAAGACGAGTCAACACCTCAAAACTTTCTTGAATTCATCAGACCAGACCACCTTCTCTCATTGCTCCATGGTCATGGGTCAAAGGGTGACCATATTCAGGGACAACCCCCCCCCCCCCCCCCCCATGATGATTGATGATTTCTGATACCTGTTTTTGTGACCCCCATAGATTTCAGGTGTTCATGCTGGGACCTGTAGTTCTTTACTAGTTGGGGGGGGGGCAGAGGGGGTGTCACATCCTCAGCTCTGAGGGACTTCACAAACCCCCAAAAGTGAAGGACTACAAGTCCCAGCATGAAACCCTGAGATCTAAGGGTGTGACTCTATAGATTTTACAGGTTTGTGCTGGAACCTGTAGTTCTTCTCTACTTGGACAGGCAGGGTTGTTACATCTTTAGGTCTGAGGGATTTATGCTGGGACCTGTAGTTAACATTCCCCAAAACTGAAGGACTACAAGTCCCAGCATAAACCCCTGAGATCTAAGGATGTGTCCCCCCTCCCATCCCACCGAGGGTGTCACCTGTCTTCTGCAGTCCTTACCTCATGACACGCATGGTGTTCCATCCAAACCCTAACGATCGGCCTCACCTCTGCGTATTGAGAGTTGCTCTCAAATCCTGGCAGTTCCCTTCCCTCTGAGCATGTGGCTGGAGAAGATTGAGGACTAGGTGGGTGAAGCTAAAGCACTAGGCGCAGAGGAGGAGGAAGTTAAATCTTCCGATCTGAATGCTGGGGTCGTGAGCATCACAGACCTCGGGCAATCATACCTCCCAATCGTTCCGGATTTTGCGGGATTGTCCCGCGATTCGCGGTAAATGCGGCGGTCCTGCGATCACGGCAAAAGTCCTGTGATTCCGCGGAACCCCCCACGATTACCGTGATTCGCAGTAAACCCCCCCCCCCCACTCAACAACTTTGATCAGCGAAACCCCCCCCCGCTCAACAACTTTGATCTGCGCCACCCCCCGCTCGCTCAACAACTGTACAACTGTGATCCACCCCCCCGCTGAACAACATTGATATCTGCGGAACCCCCCCGCTCAACAACTCCGATCCGCCACACCACCCCCCCGCTCAACAACTCCGATCCGCCACACCGCCCCACCGCTCAACAACTCCGATCCGCGCCCCCCCCCCCCCCCCCCGCCCAGGTATGCATCACATGCTGTTGCGTATGGGGTTGCATAGACTTAGAGGAATCAGAGGATGCAGCTGCCTTTTTTGGGGGCATTCTGTATGTCCCAGGATGGTGGTGCCCAGCCAGGACCCGGCACAGACCTGCAAAATGTGGGGCTGTCCCGGGCAATCCAGGGCATGTGGTCACCCTAGTGGGTCAGCATGGGCACCCTGACTGGTCAAAGTTTATGCAACTCCATACGCAACAGACTGTGATGCCCTGTGTGTTCTGACACCTTTCTATCCAAACCAGCGATAACTTTCAGCAATCTGAGCTACAGTATGGTGACCAGACATCCCCGAGTTCAGGGGACAGTCCCCGGATTGAGGACACTGTTCCCAGACCAAGTCTGTCCCCAGTTTTGTCCCCAGATTGTATTTGAACAGGGGCTGGGGCAATTTCTAAGACAGTCAGTGCAGAATTAAAAAAATTATAATTCTGAATTACACCCCCCCTCTGCTGCTCCTACTGGCTTGGGGGATGTGTGGAGGGAATATTTCTTCAGTTTTGGGTGCATGTGCATGCCCATTCAGCTCTGCTCGCATGTTCTTCTGGCTCGGCTTAAGTCCCAGCCAGCCACCTGCCTGCTTATCTCCTTGCCTACCCTGGCAGAGTGATCTTCCATCGCACCCTAATTGTTGCCATTACTAGTAAAAAAAAAAATATGTCCCCAGATTTCATTTTAAAAATCTGGTCACCTTAAGCTACAGTATCTCTTCTACTGCATCAGACTACATAGACCAGCCTTTGTTTTCCACGTCCATCAATGAGCCTTCACCTCCCATGACTAAGGATGAGCTCTGCGCTGCGCTAATCACTGTCAGTGAGACATTGTCCCGATGCACGGCTGCAGAGATCTGGAAATGTCTCCCTGCCTGTGATTAGCGCAGTGCAGTGCTGACCTCCTGGCAGGCTCTGCACGTGGGCTGTGTGAACACACCAGAGCTCATGCTTACCCATGAGGCTGCCCTCGGTGCACTGATTTTCCTCCCTTGGACCACTTTTGGTTGCTCCTGACCACTGCAGACCAACATCCCCGCAGGAGCTGCAGTTTTGGAGTGGCTATCAACACAGCAACTTCAGGGACAACATGCTCACTTCCTAATAGATCCCACCCACTTTCAGATTCCATTGTAATGAGAAAATCAATGTTATTCACTTTGCCTGTCAGTGGTCATACTGTTATGTCTGATTGGTGTATAATAAAGTTTATTACAATCCAGTAGAGCAGAGGTGGCAAACACAAGGCCCGCGTGCCGAATGCGGCCCTCCAGGTCATTTCATGCGGCCCTCGCACCTCTCCAGTCATCCTCCAGACCCTTACTTTCTGCTTTCAAGCAATGCATCCAGCTTCTTCCCAGCAGCAGCATAAGGAAAGGGGGGTGCACTGTGATGTAAGGGAGAGTGGGGGACTCAACTTCTGATGGTGGGGGGACTCTTGACATCTAATGTAAGGGGAGGGGATGAGCTGGACATCTAATCTTACGGATACAATCGGCCCTTTTGAGGGCAATCATAATGCTGATGCGGCCCTCGATGAAATTGAGTTTGACACCCCTGCAGTAGAGGGATGAAGTGTAATGTGCTGGATGTGGGACTAGCTGTCTCCTTTCTATGGGCACTTTTAGTTTGTTCTGTAACTTGCAGAGTTCAGCCCAGCCCCTCTAATCCCTGCATTAGCCCACAGCTTCACTCAACAACATCCCCTCCCTAGAGCAGGGCCACTCCTTGCCTTGTCATTAAGGGTGTATCACACACACACACCACAACATGGCGCTACACCGTCTACTGGAGCTGTGCAAACCACACAGAGCCTGACAGAGGGGAGGGCACACTTCACGGGAGGAGCCAATTATCAAGGTCGCCTGGCAGAGTATGGGGGAAATCTAGAACGCTATAGGCTGCGAACAGAAAGAGAGGCGGAGCTACCTGTCAAGTCCGAAGGAAGGGCGTTCATGGCCCCACCCCTTTTGTTCCAGTCTCAGCCTGTAGCTCCATGGCTCCGGGCTGTGTTTTGACACGTGGGGTGCGGGACGCTCTGTGATGACGTCATGCAGGCTGGTCAGGAAGTCTTGGCTGCTGCTGAGCCGGGTGCACAGAGGTGTGAAGAGAAGAACAGAGGAGAGGGGAGCCCGGATCCATTCCCAGACTAAGGGGTCACAGCCTGTGTGTGCCAGGAGCTCTGCCCGGGACTCTGCATTCCATATACAGCTCTCATTGTGCCACTCCGCACGCTGCTCTGAAACTTAGACCGACTTCTGTTCTTCCTCTGTCTGTCCATTCTTGTAACGCAGAGCCCCAATCTCCATAGAGCTTCCCGACTTCCCTAGAGATTTCCAGAGAGCTCCCAGCCAGCCCCAGAGATTCCCGACCTCCCTAGAGATCTAAAGAGATTCCTAGCCTCCCCTGAGAGCCCCAGAGATTCACAGCCTTCTCAGAGATCTAAGTGGATTCCCAGCCTCCCCTGAGAGCCCCAGAGATTTACAACCTCCCCAGAGATCTAAGGGGATTCCCAGCCTCCCCTGAGAACCCCAGAGATTCCCGACCTTCCTAGAGATTCCCAGCCTTTCACAGAGATCTAAAGACTTTCCCAGCCTTCCCAGAGATCTAAAGAGATTCCCAGAGATCTCAAGAGATTCCCAGCCTCCCCTGAGAGCCCCAGAGATTCACAGCCTTCTCAGAGATCTAAGGGGATTCCCAGCCTCCCCTGAGAACCCCAGAGATTCCTGACCTCCCTAGAGATTCCCAGCCTTTCACAGAGATCTAAAGACTTTCCCAGCCTCCCTAGAGATCTAAAGAGATTCCCTGTCTCCCTTGAGAGCCCCAGAGATTCCCAGCCTTTCCAGCGATCTAAAAAGATTTCCAGCCTCCCTAGAGAGCCCCCCCAAAGATACCTCCAGAGATCTAAAAAAGCTTCCCAGCTTCCCCAGGGATTCCCAGCCCTCCCATAGATCTAAAAAGATTCCTGGCCTACCTAGAGAGCTCCATAGAATCCTGGCCTCCCTAGAAAGCCCCAAAGATACCCAGCACTCTCAGAGATTTCCAGAGATTTAAAAAGATTCCTGTCCCCCCTAGAGAGCTCCAAAGATACCCGGCCTCTGTGTCCTGTTCCCTATACAACCCTATGAGCAGATTTTTTACTTTACCTATGGACTTGTGTTCTTCCTCTGTCTGTTCATTCCCATACACAGCCTCTACTTGTGTACATAGGCCTTACCTGCATGCATAACCTTATCTACAACCTGTACATTGGCCCCATCCACAGCCTGCTCAGACACAATGATCCCGCTCTCCTAGTGGTGTCTGTTCTTTTATTCCCCACACAACTCTTCTCCATTGTATCCATACTGCTCGCCATTCCTATACACAGAGCTCCATCACTCTCCATTCATATATAAGGATCCACATTTGCTGCACTTCTAATCTTATGTGATGACACAAAGTCTTCACTCTCATGGTACGGGTTCTTAGCTGTCTCTGTATTACCTCATTCATAGTGACTGTTAATGGTCAGCTATTTCTTATGCAGCAATCCACGTATCCCTGAAACCAGAGCCCAGTCCATAGACTGCCTTGGTTGTAGCTTTATAGATCAGTTCTTCCATAGTGTTCTGTAGATCTCTCCTAGACTGCTGCACTAATAGTATTCCTCTGCAATATACATTTCTGTACTCAGTCTGAAGTATAAACTGTAACTGCATGTTTCTGTACAGCTCCCTTCATTCATAGTGCCTTTTCATCATCATTCTGTTGTCAGCTGCACCACCTTGTCCCGGATTTAGCTTCTAAGTAGGAGCTCAAAGTGCCTACGTATTACCAGCACATACCTCCTTTTTATTTTATTTTAGCAGCCTATGATTTGGGAATGATCTGATTTTTGCATAGTCAGTTCTTCTGAACATACAGGCCGTTTATAGCACAGAATGCATGTTGTTTATGTCCTATCAGTGTTAGTAGTTCAGTACTGCAGTCCATGTACAGGTTAAGTATACTTTGTATGACCACATCCTGTCCAAGATCTTTCTGTACTATTTCTTTGCACCCGGAGTATCTAGCCCCCTCCTCATTCTCTGATTCAGCATTGTATTTCACATAGAGTAAGTTTACATAGTCCTGCTCCATCCTTTCACGCATTGGTCCAACATGGAAGATTCAAACTCTATGACAGTGGTATCTGACCCCCAACATGCTGCCAAGCTTCTCCGAGCTCTGAGTTCATTCCGTGAAGAGTCCGACTTCTGTGATGCTCTGCTTATTGTGGAAGAACAAGAAATTCCTGTGCAGAGGAATATTTTAGCAGCTGCTAGTCCCTACATTAGGTAAATACAATATATTTTTTTTCTTATTAAGTGTTATATATTTGCATATTGTCACCAGGGCATTTAAAGTTAAGCGGTATTAATCCTAAAAGCAAACGTTTATTATGTTTTAGCTTGCTAAGCCCCCATTCACACCAGTGCGATTTGTCATGCAATTTGACAGTTCCAAATCGCATGACAAGTCGCACCTCCATTGTCAGCAATGGAACCATTCAAATGGCTGCCAATCAGAAAAAGGTTCCTGTGCTACTTTTTTGTGTATTTTCATTGCGACTGTGGTATGAAGTTACAACCCGCAATGAAATCGGTAGTGAAAATCACACTTATGTGTGACTTTGAAATCGCACTGAGGTAGCATGGGTTCAAAGACGCACCGGTGTAAACGGGGGCTAATTCTTACATGTGATGGCTTCATTACAGTGTATGTTCACCTTTACAGAAAAATCTCTAAGGTGACCTTGCACAGGACCCCCTAATCCCGCTGACCTGCAGCATTGCAATTTCCCGTTCTGAGCCCCCGTATAGCCGTCTCACCAGACCGGGGCTTAGAATTCCCCTCTACGTTTTCTCTACTTCTTCCCCACTGACAGGGCGGCCTATATGGGATCTTATTGGATGACGCCGACCAATTAGAATTCTCTGAAAAATCCCTTCTGATTGGGAATGTTTTGGAGATTAAACCAAGGGGATTTCTAAGCCCTGGTCTGGTGAGACGGCGATTTGCAGGGCTCAGAACAGGAGATCGCAGTGCTGCAAGTCAGCGGGACTGGGGAGGGGCCTGTGTAAGTTCACCTTACAGATTTTTCTCTAAAACTTACCCTTTAAAGCTGGGATCCTCAATCTACGGCCCTCCAGCTGTTGCAGAACTACACATCCCATGAGGCAATGTAACACACTGACATTCACAGACAGGACTAGGCATGATGGGAATTGTAGTTCTTGAACAACTGGAGGGCCGTAGTTTGAAGACCCATGCTTTAAAGCCTAGGCTCATAAAAGTGCGGGAAACGCAGTGATCCCTACGCGTTTCCCGCATTGCAATTGCACTGTTTGCGATCCACTGCCAGTGTCAATACAAAGTTAACAACACTGCAAACGCAATGCAGTTTCCCTGCACCAGATTGCACGGTAGAGGCCTCTGCCTCTCATGCATGAACATAGCGTCCGTATTTCTGGCCTCTGCCTGTGCAGCACCCCATGCATGCATGAATATAGCTTCCATATTCCTGGCACTTTTCCTGGCCTCTGCCTGTGCAGCACCCCATGCACCCCAGCATGCATGAATATAGCCTCCGTATTTTTGGCCCCCTTTCTGGCCTCAGCGCATGCTGCACATGCAATGTGAGCCCCATGCATGAATACAGCCAACATTTATTCTGGCCCTTTTCCTAGCCTTAGCCAGTGTGGCATGCATGCAATCTGCACCCCATGCATTAAGCGGCCATATCTTCGTCTATTCACCACGCTTGTGTGTGACCTTATCTACATCCGGGCTCTGTGATGAAACAATAGTGGTGATATAATACCCATGTGTGGTAGCATACAATCCCTGAGGTCGCTTCTGCACTTGTGCTGAATATTGCTGCCATATTGTGACGTCAGAAATATGGCTGTTGGATCCCCTGCATGCGTGATAATGAAAGTAGAGAGCGGTCACTACCACACATGCCGGCCAAAGGGGTCTAGATTTCCAAACTTCAGGTTGTCCCCCACAGGCTTAGTAAGAAGTGCTGGCAGAAGTTTGGTAGACAAACTTTCTACTCTTGCTGCTCTTTCAGCACCCATCCTCTGCACCCGCCAGCCCTCCTCCTACACCGGGGTGTTTGTCAATCTTCTCTTTGGCTCTAGTAGTGTAGTATACAGTGCCACTGAGTGTGTCGGAAGTGTAAACCTACAAAGTTGGATTTAGTTCAGGGATGCAACAGGAAGCACATCTGAGGATCTGTAAAAAAATAATTGCAGTCGCAAAAATGAGTCTCAATTTTGTATATTGCACACCAGGACCGGGGTCTGGCTGGACAGAAAGAATGACCCTATTCCAGTCTTCATGCTCTGTGTAACAAGGTTACATACAGTGGGCGGGGAAGTCAGCCATAAACTCAAGTCTATCATGAGTTTGTTAAAAAGACTGCCTATGTGTCCTATGGTACTCCCAGGCTGGGTGATGTAAGCAGCTCCTTTTAGTTAAGGAGTTAACTTGTAAAATTCAACCTGATATTTTGGCTGACTTGCAAGACTAAGCATTTTTTTTAAGGGCGGCTCTGTCATTCTGCCCCCGGGGGCAATCCCAGGGATATTTAGCATTCTGTCTCAGATTTCAAGCTGTCTTGTCTGTTCTGCTGCATTTATTTAGATAAAAGCCTCAACTGTTGCATACAATTGCTGAATTTATTGTTAGTAATTATGTGAAGGTGTGTGTCTTTTACTGGAGAAAAAAAAATAGATTTCATGTTGAAAATAAAGTTATGGGAAAGTGCAGAACACCCATTGGATAAGGTATGTTCCAACTGCATTCATACTGATGCATCCCATGGGTCAGTAATTCTTTGAGTCTCGGTTCACACTGGTGCGATGCGGGAAACTGCGATTCAGTGCTGGTTCCTGCATCGCACCTGAATTGCACACTGGCTCACACTGACATCTGCGAACCATGGCGTCACACTTCATTTTAATATAGCAAGCCCACTTACAGCCCACTTCCACCTACTTTGACTTACGCCGACAACTATACGCTACGCCGGCGCAACGTTAAGCGCATATTCTTTGTGAATACCATGCTTGCCTCTCAACAATGCGCCGGCGTATCGTAAAGACGATGCGCTACGCCGGCATAAAGATGCGCCTATCTACGTGAACCCGGGCTAAGGTGTTCACTTTACTTCTTAATTCTCCAGATCTCAATCGAGCATCTGAAAGCTTTGCTGGAAAAACAAGTGTGATCCATGGAGGCCCCACCTCACAACTTACAGGACTTAAAGTGGTTGCAAACCCTCTTAAACTACTTGCACCTACATTAAGGTTTACCTGTCGGTGCTTGCAATATCTCCTTAACCTACCTGGTTAAGGAGATATTTGCAGAAAATCGGGCACCGATGTCTCCGACACGGCGCACTGAGCGTGCACGGTCTTGAGTGGGAAAGTGGCGGAAACTCGCGTATGCGCGGGGATCATGTCGGTTCCGTGCGCATGTGCGGGAGTAACGTCTTTGCCGCTCCGGCCAGTCACATCGCCGGAGCGGCGATACCCGGAAGTAACTACGGGTATCATGGCGGCGGCGGAGGAGAGGAACGAGGGTCGTTGTGGGGGCTTCAGTCTAAGGCAAGTAATTCATAATGAGCTAGTATGCTCATTATGCCTTTGTCTTGCAGGTTTTTTTTTAATGTGTTTTTGGGTTTATGAGCACTTTAAAGAATCTGCCACTGAGGACTTTGTGCCAGATAACAGCATATCTTCAGAGGTCTAGTGGAGTCCTTGCCTTAAGGCAAGGATCTTCAAACTATAGCCCTCCATCTTTTGCGGAACTACAAGTCCCATGAGGCATTGTAAAACTCTGAAATTCACAGACATGACTAGGCATGATGGGAATTGTAGTTACTGAACAACTGGAGGGCCATAGTTTGAGGACCCCTGCCTTAAGGGGTTGTGGTGGGTGGTCACAATGTTGTGGCTGATCAGTGTGTTTTATGGTCTTGTGCGTTTTCACGTCGGTCCTTTATGGCTTATTGCTCTTCTTGGAGAGCTACCAGCAAATGTTTAGTATGGTGCTGCCAACTCTTTGATTATGTTCTCTGTGAATGCTGTTCTATCTAGTTGATGATTATTATTATATAGTGTTTTTGTTATCTGATGTTTAATATACTTACATGTTAATAAGAATATCAAATACACACATACAATGACTCAGGGATTTAAACAGGCCTGTGTGTACAAGAATGCATTTTGAAGTTTCCGCCCGAATTGTATAGCAACGGGAACACCACCCTCTGGTTTGGGTGGCTGAGATAAAATAAATGATTTTTTTTTTTTAATACTATTTTATTTTCTATATTAATAACTTGTTCTGATTTGCTTTTCTTGTTGTGATCTGCACCATTTTCCACCAAGGACTTCATCCACCATTTCAGTGAGTTTTTCTATGTCCTGGAATTTGTCCCATTACACCCTTGCCACCTTACCAGATGTCCTCCTATTAGTCAGTTGGGATAAGGGAGATGGCATGATAAAGTGTTCACATAAAACCCTTTTTTTTTTCTCAGTTCTTTTGCAGGCTTCAGCTGCTGACCTCTACTGATTTCTTAGCAAAAAATGTTTCATTCCATAGGCTCTTCTCCTTCCTTTTTCTTTTTCTAGAAAATGCAGTGGTTGTGGCTGTGGAGACTGCTGAGGAAAAGCTTATTTCTAAAGGCCTGAAGAGAGGGATTGGTTTAGCAGTTGAACTAACCATGCATAACTGAAATCTGTCAATTTTCTTTTTTTAATTGATCTCCAAAGGTTAAATAGAACTATAAGCAAAAGTTTCTTTATAGAGCAAGGGAGGGTTATAAAACCTGTCAGATTTTTATTTTTGTGCCATCTGTGTGTCAGGAACCATAAACCCAGGTGGGGACAGAAAGTGAAGTAAAAAAACAAACCTTTAATGAAATGGCAAACGTGACACAGTTCCAGAACGTAGTCAAAAAACAGAAGCCAAGGTTTGATTGCCAGAGCGGGTAATCGGATGAGTCGGGTCAGGAAACCAGAAGTCAGCGTAGTCGGGAGCTAAAATCAGGAACAGGACTTGGATGGGAAGTCAGCCAGGTCAAGTCATTCACAGGAACACAAGAAGGAAGCACTTGGAGATCATAGACCACGCAAGGGCAAGGAGGAAATGACCTAAGCTGCTTAAATAGCAAAAATGGGCTGGCTGTGGGGGCTACACCAGTGGCGGAATTACCAGGGTCGCAACAGTCGTACTTGCGTCGGGGCCCTGGCATTCAGTCACTGTGTGAGGTCCAGCGGGATTGCCATATACATGACTCTAAGCGGAGAGCGTGTCTCTCATTGAACAGCACAGAGACACTGGCATTGGTGTTCTATCTCCCCCCTCCATCTGTCCTCTCTCGCACGGGATGAGAGGACTCGGCTGATCTGCTTTCCCTTCTCCCCCTCTCATGTGTGGGCTCGCTAGCATCGCACAGGAGAGGGGGGATAAGAGGGAGCAGATCAACTGTGTGTCCTCTGTCATCCCGTGTGAGAGAGGACAGATGGAGGGGGAGATGGAATGCCAGTGTCTCTGTGCTGTTCAATGAGAGGCACGCTCTCCGCTAAGAGCTTTTCTGTCCTGAGAAGGCGTACAGCACCGATGGGCAGCATAGAGGAGTACTGATGGGTGGCACTAAATGATGCTGTTAGGTGGGATTAATGCACACTCATAGGTGGTGCTGATGGGCAGAATTAATGGGCACTAATGGGCAGCATTAGTGAGCACTGGTGGGTAACACTTGTAGGTGGAATTAATGAGCACTGATTAGGCAGCATTGATGGGCACTAATAGGTGGCACTGATGAGTACTGATAGATTGCATTGATGATTGGGGCACTGACTATCAGTGTAAACAATTTACTGACATTTTTGACATTTAACGGCAGTCCTTTTCTAACAAACGCAGCGTGGGAGGAAAGGGCTGCGGATAACTGGCAAGTCTGTGTACATGTGATCAGCTGATCACATGGTAAATGGCTGCTGTGATTGCACTGGATGCACTTCCAAAACCGTGCTACCTGCATGTCCCCTGGGAAGGCTGTCCATGGAAGGGAGGCCCATCATGGTTTCTTGCACTGGGGCCCTGAAGGTTCTATTTGTGCCTCTGGGCTGGACTAATGAGGCAGGTTGATGGTGACTCGGTGAGTCACTCTTGTAACAATGAGTGGTTGGTAATTCACTGACAGCTGAGCACTGAAAGAAAAGAGCTGCTTGTTAAGTAACAGCCCTGGTAATGTGTCCCATTGCAGAGATTTTCCTTCACTTCCTGTCCCAAACAAGAAGCAAGAGGAAATCTTTGCATAGTAAAGGAAATCCTTGGACCCCTAGATCACCAGAACTAGTGTCTCCATTGGCAAATTTCCCCTTTATTACTTTTCTTGGGACTCCAGTTAAAATGGACACAAAGGCTTTCTTATGCGAATCTGTGCAGGGAACCTAATTGCTGGATTAGAAGAATCACTTGCCAGCAGTATCTGCATGAGCAATCAAGTCTCTTGGTTAACCGATGATCTTGATTTCTCATGCAGATACTGCTGGCAAGCAATTCTTTAACCTTTAATCCAGCAGTTGGTTTCCCTGCACAGATTGGCGCAGGAAAGCCTTTGTGTCCATTCAAGGTTCTCATTAATAACTGAAGCCCTGATGAAGCGGGGGGATGGGGTCTTTTGACCCCCAAAATGCATTAGCTGTCTTGGCACAACCAATAAATGAAACTGGACTCTTATGCATGTATGCATGTGTTTTTCTGGTAACCTGCTGGGGTACCCACTGAAGGGGATAGCCTTGCCTGGTGTGAGTCAGTGGGCTCTTCAAAAAATGTTTTCCATCTCGCTACCTATAAAAAAAAAATTTCAAAGTCCCAGCGCCTCTTGGATGCCTTATTTGATTGATTTATTTATTTTTGCTGCCTCTTGGTCAGAGATTTGCCAAGTAGTAATGCGTGTTTCTTGCGTTTTGTTAACTTTTGTATTTATATTTTTTTTTATTGCAGAGCCAAACTCAACTACAACCCTCCAAAAGACGATGGGTCCATCTACCGCATTCAGATGGAAGGCATTTCAGTGACCATTATGAAAGAGATACTAGACTACATTTTTAGTGGACAGGTAGGTTGTCTGCTATGAGGATTTATTGGCAGGGTGGAGATGTTGTGTGATCTATGTGTAACCTGACCTAAGCAAAGGCTCCAAAATGTTGACAACTCATGAAAGGTGACAAGTGGGAAGTCTCTATAGAAAAATCTCGCTCTAAAGATTTTATTTGTTATAGTGAACCTATGCTTTAGTAACAGGTTGCTTTATTGGTGGAAATAAAAACCAGGAAAAGCAAAAATGTGTAATGGGGTGAAAACACATTTATTCAAAACTACAAAGGGGCTACTCATATGATATCAAACATAACGTAATCATTAATCAGGTGGGCATCCACTCGATGATGCCAGGAGATCCACAAGCAGGCTAAACATTGGCTGCAGTACAAGAGGAGATTTCTGGCCACTCTCTTCTGGGTTGTGGGCTGCCCGAGATGTACAATCGGCATTATGACATCACCAAGGAGGGGTGTGTGCAATGTGTTTTGAAGCATGTGCAGTGCCACCTCCAGGCATGTCTTTTTTTTTTTTCCCCGTCAGACTGGCTAATGGCCGTGAAAGCACCAAATTTAAATACAGAAAATGGGGGAGGATCATTCAAAGCCACAGGTGGTATATTACCCTAAACCCTGGGAGGACACTCTATAAATGATACAGTGGATGCAACTTCCTCTCTACAGATGCAGAACAAAAACTGTCTCCCTTGTATATACCCGAACCTTATGAATAACGACATTAATGTAAAAAATGCCATAGAAAACAATAAATCAAAAAAAATAGAACATATAAAAAAAATTGTGTGTGTATATATAAATATAAATTTGTGATGTGTTCCTCTGCTCTGTTCCCGGGGTCATCACCTCCAACTGCAGAGGCTGCATTAGATTCAGCCACGCTGGTGGCTTCCAGGCAACTAGGCAGTGCGGATGACGTCCCTACTGGGTATAGGGTCAGCAGGCGTGGTGTGCTTTCGGGAGTGGAATGTGTGTGTATGTATGTGTGTGTGTGTGTGTGTGTGTGTGTGTGTGTGTGTGTGTGTGTGTGTGTGTATACACACACACACACACACACACACACACACACACACACACACACACATATATGTATATGTATATGTATATGTGTGTGTGTGTGTGTGTGTACACACACACACACACACACACACACACACACGTGTGTGTGTATATATATATATATACATATTTTTTATTTTATTTTTTTACAATTTAACCTTTTGATTCTTTATTACAATTCTTTACCTTTTTTGTATTTTTATCAGCCCTGTTGGGGGGTGGCTTTGGTGAGATGTCGGGGGTCCTGACATCTCCTCCTTTTTGAGACAGGGACAGGGAAAGGGGGCACAGATTCCCCAGTCCTTTTCTCTGCAGCCTCAGCTGCACTGAATATAAATGGACAGGAGGCAGAGGCTCCTCTACATTCATAAACGAAAGCATCGTAAACGCTTAAAACGTTTATGATGATCAGTTCTGAATAGACAGAGTCACTGACTCTGTTCGATTTGGGAAAAGGAAGCAGCTGATAAATGACAGGTTTACTGGCTTCTTCCTCCGCTCTCCATCCTGACAGTTAGAGGACACAGGGGGACCAGAGGTGGACACAAGGGGACAGTCGGGGATGATCGATGCTGTGTTGGAGTTGCAATCACCGATCTCTCTATATAGATTTCAATAAAGCATCGGAAAGCCCTGGGGAGGGAGAGGAGGAGAAGCATCTGTCGTCTGCTTTATTGAAATCTATACAGGGAGATCGGTGCTTATAACCCCCACCACCGGGGGTGGGCCTAAAGTGGAACTTTCCCTTAAGGGCTCTGTTTACACTAGTGTTTCTCCAAGTGTGACTTTTACACTGGCACTTAAGTCACATAAAAGTAGTACAGGAACCTTTTCAAAGTCACTGCAACTTTATTACATAGATTTGAATGGGTTCTCTTGATGACACTGGGCTGTGACTTTGTCCAAAGTCACATGATACGCACAAGTGTAAATGGAGCCTTGGGGTGAAGTTACATTTTTTAAATAATTGTATTTTCAAACCAGAACATTTTTATACCTCTGGGTTGCATTGTACATACCCTATATACTCGCGTATAAGCCGAGTTTTTCAGCACATTTTTTATTTATTTTTTGTTCTGAAAATGCCCCCTAGGCTTATGCTCGAGTCCAACTTTTTGCGCCTGATCTTCCAGACTTTGGGCATCTGATACTGACCAAACTTGGCACACATATAGGCATACTCTTTGTTGTCCGGCAGACCTACAATCGGGGAGCACCAATTATTTTTCAAAGCCGGGCACCCCTTCCATAGACTCCCATGATAAACGGTAATTTCTCCGGTGAATTTGGGGACCTGCTCTTGGCCGGTCGTAGGTCCCCTGGACCCAGCACTTGGCACACATGTAGCCCCATTTCTCCTCTACAAGTGTGCAAAGTTTGTTGTCTGGAGGACCTAGGGCTGGGGAGCACCAATTTTTCAAAGCCAGGCCCCCCTTCCATGTAAAACGTCAGTCTAGTCATGGGCACAGTGAGGCATGCAGATGGACACCCTAGGCCAGTGATGGCGAACCTTGGCACCCCAGATATTTTGGAACTACATTTCCCATGATGCTCATGCACTCAGCAGTGTCGTTGAGCATTATGGGAAATGTAGTTCCAAAACATCTGGGGAGCCAAGGTTCGCCATCACTGCCCTAGGCTTATACTGAATAAGTTTTCCCTTTTATTTATTTGTGGTAAAATTAGGTGCCTCTGCTTATATTTGGGTCGGCTTATACTCGAGTATATACGGTATATCATTTTTATCCACATTGGCTCGCTTCTAGATACCTCTAGTAGTTGTATCCCTCTACATTGTGGTGATTATTATGTTTTTTAGTGCACTCATATGTATATAACTGTAGGAACTCTAGGCATTTTATATTTCTACTGAAGGCAACATGCTTTGGCTTTCTAAAATTGTATTTATTTTTTCTCTATGGCTAGGTCAGGCTGAGTGAAGAAACCATCCAGGATGTGGTACAAGCAGCAGATCTCTTATTGCTTACCGATCTCAAAACCTTGTGCTGTGAGTTCTTGGAAGGCTGCATTACCGCTGAAAACTGCATCGGCATCCGAGACTTTGCACTGCATTACTGCTTGAACCACGTGTATTACCTCGCCACCGAGTACCTGGAAACCCACTTCAGAGATGTCAGCAGCACCGAGGAGTTTTTAGAACTAAACCCAAACAAACTCAAAGAGGTCCTATCCCAAGAGAAGCTAAATGTAGGCAATGAAAAATACGTGTTTGAAGCAGTGATACGCTGGATTGGCCATGATGCCGAAGTGAGGAAGGTAGGTCCTTCATTTAAAAATGCTGACTTTGCAATTTCTGATGTCCATATTCATTCACCCAATGTTAAAGTGTTACTTAACCCAGGACCCTGCATTCATTATATCTGGTCTCCCACAGTACACAGAACATGGATATGCAATTATTTTAGTAAATATAAACTGGTAAATACCTTTTCTCATCAGCAGTAGATAGCAGTCTTTGAGTTTTCATTCTATGAGGCTGCATGACCCCTGACACTGTGTCTGGAGAGTGCTGATTGGCCCTTTGCTGATCACCTATTCTTATGTACTTCCTGTTATTAGTGTCTGGCTGAGCACTGGTTTAAGCTTGTTTTTTTCTCTTCTGACTGTCCTATAAGGCTGCATGACATTGGACCCTCTGTCTGGACAGTGCTGATTGGCCCTGTGCTGATCACATGCAACCCCCCCAAAAAACAACCTGGCGCCTGGGGATTGTCGAGCCCTAATTTAAACTTTAGCAATGAACTTTTACTATTTGCTCCCTTTTTGTGCTGTTCAGTATAACATTTGAAGTGCACATCTTGCTTTTTATATCTATTGTAGCAGGAATATTCTCATCAGTTACTATTTGAAAATTTTAGGTTCTCTGCAAAATGAACTTATCAATTCAGTAGAACTCCATGTGACGAGACCCTTGCTCGCTCGCTTCCACTCTCCCGACACTCCTCTGTTGCTATTGAGTCAGATTGCAGATCGCAACGTCTGATGGTTCAGTCATCCAAGGCTCCGGGATCCGAACTACAGCTATGTGCCGTTCGAGATCAATTAGAACACACACCAGGCAGGCTGTATGTAAGTTCAAACAGGACTCTTTTAATGGAAGTACACAACACACTTTTATACAGAATTTGGAACATCCCGCCCCCAACAACCGCTTTCCTATTGGTCAATTGTAAAGTACATGCAGTCCCCCTTCAGGTCCTCTTCCATGCAAATGAGGACTTCAAAATGACTCAGCAGAGATTGGTCGGATAGTTTGAATAGAAAGGCTGCTATGTGTATTGAGACAGAAGCCCCAGGGGGCAATCAATGTACACAACAGATAGACACGGAACAATGGAGCCGTCTGGGGAGGGAGTTAGCCTTAAGACAGAGCAGAAGACCCCCCACTGTGTAACAGATTTCAAGTAGAAACACGTTAGCATTCTAAGGTCCATGACACTCCATATTTTGTTAGTCCTTTTAATACTAACTTTTGAACACTGGATATTATTTCACCTGATCGTGCTTCAGGATCGGTGATGTTTAGTTGGATGCACTGTGAATATGGTAAGCGTTGGTGGAATCCCTCAGCTCGCCATTATAGTTGTATTACTAGACTGAGTGGTGTTATAAGTACTCTGAGTGCAATATTGCTCCTCTGAGACTTGTATCTGTGATCTGTTCTTGTTACTTGATCTCTTGCAGCATTTGAGTAGTGTAGCTTTCATTGACTGATCTGTCTGAGCTACTGAACTCTTGATGGCATTCTTGGCTCGCTGTATATGCAAAGAACCTTGCCTCCCTTTTTATGCCTGTACTCCTATTCGTTTTATGATTTCTGGCTGTGAGCGGCTGATTTTCACAATTGTTTAAGTATTTAGATTTGTTAAATGGCCGAATAAATCTTTACAAACACCATTTAGTAGTTTGACTTTTTTACGTTTTTATGTACAAGCCATTAAAATGGTTGTAAACCTCAGCCATGAAATATGAACAAAGCACGTCCCTCTATAGCAAAGGTAGGCAACCGTAAAGAGGTGGAGATCTACCTGAACAACGTGGGTAAAGTCAAAGATCACTGGGCACAGTTTTGTCTCCTCACACCTGATTTAAAGGGGTGTTCCAGTCATTTTTTATGTTTATTAAAAGTCAGCAGCTACAAAAAGTGTAGTTGCTGGCTTTTAATAAACATACTCACCTGCTCCACGTTCCAGTGACGCGCCGGCCGGGGGTTCCGCTCCTCTCTTCATTCTAAGTGTGGGCACCCGGCCATGACCGCTTTCGGCTTCACGGCCGGGCACCCACTGCGCATGCGTGAGCGGCGCTGCGCCATCTCATTGGACAGGCAATCGCATGGGACCTGTCGCGTGTCCCAAGTGATCGCCTACAGTTGGGGTCTCCAAACATTCTAAACAAAGGGCCGGTATATTGTCCTTCAGACTCTTGGAGGGCCAGACTTTGGCCAGCAGGAGTAGATATTTTCCTGGCATCATTGTTAGTAAACATCTGGTATTAGGGTGAGGAATAGTTCCCCAATTGTGGGTATCATAAGGAGTAATAGTGCTCTATTAGTTGTGTCAGTGGGAGAAATGGTGCTCCATTGTCGGTGTCAGATGGTAGAATAGTGTCTCGTATCAGTGGGAGGGATAATGTACCAGGGGCCGGATAAAGGCAAGCAAAGGGCCACATCCGGCCCTCGGGCCACAGTTTGGAGACCACTGGCATACAGGGAGGGGCTGCCAAAAGGCGTTATGACGTCCCCAAAAAAAAAATTACATGCCAAATGTGGCATGTAAGGGGGCGAGGAGTGGATTAAGTGTAAGTTCCAATTTTGGGTGGAACTCCGCTTTAAATTTCTAATTGCCGTACTACCGTGTCACAATCGCGTGCAATCGTGGGTCTACATCGGGTGGTGAGGAGGCAACCTACTGTGACATGCGTACACTCCTGGCCACCACTGCAGCTAAAGGGGGTGCTCTTGGGGCAGGGGTGGTAAAACTCGCCTTAACCACTTAAGGACCGCCTAACGCCGATTTACGTCGGCAGAATGACACTGCTGGGCACAATCGCGTATGTCCTCATTAAGTGCCCAGTTGTGGGTCGCGCGTGCCGCCAGGCTCCCACGACCCGGTCCGAAGGTCCATGATCGCGGGACCCGCGGACCCGATCGCCGCCGGTGTCCCGCGATAGGTCACCGGAGCTAAAGAAACGGGGAGGGGTGTGTAAACACACCTTCCCCCTTCTTCACTGTGGCAATGTCAGTGATCGTCTGTTCCCTGATATAGGGAAAGATGATCACTGATGTCACACATCCAGCCCCGCCCCCCTACAGTTAGAAACACATGAGATCACACTTAACCCCTACAGCACTCCCTAGTGGTTAATGCCTAAACTGCAATTGTCATTTTCAGTTATCAGTGCATTTTTATAGCACTTTTCGCTGTGAAAAATGACAATGGTCCCAAATATGTGTCAAAATTGTCCGATGTGTCCGCTATAATATCGCAGCTACAAAAAAAATTGCCCGTACTGTTCTGAGCCCCTCCTGCAATCAGAAAGTTCACCAAACCCGCAGGATGTAATTGAAGTCTGTGGCTAAGTGCGGCAAACCTGCAGGTACAATGCACTGCACCCGTGGTTTGGGCATACCACAGCACACCAGTGTGAAAGAAGCTACTATTATGCCCGGTGTATTGCTTCACACCGAACTGAAGAGCTCTTCTTTCCTGCTGCTGACACCACTCTGGAGACCGCTAGCTGGGATAAGAGGTGGAGTGCAGTTGGTATCACTCCTCATGGAGCCGGCACTACAGAGGAGACATCCGCTTATGCGGTTTTTGCATTCTACTATAGCTGCAACTTTACAAGTAGTCCCTCAGCATTGTACTCTGTATGATGCTCTGGAATGGCGGGTCAAAGCCCAGACCGCGATCTACCAGTCACCTGTCTGCGATCTACTGGTTGCTGACCCCCGCTCTATAGTGTGTACTTGTCTTAATCCAGAGTACAAAGTGTCATTTCTGTATGCTGCTTTATTCCTCTATCAGCATGAGTTGCTTCTGATAAGTTTTCCCGACACCAAGAAACAAATGGTGACAGGGGAGGGACATCCAGTTGATTGACAGCTTCAGCTCTGTTGCTGTGTGAAGAGGGTGTGTCCCTTCCCTCCAATCAGCTCACTGAGCTCTCTTCACTGAGCTCTCTTCACTGAGCTCTCTTCACTGAGCTCTGCAAAGTGTAACTTCAGTTCTCCGCCCTCCGCTGTGATTGGCTGTCACATGATCGGAAAGCTCCCGGTTACCGTGAGCTACTGTGCTGGGAGTGTCCATAAGACACACAGAGCTATGGCTTGGCCCACCCCCATTTTCTTCTCATTGGCTCACTGGCTTTGGCAGAGAAATCCGGTAAAAACAGCTGAGGCTCCCGTTTACAACACTGAATCGAAAGGAGGCTCAGGTGAGTACTGGGGGGGAGCAGCAGACAGGTTTTTTACCTTCATGTATAGAATGCATGAAGGTAAAAACCATTCAGCCTCTATAACCACTTTAACTGCTTGCTGACCAGCCGGCGTCATTGTCCTGCGGCAGGTGGGCATGTTCCCACGAATCGCCGTCATTGTACGTTGGCTCAGGAACTGTAGTTTGTGGGTGCGTACGCGCCCACTGGCCAGCGGGGGAGCCAATCAGTGGGTGGGGTGGATTCTATGTACGCTGGCCACCTGCGATTGTTCCCCACAGTGACAGAACCGGGATCTGCCTGTGTACACAAGGGGGCACTCCTCAGGAGGGAGAGGCCAGGAGTAGCGAGGAGGGACCCGAGAAGAGGAGGATCCTGGCTGCTCTGTTTAAAGCGAGACTTTTACAATCCCTTTTAATTGGTGCAGGTGCCCCAAGCCTTTACGTAACTCTTTTCAACAGAAAAACTTTACGATCTTTGCAGTTGATTAACTTCACTGTTGCTGTGACTTTCTTTTGTAATTAAAGTTCCTTAACAGAATTTTTTTGTTCCTTCAGGTTTACATGAGGGATGTAAGCTCGGCCTTGTGGGTGAGTGGTTTAGACTCCAGCTACCTCCGCGAACAAATGCTGAACGAGCCACTGGTACGAGAAATGGTCCGAGAATGCACCAACATTCCCCTGAGTCAGCCTCAGCAAGGAGAGGCTGTCCTGGCCTCCTTCAAGCCCAGAGGCTATTCGGAATGCATTGTGACAGCGGGTGGAGAGGAACGAGTGTAGGTGACACCTCTGTGCATTAAGTTATTGTTTTAGAATGTCCCCCCTCCATTAAATGATACAGCTTTCCTTTATTTTTTTGGGAATAGTTTTAGATGCACTTAAAAAAAAATATGAACCTGCATTAAAAACATTATCAATGTGTGAAAAAAGGGGGGGGGGGGCTCTTTGTGGCACTGTAAATGAAATGTATGTAACTGTGACGGATCTTGAATACCCCAGGTGGGCACATCCGCCAGACCTGTGTCTCCTGTCCTCCAAACACCCGCAGCCTGCAGATTCGCCATAACAAGCCCTCAATCATGAGGGGGGGAGAAGAGATGTAGCATTACATTATCTCAATGGGTAGGAGGCACGTGCACAGTCCCTTCCAAAACAGTGACAGTGGGTTCTGTCACAGTGAATATGTCTCCATCCCTGAGGCCCCTTTCACACTAGGTGGATCCATCTCAGTGAAGTCTGCCAGCTCATCAGGAGATTTCTCCATGGATCTGCGCTGAGCCGGCGGATGACAAGTCCCTCTCTGCTCACTAAGCGGGGAGGGGCTTGTCCAGCGCCGCTGTCTCCTATTGAGAGATCTGATGAAAATGGATACGTCCCCATTCGTCCATATCCAAGTCGGGTGAGATCTGATGAAACATGCTGTCCGTTTTCATCAGATCTCTCCATAGGAGACGGCGGTGCTGGACAAGCCCCTCCCCGATGATTTTAGCGGCTCGGATGTCAGCGGACATGTCTCCACTGACATACAACGCTCTATAGAGATGTATGGAGCGGCCGTTTAGGTCCGCCAACAAAACTGGCAGGCGGACCTGAATGGTCCGACCATGTGAAAGGGGTCTAAAGGGGAAGTAAGCCCTCTTAAATAAAAAATAAAAAAACACCTGCAAGAGAAACATAATGAGCTAATATGCATAGCATACTAGCTCATTTTGTGGCACTTACCTGAAATCGAAGACCCCGAAGTGCTGCTAGTTCCCCCTCCGCCATGTCCCCTTGGTGCTTCTTCCTGTTTCCGGCACTGTGATTGGCTGGAGCGGCGATTGATGTCACTCCAGCGCATGCACGAAAACACGGCTTTATCCCATTCACAAAAATGGTGTGCTCAATGTGCCTGTGCCGCGCAGGCGCCGTAGACATTGGTGCCCGTTTTTGTGATATTTCCTTAACCGTGTAGGTTAAGGAGATATTTCTTGCACCTACAGGTAAGACTTAATCTAGGCTTACCTGTAGGTGCAAGTTGTGTGGTTATGTTTACAACCACTTTAATCAGTAGAGAAAAAATATAGGTGGGACTTTTAAATGAGGTATGTGTGGCAGCGAAAAAACGATCAATGTAAAAACCAGTGTTTGTTTCTTGGTAGTAATTGCATGACATGTTAAAATCCATTGACAAAACGTAAATAAAACTGGCAACAACAGCAAATTGATACATAGATACATATAATAGATATATGAGAACTGACAACTGTATCAAAATAATGCATTGTAGGATAAACATGTAGCAGCCATCCTAGATGACTGCTACATGTGTGGGCTCCAATACTTGAACATGAAGTGGTGTGTTATTTTTAAAGGTATAATCTGTAATTGCGCATCTTTGCTTATTACATATGCAGGCTTCACTTCCTCCTTTACAGTACTACACAATCCAAACTTGTGTCAGCCAACAATGCACTGCCCGTGTAGCTGACGGCTTATTTGTTAAAGTGGAACTTTATTCAGAAAATAAGTTATGCTAAATCATTTCAGGCTGACACCCCCCCCCCCCCTGTAAAACATTTAAAATGGAGTGCCTATGCTGTTTTAACTACCTCCCACCACCCGTATAGGGAAATTATGGCGGAGGGGATCCCCTCTCGTTCTGGGGCGACTTCATATGCTGTTGCCTCGGTGTCACTGCTCTCGCACGCCCAGCCATCTTGGTAAAGATTCGGTGACTCGGCTCTTTCACCATGTGATCAGCTGTGGCCATTTTATATCGTCTCTTCTTGCCTCGCACTGACTGAGGCGAGGAGAGCCTATCAGCAGCATCTCCACACAGGGGACACTGTACAGGTAATTGGGGCACTGATCATCAATGCCCTGATTACAGTGCCCAGCAAGTGATGCTAGTCTGTGCCTATCAGTGTGGCATATTACTGCCTCCTCTTCAGTGCAGCCTATTGGGACAGCCTCGTCAGCGCACATCAGAGAATGAGAAAAGTGTATTCTTTACATTGTTGCTAAATGACCAGGCCACTTTTTGCGATTCGGCACTGCGTCGCTTTAACTGACAATTGTGCGGTCGTGCGACGTGGCTCCCAAACAAAATTGGCATCCTTTTTTACCCACAAATAGAGCTTTGTTTTGGTTGTATTGATCATCTCTGCGGCTTTTATTTTTTGCGCTATAAACAATAGAGCGAACATTTTGAAAAAAAAAATGCAGTATTTTTTACTTTTTGCGATTAATAAATATACACCAAATATACACCAAAAAGATACAAACGTTTTAGTTTCATCAGTGTAGGCCGATACGTATTCTTCTACATATTTCTGGTTAAAAAAATCGCAATAAGCGTTTGTTTTGCGCAAAAGTTATAGCGTCTACAAAATAGGGGATAGTTTTATAGCATTTTTCTTATTTTTTTATTTTATTTTTTATCGTGACTGCGACATTATGGGCGGACACTTTGACACATTTTTTGGACCATTGTCATTTTTACAGCGATTTAGTGCTATAAAAATTCACTGGTAACTGTGAAAGTGACACTGGTAGTGAAGGGGTTAACCACTAGGTGGCGCTTTAGGGCTCTTTCACACGGAGCGGTCCATTTTTCGGTCCGCTCCGTGTGTCCGTCGGCTCAGCGGGGGGTCTCCGCTGAGCTGTCGGGTGGACGGGGCGGTCCCTGCACACTGTGCAGGGACCGCCCTGTCTCTCCTCCGCTATCCCCTATGGGGAATCGGATGGAAACGGACCGTCTGTCCGTTTGGCCGGACGGAAGAAAAATAGGACATTCTTCCGTCCGAAAAAAACGGATGCAGATCTGGCGGACGTTAGCGGATGCATCATCCGCTAACGGATCCGCTCCCATAGGGGCCCATTACAAGTCCGTTAAAACGGACTTGTAATTAGCGGACCGTTCGTCCGCTAGTGTGAAAGGGCCCTTAGGGGTGGCGTGATTCTTACTGTAAGAGGGCGTGGCTTGCTGTGACACGTCACTGATCATGTTCCCGCTGACAGGGAACACGATCAGTGACAGTGTCACTAGGCAGAACGGGGAGATGTTCTATCTCTCCGTAAGACGATCGCGTGTATGCCCGCGGCGATGGAGTCCGCGGGCGCGTTTTACGGAGATCGCGGTGGGCACGCACGCACACCCGCAGAAAAAAGCTTCTTAAAGGGGACGTACAGGTACGTCCTTTGTGCCTGCACGTGCAATGCTGCAGACGTATATCTGCATGCAGCGGGCGGCAAGCGGTTAATGCGTTCCTTAAAATAGAGTGGCATTGTTTTTATAAGGTGACATGGTTTGAATATCCACAAACCAAGCATAATTTTACCTGGAAAACCTGGTGTTGTAAAGCAATGCTGTAAAGCTGGATATTTATTTTTACTGGAGTGGGGCTTTAAGACCGAGATCATGACAGAGCCACTTTAAAATATTAGACTTCACTTCTGAATAGCAATAACTAGATTGGCATGAAAACTGCTCACATAGGTTACATCTCAGGTTCACCAGAGGATAACGCTATTAGATGCATTCTAAGTCTACCGCCGCCAAAAGCAAAGGATTTGTAAATTCCCTGGAGATTCCTCCATTCAAACTAATTGCCAATGAAGATATAATGGAGAGAAAAATTACCGGTAAGTGCGCTAGTTAAATAATTAACATTAAAATTAAATTAGTGCTGATATGAGTAGTTGATACACAATATAAACCTAATAATAAAGAACCAATATAGTCCATAGGTGATAGATCAGATAGTCACAATAGATATTGACTACTCCATCAAGTCCCAATATGTGCAAAGTTGCTTGAGAAAATCTTGTGAATAGTGATGTTCCCCAAATCTTGGTTATGTGTAGAAACAAAGCCTTCACCTTGAAATACGAATGACACCCAATAGTGCTCAATTAGTTATTGCGCTTACCAAATAGCCCTGACTCCTTTAATTAAAAAGAAAGTCAGAAACAGCAGAAGCAGTATGTGACTGCAAACACTTGGTTTAAACTGGATAACTGACGGTCTCAAGCCCAGGAGATAAACGGTGACATATATGCAAAAGATAAATTGAAATGCTCCATAGCATAATACTGTTTGGTTTATTAAAGCGGAGCTCCACCCATATAAACAACATTTCTCCAATCGCCTTTCAGGACAACCTTGGAGAGAGCGCAGCTCCGCCCATTTCCCAGGAAACACACGTGATCCTTTAAGATCCCTCCTCTTCCACCATGGCCTCAGTTATTGTGTTTCCTCCGCCATGGTGGAAGCATCACAGGGAACCAGGGAGCTGTCTCTCTCCAGGCGGAGAGTTTTGTTGAGCTTACCTTTGTTTGTATATTGTTGGCGGCGACCATCCTGACCCCTCTTCACGGGGAGGGGGCGCTCAGGAGTCCCCAGACGCTCCGGTTCAGCGGAACTTTCGGCCTCCCAGGGGACGGTGTCGTTGTGCCCAGGAACTGCGGTAGAGGTCCAGGTGACCGAGCGGTAGCCGGCGCAGGTCGGCGGTGGTCCGCATTCTCAGTTCCGGGTCCCGGCTGGCGACCGCGTCACGCACGGTGACGCCGTTTCCGGGGGGGGGCGTGGCGCTGCTGGTTCCCAGCGCCTGGAACGCAGCATCTGTGGGGCAGGTCAGGTGACCGGTACTTCCGTTTCCGGCCCCCGATGATGACGCGGGCGGCCGGGAAAGTTTAAAATGGAGTCGTTCTCCAGCTACTTGTGTGACTGCGCTCTACAATGGAGGAGAGACAGACAACACCGGCGGATACAGGCGCTGCAAGCACCGGTCAGGCCCAGGTAAGAGGGGTACAGCGGTGCCTTTTATTCTTACTATATTGGGCCTAATTTTGTGTTATTGTTGTTCCTCCCTGAGGGAGCCTGTGGTTACCAGTCCAGGTTAACGCTCTTGGTCTGTATAACCGTTAGTGGTGGTGGCACTTAGTCCAGGCCTTTGGTTTTATTCTGGTGAGGGCACTTGGATACACCCAGGAAATGCCCGTCTTGCAAAAATCCTTTAAGGGATTCTTGGCAAAAGCCAATGTGCAGATCCTGCATTAAAAATCTGGTGGAAGAGGAAACTTCACAACAGTATAAGGACCTTTTTTCCTCAGTCCAGGAGCTGGCAAGCTCTTTAGGGTCAGTGAAGGATATGATCACACAAGGCTCCGCAAGTTTGGGGGAGCCACAGCAGCCACCACCTAGTCCGAAAATCCCAGTTTCGGGTCAAACAGAGGGGGATTCGGCAGATGAAGGGACTAGTACTCTCCCCTCTCTCAGGGATTCAGATGAGGAGGAGGAGGAAGAAGATAGTAGCAAAAGCTCAAAGTTTAAATTGTCATTAGACGAAGTGGAGGACTTACTCAAGGCAATTTATGTTACCCTGGGTATCCAGGAAGAGAAGGTTCAGTTATCCGTACACGATAAGATGTATCAGGGGCTGGATGAGTCTAAAAGCCGGGTTTTCCCGGTCCACAAAGTCCTCTCGGACACCGTCAAGAAGGAATGGAAGGACCCTGAAAGGGCCCCCTTTTTTTCAAAGACCCTTAAAAGAAGGTTTCCATTTGAAAGCGGTGAGACAGAGGTGTGGAACAAAAAGCCTAAAGTAGACGCAGCTTTCTCACAGGTGTCTCGTCATACAGACCTGGCTTTTGAGGACATGGGGGTCCTGAAAGATCCGATGGACAAGAGGGCAGATTCCCTCCTAAAGAAGGCCTGGGATTCTACTGCAACCAGTCTGAAACCAGCCATGGCCGCCACAATAGTCGCCCGCAATCTAGAGTGCTGGGTTGAGAAATTAAGGAGTCATGTCGAGGCAGGCACCTCAAGAAAGGATCTATTAGACTCCTTCCCCTTAATCTTAAAAGCCATCAAATATATGGCAGATGCTTCTGCTGAGTCCATTAAAATGGCTGCAAGGTCAGCAGCCCTGGTGAACTCAGTCAGGCGAGCAGTTTGGTTAAAGACCTGGTCGGGTGATATCCCCTCTAAGGTCAAGCTTTGTGGTCTGCCTTTTTCAGGGGACCTTTTGTTCGGTCAGGACCTAGAAAAAGTTCTTGACAGAACGGCGGATAAGAAGAAGGCTTTCCCCCCTAAAAAGGGGTCAGAACCCTAAGAAAAATTTTCGTCCTTTTCAACAGTCCCATAAGAGTAAGGAAGAAAATAAAAAGAGATGGGGGTCCCAAAGAGGGAGAGGTAGAGGAGGTATCTTATTTAAAAACCCCTCAGAACCAACTACCAAAAGCAAGTGACGATCTGCTTCCGGTGGGAGGAAGACTGGCTGCTTTTCTCCCACAGTGGAAACCGATGACCACGAGCCCCTTTGTGGAAAGAATCATTACGGAGGGGTACAGTCTGGAATTTTCAGAGTGTCCCCCAACGAGGTTCTATGTCACAACCCTTCCCCGGGACAAAGAAAAAGCTACTGCAATGACGAACCTGTTACAGGATCTGATGAGTCAGAGAGTGATAATACAGGTCCCAAAACATCAAGAGGGTCAGGGTTTTTATTCCCACATTTTTTTGGTCAAAAAACCCTCAGGCAAATTCCGCCTGATCTTGAACCTAAAAATGTTAAACAAGTCGATAAAGTACAAACGGTTCCGGATGGATACGATTTATTCAATAACAAAGCTGTTGACACCCGGTTGCTTCATGGCATCTCTGGACCTCAGGGATGCCTACTTGCACGTCCCGATTGCCCAAGCATCTCAACAGTTCCTCAGACTGGCAGTAGACCTTGGGAACAGGATATGGCATCTTCAGTTCAAAGCCCTCCCTTTCGGGTTGTCGTCCTCACCCAGGATCTTTACCAAGATCATGGCAGAGGCCTTAGAACCACTGAAGCTCAAAGCGATCTCGGTCATCCCATACTTGGACGACCTACTGTTTTTTGCGGACTCCCGGGATCAGCTTGCGACGAATCTGCAGTCGTCGCAGGTTCATCTTGGAAGTCTCGGCTGGTTACTAAACCGCGAGAAAATCGAATTTGATACCTTCTCAAGAAACAAGGTTTCTGGGGTACAACATAGATTCGATCCTTCAGAAGGTCTTTTTACCTCAGGAAAAGATAGAGAAGGTCATGGTGGCGGTGGCTCAAGTACAGACAAACCAAGGGGTGTCAGTCAGGACAGCAATGGCCGTCCTGGGGCTGCTTACAGCCTCAATTCCGGCGGTCCCATGGGCGAGGTTACACTCTCGTCCTCTCCAAATGAATATCCTTCAGTCTTGGTCACACCAAGAGTCACTAGAGAGACGTTTCAGGTTAACTTCAAACGTAAAACGAGCACTCTGGTGGTGGAGAAACCCGGTAAATTTGAACAAGGGTCTTCCATGGGTATTCCCAGTAGGAAAGCGTTTAACAACAGACGCGAGTTCCTGGGGTTGGGGGGCCCATCTAGAGGGACAGACTGCCCAGGGCGTCTGGTCCAAAACAGAGTCCAGAAGATCCTCAAACTGGAGGGAGTTAAAAGCAATATTTCTAGGGCTTCAAGCTTTCCATCAGTTGGTGAAGGGTCAACATGTGCAGGTCCTGTCGGACAACACCACGGCAGTGGCATATGTCCTAAAGCAGGGGGGACCAGAAGCAGAGGCCTTATGCAACTGGCCAACCATCTCCTCTCATGGGCAGAGCGGAACGTAGCATCCCTATCAGCGGTGCACCTAAAAGGGTCTCAAAACCTATTAGCAGACCTGCTAAGCAGGAGAAGCATACTAGAGGCAGAATGGAGCTTAAACCCGGAGGTCTTCAGGGCAATCGCTCAGGAGTGGGGCCAGCCACAGATAGACCTGTTTGCCAACCAGCAGAATGCGAAAGTGCAAAGGTTCTTCTCTCTCCACAGAGAGGACCAGGCAGTAGCCATAGACGCACTAGCTCAACAGTGGCACTACCAGCTGTGTTACGCCTTCCCCCCCTTCACTCTGATACCTCTAGTCCTAAGGAAATTCAGGGAAGAGAAATCCAATCTGATCTTAATCACTCCGTATTGGCCAAAAAGACCGTGGTTTGCATCTCTTCAGAGTTTAGCCACGAAACCACCGTGGAAACTTCCACTCAGGAAGGACCTACTGTGTCAGGGTTCTGTGAACCATCCAGAGGTAGAACGCTTGCAGTTGACGGCCTGGTTTCTGAAGAGGACCTCTTAAGGGCTAAGGGGCTCTCTAATAAAGTGATAAGAACTTTGCTAGACAGCAGGAAGCCGGTGACCAGAGCAATTTATCTCAAAGTTTGGCGAAAATTCAACTCCTGGTGTACCTCCAAAAACTTCCAGATTAATAGTGTAATTTCCGTTGTAGAGTTTCTTCATGCAGGAATGGAGAAAGGGTTAGCAATTAGCACCCTAAAAACTCAAGTGGCAGCCCTGTCGGTTTATTTAGAAAGGACTTTATCTAAAGAACATTTAATTTCAAGATTTTTCAAGGCACTACGGAGTAGACCGATAGCCTTTAGAACTTTTCCCAATTGGGATTTATCAATTGTGTTGCAGGGTCTCACGGGGGCCCCGTTTGAACCCATAAGGGAGATTTCTTTGAAGAATTTAGTTCTAAAAACAATTTTTTTGGTGGCCATAACGACCGCAAGAAGGGTCAGCGAAATCCAGGCTTTGGCAGTTACAGAGCCTTTCTTAAGAATTTTGCCGGACAGAATAGTTCTCCAAACTGATCCAGCTTTTCTCCCTAAGGTCTCATCAACCTTTCACAGGTCTCAGGAAATAGTCCTTCCTACCTTCTCCTCAACTCCCTCTAATGCAGGGGAAGAGAATTTTCATACTTTGGATGTAAGAAGGTGTGTGCTTCAATACCTCACGGTCACCAAGGATTTCAGGAAAACCAACGCCTTGTTCGTGATATTCTCAGGATCCCGGAAAGGGGAGAAGGCCTCCAAAAGTACATTGGCCAGATGGCTCAAACAAGCCATTGCCGAGGGTTACCAAGCCAAAGGAGAGGTGCCTCCTTCAGGAGTGACGGCCCATTCAACAAGATCTACAGCAGTTTCCTGGGCCGAAAGGGCCGGTGCCACGCCTGACCAGATCTGCAAGGCAGCTACATGGTCCAGCTATTCAACTTTTCTACGGCACTACAGGCTAGACTTACTGTCCGCTGCAGATCAGGCCTTCGGCAGAAAGGTGCTGCAAGCAGTGGTCCCACCCTAGGGTAAGTTACTCGGTTATCCTCTCCAAGGTTGTCCTGAAAGGCGATTGGAGAAAGGCCTAGTTAGACTTACCGGTGACGGTATTTCTAAGAGCCTTTCAGGACAACCGCTAATTTCCCTCCCTAGGTATTTTGAATAAAAAGATTGTTTGAAATGTCTATCATGGTTTTGTTGTGGTTGTTCTGTGCTTTATTTTTCCAGTGGGTGGAGACCACAATAACTGAGGCCATGGTGGAAGAGGAGGGATCTTAAAGGATCACGTGTGTTTCCTGGGAAATGGGCGGAGCTGCGCTCTCTCCAAGGTTGTCCTGAAAGGCTCTTAGAAATACCGTCACCGGTAAGTCTAACTAGGCCTTTTGCCATGTTGTTTAAAAAAAATAAAATAAAAAAACCTGAAAAAAAATAAAATAAAATACTCACCCGAGATAGCTGTTGCTATGCGGAAGTCCGTAATCTGCCTCTTCCACTCCGCGGTTTGATTTCTTCTTCTCCTTCTCCTTCTTCTTGTGAATGGGCGCGCTGCTTTCTGGGAACTGTGTGTGTTCTCAGAGAGCAGCGCGCCCATTCACAAGCCAGCGTGAGACTCGCGCAGGCACAGTAGGAAACGGGCAGTGAAGCCGTACGGCTTCACTGCCTGTTTCCCATAGTGTGAATGGCGGCGCGGGACTCGGAGCGATCGCGGGACCGGCATCGGGGGGGCCATCAGCGCGGGTGCCTAGGACAGGTAAGTGTCCTTATTTAAAGTCAGCAGCTACACTGTTAGTAGCTGCTGACTTTAAAAAAAAAATTTTTCGCGGCTGGAGCTCCGCTTTAAAAATGGAGATTGATAAAAACAGCCAAATGGCCTCTTACATTAAAAGATGCCAGACCCGGCATCAAGGCTGATCGCTTGTAGGGTTTGTGGAACCAACATGGAGCGTCTGCTCTGAAGCGGCGTGAAGCGGCGTGCGTTCCACACTATGATCCCCGACAACCAGATGACCGGAACTTGGCGTTGAGAACATGTGACTCGATACGCTGCCGACGTACGTTTCGTTATTTCAAACGTCTTCAGGGCACGTACTAGTCACCAGAAACACTTGGTATTTATAGCGAGTGAAAACCCCTCCCCCTTCAATTGAGTCTGGTAGCCATTAACCCCGACAGCGCTGATACAGCCTTGGTCTCGGGCTTCACAATTGAACAATTATCCAGTTTAAACCAAGTGTTTGCAGTCACATACTGCTTCTGCTGTTTCTGACTTTCTTTTTAATTAAAGGAGTCAGGGCTATTTGGTAAGCGCAATAACTAATTGAGCACTATTGGGTGTCATTCGTATTTCAAGGTGAAGGCTTTGTTTCTACACATAATCAAGATTTGGGAAACATCACTATTCACAAGATTTTCTCAAGCAACTTTGCTCATATTGGGACTTGATGGAGTAGTCAATATCTATTGTGACTATCTGATCTATCACCTATGGACTATATTGGTTCTTTATTATTAACTTTATATTGTGTATCAACTACTCATATCAGCACTAATTTAATTTTAATGTTAATTCTTTAACTAGCGCACTTAATTTCTCTTCAATATTTGACAAATGACAATATATTTATTTTATATTTTTTATTTGTTACTAAGTAGCAGCTTTTTTTCACTTAATTTTGGTGGCGCGGAACATCCTATCCTTTTTCCAATGAAGATATAATACTTATTATAGGAAAGTAACAGAATAAATAAATATGTAATGTCTGCCCTTTAAGGTCTCGGAAGCCATTGGCCAATGTTCGGTGTATGTGCCCTCTATATGATCGGAACAGACAATTATGGATTGAGCTCGCACCTCTAAGCATACCAAGAATCAATCATGGGGTTTTATCTGCAGGTAGGTCTCATTGATGCTAGGTTTTTTTTTTTTTTTTTTTTAAGTATTAAATGCTAGAGATGTATGTTCCTGTATTTGCCTTCTGCATAATGTAATGCTTTTTTGAAAAAAAGATCACTGAATGTATCCAGAGGCGATTAAGTTTGCATGTGCTGCGCTATATAAGTTTTCATTTATTCATCCACAATACAAGTGAAAACTCTGTATCCAGTTCCAATGTTGCAACAATATTTATCTCTATCCTGAAGAGTGGCCCCTATATCACTATTGCCGTGCAAGCATCCTACCTTCATATGTATGAAACAAGTGTCGAGTGTCTAGAGAACAACAGGAGTACTGGGATTATAGCGGTGCCAATAACAATATTCATCAAAATATAAAACAAGGTTAAAATCGACATGTCCCTATTGTGGTCATACTTGTATCTTGGGTAAATGCTTGTGTAGTGGTGTCTGTTCCCAACATGTTAACCACTTAAGGACCGGACCAATACGCTGATAAATGACCCAAGGGGTTTTTACAATTGGGCACTGCGTCACTTTAACGGACAACTGCGCGGTCGTGCGACGTGGCTCCCAAACAAAATTTGCGTCCTTTTCTTCCCACAAATAGAGCTTTCTTTTGGTGGTATTTGATCGCCTCTGCGATTTTAATTTTTTGCGCTATATACAAAAATAGAGTGACATTTTTGAAAAAAAAATCAATATATTTTTTTACTTTTTGTTATAAGAAAAATCAAATAAACTAAATTTTAGTCAAACATTTAGGCCAAAATGTATTTAGCCACATGTCTTTAGTAAAAAAAAATCGCAATAAAAAAAAAAAATAGCTACCTAGCGGGAACAGCGACACTAATACAGCGATCAGAAAAATGATCGCTTAGTGACACTGGCAATAGGAAATGAAAGGCTTAACTAGGGCGGTGATCAAGGGGGTTAAAACTTTATTAGGGGGTACGGGGGCTACCCTGAACCTAACACTAACTGCCTGTCACACTGACACTAAATGCAGTGATCAGTACACTGCATTCAGTGACACACTGACAGGGGGAGGGGGGGGTGATCGCAAGGGGTTAATGTGCCTGCGTGTCCTGGTGTCAGTGTAGTGTTGTGCAGACTTACTATGTGATGTGATCTCTCCTCAGCGGCTGTTGAAAAAAACGCCGAGAGCAGAGATCTCATCACTTCCCTCTTCCTGTGTTTACACAGGAGGAGGAAGTGCACTGCAGGGGGAGCGCACGCATTGGCTGGGAGCGATCCGGAGGGGGCGGAAAAAACGAATAGCCGCCCCATCAGCACGGATCGCTCCTACAGCCACAGGGACCATCGCTTGTACCGGGGGGGGGGGGGTCGATCGGACCCACGTCAAGGCAGCCACGTACAGGTACATTGATGTGCCTGTCCGTGCCATTCTGCCGACGTAAATGTACATGCGGCTGTTTTTAAGGGGTTAAACCAGTGGTGCCCAACCAGTGGCCTGCGGAGCCCTTTGATGTTGCCTGCGACCTCCTGCTCTGCCATAGAAAATACTGTTATTAAAGGTCAGTTTATTGCTAAAATCTCAGTGTATATATGGGCATATATGTTCTGCAGTGGTTACTGGGCAGCTTTTAAACTGATCTGCATGCGCAGAGCAGTTTACCTGCGGGTCACCTGCACTGAGCCATAGACTTCTGTTATTACCTGCGAGTTTGGTGAGCTTTCTGAAAGTGCACCAAACATGCAGAATATATTAGAAGTCTATTGCAAAGTGCAGGATAGGTACACTGCGTTCTATCCACCCTCTCCGTTCATTGTGGACCGGTTACCAAGTTGCTTAACTGGCCCTCGCTCTTCAAAAGTTTGGGCACTAATTATGGCTTCCTCAGGGCTTTTGAAGACCACTAATGATTTAAGCACCAAGCAATCGCCTGTCCACCAGCATTAAAAGACTGGAGAGAGGGCACCGCGTGACTACAGGAGACCTATATGGACCAGCTGGGTAGAAAAATAATAGATTAAACCGAGAGCATCTGGACTGCAGACCACTGCTTCAAATAAATTTGCAGCCGTGATAAAAACATGTCCAGATACCCCTTAGGAATCCAGCCTTTAGTGGTCTTCAAGTCCCCTGAGGAAGCCATCATTGGCGAAACATGTCGGGATCAGAAACCATAACACAAGAATTGGCATTAGATATCGGTATGACCACATTATGGACATGTAGATTTTAACTTTGTTCTTTCTAAAGAAAACGTTTTAAAGGACAAGTTTTTATTTTATTTTTTTCGTTGCATGGCTGCAGATTGATTTGCAGCAGTGGTCTCTGGTCCAGATGCTCTCAGTTTAATCTATTGTTTTGTTTTTCTACCTAACTGATCCATACATGTCTCCTGTAGTCACGCAAGTGTCCTCTCGCCAGTCTTTCAATGTTGGTGGACAGGTGGGGGTCCGTTTCAGTGATTGCTCGGTCCTTAAATCATTAGTGGTCTCCCAAGTCCCCTGAGGAAGCCATCATTGGTTTAACATTTTGGGAACAGACACCGTAACACAAGCATTTACCTAAGATAGAAGTATAACCACAATATGGACATGTAGCTGTTCCTTGTTCTTTCTAAAATGATCATGTTTTAACCCCTCCTCCCTATCAGATTTACCAACAGTACCCCCCCCCCCTCTTTTTTTAAATTGTTTTAAATTAGTTGACACTCCGTTTTTTCTAATTGCTGTATTTATATATGCTGTATGTTTTCCGAACTATTATGTATTATTGTGAATTAATACAATTTTTATTTTTTGATATTCAGTTGTGTTGTACTTCATACTATACAAATCCTTTTTCCCTTTTTATTTTTTTATTTCCTTTTCTCCTTCCCCCCCCCCCCCCTTTTTCTCCTTTTCTCCCCCCCCCCACCCCTCCTCCCCCCCCCCCACCCTTTTCTCCTCCCCCCCCCCCCCCACCCTTTTCTCCTCCCCCCCCCCCCCCACCCTTTTCTCCCCCCCCCCCACCCTTCCCCCCCCCCCCACCCTTTTCTCCTCCCCCCCCCCCCACCCTTTTCTCCTTCCCCCCCCCCCCACCCTTTTCTCCTCCCCCCCCCCCCACCCTTTTCTCCTTCCCCCCCCCCCACCCTTTTCTCCTTCCCCCCCCCCCCACCCTTTTCTCCTTCCCCCCCCCCCACCCTTTTCTCCTTCCCCCCCCCCCCCACCCTTTTCTCCTTTCCCCCCCCCCCACCCTTTTCTCCTTCCCCCCCCCCCACCCTTTTCTCCTTCCCCCCCCCCACCCTTTTCCTCCTTTCCTTCCCCTCCCCCCCCACCCTTTTCTCCTTCCCCTTCCCCTCCCCCCCCACCCTTTTCTCCTTCCCCTCCCCCCCCCCACCCTTTTCTCCTTCCCCTCCCCCCCCCCACCCTTTTCTCCTTCCCCTCCCCCCCCCCCCCCACCCTTTTCTCCTTCCCCCCCCCCCCCCACCCTTTTCTCCTTCCCCTCCCCCCCCCCACCCTTTTCTCCTTCCCCTCCCCCCCCCCACCCTTTTCTCCTTCCCCTCCCCCCCCCCACCCTTTTCTCCTTCCCCTCCCCCCCCACCCTTTTCTCCTTCCCCTCCCCCCCCACCCTTTTCTCCTTCCCCTCCCCCCCCACCCTTTTCTCCTTTCCCCCCCCCCCACCCTTTTCTCCTTTCCCCCCCCCCCCCCACCCTTTTCTCCTTTCCCCCCCCCCCCCCCACCCTTTTCTCCTTTCCCCCCCCCCCCACCCTTTTCTCCTTTCCTCCCCCCCCCCCCACCCTTTTCTCCTTTCCTCCCCCCCCCCCCACCCTTTTCTCCTTTCCTCCCCCCCCCCACCCTTTTCTCCTTTCCTCCCCCCCCCCCCCACCCTTTTCTCCTTTCCTCCCCCCCCCCACCCTTTTCTCCTTTCCTCCCCCCCCCCCACCCTTTTCTCCTTTCCTCCCCCCCCCCCACCCTTTTCTCCTTTCCCCCCCCCCCCCACCCTTTTCTCCTTTTCCCCCCTTTTCTCTCCTTTTCCCCCCTTTTCTCTCCTTTTCCCCCCTTTTCTCTCCTTTTCTCTCTTTCTCCTTTTTTTTCCCCCCCCTTTCTCCTTTTTATTGTTCACCTTTTTTTTCCTTTTTTTTTTTATTCTTTCCTGAAGTAGTTTGGCACAGAGCAGCCTTGATCCTTCTCTTCTCTGGTCCCTCATCAGCAATCTTGGCTCCTGCTGAGTGCCCCAAAGCAAGCAACTTGCTATGGGGACACCCTAGCCGACTCATTCTTGAGCTGCTGCTCTGCGTGTTCATTCACACACAGAGCCACAGCTCGGTCTTGCCCCCTCTTTCATTGGCTCACTGGCTGTGCTTGACAGCAGCAGGAGACGATGGCTGTTGCTTGTGTCTCAGCCAAGGGCCCCGTACACATCACTGGATCGCGATAGGGTTCAGGTAAGTATTAAGGGAGCTGCTGCATCTTGAGCCTTTAGAACCACTTTAAAGTCATAAGAGTTAATGCCAAGTATACGCTAAGGTGTGTTTTGCTTTTGTGTTGGCAGAGGGTTTTTTGTTTGTTCTTGGAGGACAGAATGAAAACGGCGATACTCTGAGTTCTGGGGAGCTGTATGATCCAGATGCCAATGCCTGGAGCCCACTACCACCTATGCTTGAGGTAACCTATTGGCAGTAATTTAGAATTCCTAATGCTACCACAACACTTTTTTACGATTTCTCTGATTGAAAAAAAACATGCTAAACCTCCTGTAAACAGAAATATTGTCATTAAAAGATCAGCTTCACCCAAAGCACTCTTGTGGATTTAGGATGGCGTAGCACAGTGATTGAGAAAGCGGTACTGCTGTACCTATGACATCTTGTACTGTTGTGGTAGAGATGGATCCAGTTTAGTTGTCCATTCGCCAACCCAGGCAAAAATCCATTAAAAAACAAATAATCCAGCATTGTTCTTTAAAGAAAAAATCAGGCCAGCTAATATTTTAGAATGACTTCCTGAAAAGCCATGCCAGGGCTATTTTTAAAGTGATACTAAACACACACACACTGTTTAATTTACAAAAACTAATAATGCAAATTGATTAATATCAATAAACTGTTATAAATTGTAATACAAATACACATTTGAAATCAAAGCTTTATTCGTTTTTGACCGCCTGGGGAAACCCGACCCCAGCCCCCTTCCCCCCCCCCCCCCCGATTGGCGAAGAGACAGCAGTGGCGCAATTGGCTCCTGTGGCTGTCAATCAAAGTCAGTTTTCCAAACGGCCTCCGAGAGTTGTGTCTCGGGTGCCTCCATAGCAAACTGATTTCTGTGGAGGCACTCAATTGGAGGGAGGGGCCAGGAGCAGTAAGGAGGGACCCAAGAAGAGGAGCATTCCGGCTGCCTTGTGCAAAACAAACTGCACAAAACAAGCAAGTAGAACCTGAATGAAAAATAAGGCAAGTATATTCTCTCTACACCAGGGGTCTCCAAACTTTGTAAACAAAAGGCAAGATTACTGCCCTTCAATCCTTAGGGGGTCCTGACTGTGGCCAATGACCATAGAAAATGCCCCAGCGTCAGTGGAAGTAGACCATGTCTCAGACTTGGTGGTCAGAGAGGAGGAATGGTGCCCCATCATTGGTATTAGTGTGACTAATAGTGACCCATCGTTGGTGTCGGTGAAAGGAATAGTTCAGGGATACTCAAACTACGGCCCTCCAGCTGTTGCGGAACTACACATCCCATGAGGCATTGTAAAACTCTAACATTCACAGACATGACTAGGCATGATGGGAATTGTAGTTCCTGAACAACTGGAGGGCCATAGTTTGAAGACCCATGGAATAGTTCCTCATATCAGTGGGAATAACAGAGCCTCATAGCAGTGGAACAGTCCCCCAAAGGCCTGATAAAAGCCAGCAAAGGGCCCCATTTGGCCCATGGGCCGTAGTTTGGAGGCAACTGCTCTAGATCAAAAGAGCATTGTACTATGTACTAGATTAAATATGTTTAATCACACCAGAGTTCAACTTCAAAGGGGTTGTAAAGGTACAATTTTTATTTTATTATTTTTCCCTAAATAGCTTCCTTTACCTTAGTGCAGTCCTCCTTCACTTACCTCATCCTTCCATTTTGCTTTTAAATGTCCTTATTTCTTCTGAGAAATCCTCACTTCCTGTTCTTCTGTGTGTAACTCCACACCATAATGCGAGGCTTTCTTCCTGGTGTGCAGTGTCGTGCTTGCCCCCCTCCCTTGGACTACAGGAGAGTCAGGATGCTCTCTATGTTTCAGATAGGGAAAGGAGCTGTGTGGGTGTCCTGACTCTCCTGTAGTCTAAGGGAGGGGGCGAGCACGACACTCCACACCAGGGAGAAAGCCTCACATTACGGTGTGGAGTTACAAACAGAAGAAGAACAGGAAGTGAGGATTTCTCAGAAGAAATAAGGACATTTAAAAGCAATATGGAAGGATGAGGTAAGTGAAGGAGGACTGCACTAAGGTTAAGGAAGCCATTTAGAAAAGAAAAAAAACTTGTACCTTTACAACCCCTTTAACAGGAGTTTTGTACTTCAATTTGCAAATGTGTTCTTTAATATTTTGTTTAATATAAATTAAATCATTATTGATTTGTGTTCTGGAATGTAATCGGAGGCTAGTAGACTTGCTCCCAAAACTTTCTTGGGTCCAGGAAATTATATCTGATCCTTGCTCTGATTTGCTCTTTGCTTAGACTACCAATTCCCCCCACTAAGGCTCGGTTTACATTAGTGCATCCCCATAGTCGCATGATTTCCAGTGCAACTTTGATGCAACTTTACACTCTGTTACTCAAGTCGCATCAAAGTAGTGCAGGAGCCTTTTCAAAGATCGGAACGCATGGCATTAAAATCAATGGGCTGCGACTTGTCATCCGAGTTTATGTATCCGAAGTCGCACTTGTGCGAACGGAGCCTAAGTGCAGAACATTTATTTATACTCCTAGCTCAGTAAACTGTTATGCAAATATAAGACAATAGTAAGTAATGTATGTCTTCTCCGATAGGAAAGGCACAGTTTTGGTATTGTAGAAATTGATGGCGTAGTCTATGTTCTGGGAGGAGAGGATGGGGATCGTGAGTTAATCTCTATGGAGTCCTATGACACCTGTACGAAATCCTGGCGCAAGCAGCAAAATATGACCATGGTCAGAAAGGTATGTCTAATATGTTTACTATTTGTCGGCATGGCTTTTATTTACCACATTCTAGATTTGATGTGCACCGTTTTTAAATTTGTAAGCTGACAATATTCTGCAGGCACACAAACTAGGGGCAACATAAGATTTAAAGTGGGGGGGGGGGGGGAATAAATGAATTGATTGATAAAAATAAGGGGAAGTGAAGAGAGACCATAAGTATCTAATAGAGATAAGAGGATCCCGGGAAGACCCAACAGGCTAAATCAAGGTGGAAGTAAACGTATCAAAGGTAGAGGAATACTGGAAATGATTCCAGACATTCCAGATTAGATTGAGGTCAAATTTTATATTCGTCCCATGCTACCATGTTCTCCAAGTATTTCGTTTGTTTCATTTCCAAACGGCTGGTGAGTCAGATTGGCGCCAGCATCTGATCGCGAGCTGCGATCAAGAAAGATGTAAACCAGGGATCCTCAAACTACGGCCCTCTAGCTGTTGCAGGACTACACATCCCATGAGGCATTGTAAAACTCTGACATTCACAGGCATGATGTGAATTGTAGTTCCTGAACTGGAGGGCCATAGTTTGAAGACCCCTGAAATGTAAACTGAGTCTTTTTGATCTGGCACCAAGGACAAAACTGTGAGCTGGGGTTGGTTGGGAAAGGTATCACCCACCTGGTTGGCAAACAATTGCAAAATCTTTTCCCAAAAAAGGGGCAAGACGTGGCCAAGTGCCCCAGATATGAGTCATAGTGCCAGGAGTCTCCAAACAGCACCAGCGTAGGGTTGGTTGGGTCCATTCTATTAAGAATGGAGGGGCAACGATACCACCTGGAGAGTATACGTCCATGCTTCCTTTTTAAATGGTGATCTCTTAGGCCTCGTACACACGAGGGGATATGTCCGCTGAAAACGGTCCGATGGACCGTTTCAGCAGACATCTCCGCTCGTGTGTATGGGCTAGCGGACAGATTAAAATGGCTGCAGCCAGACTCGGCGGAGGGAGATTCCTGCAGCATATTTGGCAAGTGCAAAATCACTGTGTGTGTGTGTGTGTGTGTGTGTGTGTGTGTGTATATATTATATAAAAATATGGAGACACCGGGAGAGCTGCAGATAGTAGTGTATGATGGAGACATGTACATGGAGGGGGGAGGAGACACAGGGAGAGCTGCAGATAGCAGTTTATACAAGTGGTTGGAGGGAAGCTTTAGAATGTCAGAGGTTTTTATTACAAATGATGTGAGCAGTCTGCAGTTCCTCTTTATGGAGTATTTGGAGAGGGGGCACCAGTGATTTGGAGAAGAGACATGCCAATATAAAGAAAAGGGAATACAATATATCGTTGGGGGTTATTGATCTGTGGTTAAGGTGAAAGTTCTGTGAGCACATTTTTGGAATCTGAGGTTATTGGTGACAGGTGAAGGAATCAACACAGTATTTCAACACAGAAAATAATTGTTGACTACTTTTGAAATAACTATTTTATGAATTGATGGCACTTTCTTGCCTAATTGAAGTAGAAGCGATCACAATTTAAAAAGTAAGCACTGTCTTGAGCACTCTAATCGTTATCACAATACACAAATATGTCTGAACAGTATTTGGATATGTACACTCTCTCTTAGATGGGACTTGTAGTTTTTCTATTCACAGATCCATTTCATATGGAATCCGCTGTTCACTTATTTTCCTAAAAAAGACAACTTGGGTGTGTCTTCTATGGACAATACAGCATGCTTTGGTTCCTAGTGTTCCTTTTCAGGCGTGCTAAAGCATCTAGGTGTACACTTCCTTTTTTTTATCTTTTTCAAAAGGGTATTTAAGGAAAGATTAGTGAGTCGGTCAATAAAGGTGAGCACAAAGGCGCGGCGCATAATATGTAACTTGGCAAAGGACTTTGGTTTGGCGCTTGAACTCCAAACAAAGCCAAGACTTTCAAAATCTTAGTACCTCAAAAAAACAAACGAACACACATGGGTAGTTCTGCATCAATATGGTAACATTATGGGGGTCGTTTACGAAAGGCAAATGCACTTTGCACTACAGTCACTGTAGATCCGAGGGGGACATGCAAGGCAAATAAAACTGCATTTGAGCTTGCGCATGATTGGATGATAAAATCGGCAGAGCTTCCCCTCATTTCAGATCTAGCCCTCAGATTTACAGCGACTGCACTTCCAAGTGCACTTTGTACGCCACTCATCCTGACTAAAAACAATCTATTGATTGGCCTAAATGGAGATCACCATATGCATATTTTGGGAAGAGTGGGTCTCAACTAGAGACTCTCAAGTAAGAGCACTTTAACCACTTGCTTACTGGGCACATATAACCCCCTTCCTGCCCAGACGAAATTTCAGCTTTCGGCACTGTCACGCTTTGAATGACAATTGTGCGGTCGTGCAACGTGGTTCCCAAACAAATTTGACGTTCATTTTTTATTTTTGTTCCCCACAAATGGAGCTTTCTGTTGGTGGTATTTGATCACCTGTGCGGTTTTTTATTTTTTGCGCTCTAAACAAAAATAGAGCAACAATTTTGAAAAAAAAACAATATTTTTTTACTATTATAAATATCCCAGTTTAGTCTGATACATATTCTTCTACATATTTTTGATTACAAAAAAAAATCGGAATAAGTATATAGTGATTGGTTTGCGCAAATGTTATAATGCCTACAAAATAGGGGATAGAATGACTTTTTTTTTTATTGATATTGATATATATATATATATATATATATATATATATATATATATATATATATATATATATATATATATATATATATATATATATATATATATATATATATATATATATATATATATATATATATATTTTTTTTTTTTTTTTTTAACTAGTAATGACGGCGATCTGCGTTTGTTTTTTTTGTATTTTTTTTTTGTCAAGATTTCGATATTATGGTGGACTCTTTTGACACATTTTTTTGGACCATTCACATTTATACAGCGAACAGTGCTATAAAAATGCACTGATAACTGTATAAATGTGACTGGCAGAAAAAGGGTTAACACTAGGGGGTGATCAAGGGGTTAGATATGGTCCCTGCTAGGTGATTTTTACTGTGGGGGAGGGGACTCACTGGGGGAGGTGACCGATGGTTGTCCCTATGTACAAAGGGACACACCATTGGTCTCCTCTCCCTGACAGGACGTCGAGCTCTGTGTTTACACACAGGGATTCATGTCCCTGTCTCTGTGACTGCCGATCGCGGCCGCCAGGCACGTGCATCGGCACCTGTGTGACGCAGCAGGCGCGGGGCCAGAGGCCGTATATAGACACCCTCCAGGCAGATTAGAGCCACCTTGTGGCCGTAAATAGTCAGCTGCCGGATGGCAGGTGGTAAAGGGTGTCATTGGGTGTTTTCATGTGTTTGTTGTGCACTTAGATTGCACACCAAACACAGGTCAATTCAAATCTGCTCAAATCATTGACCATAATTAGTACACATAGCAGTTCAGAGGCTGCGTCTGACCTGCTTCGCATTGCGCTGCATTTTTATGGATGCAGCATGTTCATGTTGGAGTGTGCTTGAACAGGCAAAGTGGGTCAGACCCAGCTTTTCTTGGCAAACGCCAAATTGCCATTTATGATGCATGCTTTTTGTGTTTTCAAAAGCTGCCTTTGCTATTCAAAGAGCGCCTGACAACATGAGCCATAGGATATGCTCAGCAATGCACAGCCAAAACCTCAACAGAGCAGGGCACTGGTAAGTATGTCTATGAATGCAATTTCCTTTTAATTAAAAAAATTACAGATTTTAAACACTTTTTATAATGTTAATAAAGAGGCTAGGCACAGACAGCAGTTTTTAAAAAGGGAAAAAAAAAACACTTTACATAACTATTTAAAGGTTAAGCTCACCTTGAGGCTGGGTTCACATCAGTGCGAATTGGATGTGGATTTCTTCGCATCCAATTCGCATGGCAGGACATTTTGACTTACTCTCCATATCCGCTGTCATAGCCATTGGCTCCCGCTGTTGTCAATCAAATCAATGATCCGGGGCGGAGCCGAGTCATGCACTTGGCGCCTAAGGACGCACAGTGTATGACACAGGAATGTGCCCACAAGGTAACCCCCTTGGAAGAGAGCTTACAAGCGGGGGTTATCTAATGTGGGGAGGAGCTGCAAGAGCCGCCGTGGGACCCCACAACAGCTGGATCAGGGACACTATTTATTTTATTTTTTTTTTTTTTATTTTTTTTAAAACGGAACCTTCAATATCACTTTTAGGCTGCATTTACACCTTTGCGTAGGCGATTTGCGGCGTATTGCGGTGACAAAAAATAGGCGTTTTGTACGGCGATTTGCGTCGTATGTTAACCGCGTTTTTTTTTTACTGTCTATGTCGGCTATGCCGAACGCCGAAGCCGCCCGATACACGCGTCGAAAAAGGGTCCGGGACTTCTTTGAAAGTGGTTGTTCGGCGTTCTATCGACGTACGGCGTTCTGCGATAGGAGATGTGAACATGTATGTGAAAGCCTCCGCGCTATATAAAGCAATAATAATGTAGATAAACTATATAAATAATAAAATATACATATATATAAATATGTGAAAAAGTTGCTGCAAAACCTAAAAGTGTTTACATAACACAAAGTGACAATCAAGTGAAAATAAGTGATCTTGCGCTACTGCAATAGCTAATATAGTATCCAAAACAAGTACCAAATATAAAATATATATATATAAACACGTGCCTTATATAAAAATGTGAAATCAAAATAGATATATAAATGAATAAAGTCCAAAGTGCATAAGTGCCAAGGTGCATAAAGTGTAGGTACACGGCAGTCCGTGAATAATCCAGTGTTCACAATGTTCGTGCAGGTGTCACTCCGTGGAACAAAACAGCCTCACAGGCCTCTCACCTCACTGCCACGAAATAACTGCATTAAGTATCATCTGATAACTCCAAAACTTTTTAGCCAGGTGTGTTAAGTTGGTAGACATCCGGGTCCTCACAGAACAAGCATAAGACTATACCAACTCGGAAAACAAAAGTGGAGAAAGAGAGACTCCCATAGTGAAGTATTATCATAAAAGGGACATTTATTAAAAAAATTTATTAAAAAATTATCTGCTTACATCAAGATATATAAAAACAGCTTAAAACACACGGCATAAGCCGGATCCTCACGTCACTCCAGGTGTCCGTCAATCCCTACGCGTTACGGCTACTGCCTTCATCTGGGGATGAAGGCAGTAGCCGTAACGCGTAGGGATTGACGGACACCTGGAGTGACGTGAGGATCCGGCTTATGCCGTGTGTTTTAAGCTGTTTTTATATATCTTGATGTAAGCAGATAATTTTTTAATAAATGTCCCTTTTATGATAATACTTCACTATGGGAGTCTCTCTTTCTCCACTTTTGTTTTCCGAGTTGGTATAGTCTTATGCTTGTTCTGTGATTGTCATTGTGAACACTGGATTATTCACGGACTGCCGTGTACCTACACTTTATGCACCTTGGCACTTATGCACTTTGGACTTTATTCATTTATATATCTATTTTGATTTCACATTTTTATATAAGGCACGTGTTTATATATATATTTTTTATATTTGGTACTTGTTTTGGATACTATATTAGCTATTGCAGTAGCGCAAGATCACTTCTTTTCACTTGATCAGGAGATGTGAACAGTCTTCATAGAGAACAATGCAAATTCGACCCTCCGGCGTATTGTAGCGTCGCATTAGACGTAAATACGCCTAGGTGTGAATGGAGCCTAAGCTTTAACCGATCCAACTCCTCTGCTACCTCTGTAGAAATCCTGAAACGGTACTGCTTGTCAAATTTGCACATTGAGTTTAACGAGGGTGCACCACAGCAGCATGCAGCGCAAAAGTGTGGTATTACAGGGTCAAATCCCCTCTGGAGAGCAATGTGAATGTGGGTCGCTCCTCGGTGGGCACCACAAATGTGAAATAAACCTCATAAACGTACAAGGTGCTGCTTGGTTTTCTCTCTGTGTGTGTGTGTGTGTGTGTGTGTACTACTATCTGCAGACGTGAGCTAAGCATTGTGAAAAAAAAGAGTCTGCATGTGTTGATTTGACATTTTGTTGGTTAATCACAGATTGGCTGCTATGCCACAATGAAGAAGAAAATCTATGCAATGGGGGGAGGATCGTATGGAAAGCTTTTTGAGTCCGTTGAGTGTTATGATTCCAAAACACAGCAGTGGACAGCAATCTGCCCCCTGAAAGAGAGAAGGTGAGGGGGAAGCCTGGCGTGATGTTATGGGGGGGAACTCTTCCTGTGAACTACACTTTCTCTAACTTCTATTTTCTCTGCAGGTTTGGCGCGGTAGCATGTGGGGTCGGTATGGAACTTTATGTCTTTGGTGGAGTCAGAAGTCGGGAAAATGAACAAAACAGTGAAATGGTGGCTTGTAAATCCGAATTCTACCACGACGACTTTAAAAGGTACATTTTGATGTTTAGGAGGTCAGTCGGGGGGCAGTGGTGGTTAATATTGTGGACGGTGTGTCACCTTGGATTATCATATGGTGATGAGCTCCAGGATTTATGTTTGATGTGAAGAAAGTGAAAGCTTTAACTGACTATTGCGCGGTCGTGCGCCGTGGCACCCAAACAAAATTGGCATCCTTTTTTCCCCACAAATAGAGCTTTCTTTTGGTGGGATTTGATCACCTCTGTATTTATTTTTTTTTACTTCTTTTTTGCGCAGCAACTAAGACTGAATTTTGAAAAGAAAATACGTTTTTATTTTTTTCTGTAAATAAGTTTTCTCTTTCAATTACGGGCACTGATGGGTGGCACTGATGGGTGGGCACTGATGGGTACTTATGGGTGGGCACTGATGGACACTGTGGGTTGGCACTGATGGACACATTTTATATTTTGTATTTTATTTTTTGCCCCCTTTTTTTTTTTTTTTTTGCCCTTCCCTGGTGGTCCAGTGTGGGCATCCGAGGGGGGGGGGCTGCGCTGATAAACAATCAGCGAGAACCCCCCCCCTGTCAGGAGAGCCACCGATCAGGTCTCCTCTACTCTTGTCTGTCAGACGCGAGTGACGAAGAGCCATCAACGGCTCTTTCTGTTTTACATCGTGATCAGCCGTGATTGGGCACAGCTGATCACGAGTCTCCGCCGGAGACTCGTGACCGAGATCGGAGATGCAGGGTGTCAGACTGACACCTCGCATCACCGATCACCACTCTGCGAGCCCCGGCATGAAATCCTGCAGGACGTCAAGACGTCCAGTCAGGATTTCAGAACCACTTCCCGGACATTAATCTGCCATTGACCGGGCGGGAAGTGGTTAATGGATGCATATGGTCCACTCAGGAAACATGCTGGTATCCATTACCATTTTCATTGTATGTTTGTTTTCCTACAGATGGATCTATCTAAATGATCAGAATTTGTGTATTCCTACAAGCTCTTCCTTTGTCTATGGAGCAGTGCCTATTGGAGCGAGTATATATGTTATTGGAGACCTTGACACAGGTAATTAACTTTCTACACCTAAGCTGGCTGTTATGCTAACTGATGGGGGCTGCAGTTTCAATGGTTGTTGGCCAGGCTAGTTAAAGGTGTTGTAAAGGCAGAAGGTTTTTTATCTTAAATCGGAGTTCCACCCAAAAATGGAACTTCCGCTTAATCCACTCCACACCCCCTTACATGCCACATTTGGCATGTAATTTTTTTTGGGGGGGGGGTGAGTGGGGGCTTCAGGATTAGTGGGACTTCCTGTCCCACTTCCGCCGAGGGGCTGGTTAGGCGATTAAGCTTAATCGCCTACAGCAGCCCCTCCCTGTAGGCGATCGCATGGGACACTGACAGGTCCCATGCGATCGCCTGTCCAATCAGCGGCGGGCCGCGCACGCATGCGCAGTACCGCATGCGCAGTGGGTGCCCGGCCATGAAGCCGAAGGCTGTCACGGTCGGGTGCCCATAGTTAAAATAAAAACGCCGGCCGGGGAGGGGGGGAGAGGAGCGGACCCCCGGCCGGTGCGTCGCTGGAACGTGGAGCAGGTAAGTGAATGTTTATTAAAAGCCAGCAGCTACACTTTTTGTAGCTGCTGACTTTCAATAAACATAAATTTTGGCTGGAACTCCCCTTTAATTTATTCTATGCATTAGGATAAAAAAAAACTTCTGTGCGTAGCAGCAGCCCCCCCCATTCCCTTCTAAGCCCCTTCTCTCTACAGTGATCTCCACAATCCCCTCAGCCATCCAGTACACTCCTCCTGATTTGGCTAAGACAGAGCAGCGGCGCTATTGACTCCTGCGACAGTCAGTCAATCGGGAGAGAAGGGGCGGAGCCAAGTAGGCTCATGCCGCGTACACACGATCACTTTTTGTGATGAAAAAAAGACGACGTTTTCAAAAACGTAATTTAAAATGATGGTGTGTGGGCAAAACGTTGTTTTATGTCTTCAAAAAAACATTCGAACATGCTTGAATTTTTTGTGTAATTTTTCAAAATGAAATTTTTGGTGTCATAAAAAGTGATGGTGTGTGGGCAAAACAACGTTTAAAACGACATTTTTAAACCCGCGCATGCTCAGAAGCAAGTTATGAGACGGAGCTTCAATGGAACAGAGTGCCGTCAAACGTTTTGGAAAATGAAGTTTGAAAAACGTTGTTTTGTTTCGTCACATAAAACGTTGTTGTTTTATTTTTCATCACAAAAAGTGATCGTGTGTATGCGGCATCAGTGTCTGAATGGATAGACAGAGTTCTGACTCGGATGTCCACTGTAGCAAGCTGCTGGCTGAGGGGCACTCAAAGCAGCGAGGGACCAGGAGCAGCAAAGAGAGACTCAAGATGTGGAGGGTCTGGGCTGCTCTGTGCAAAACCAACTGCACAGAGGAGGTGAGTATAACATGTTTGTTCTTTGTAAAGTCAATTTTTTATTTTTTTTATCACTTTCAAGTGGTTGTAAACCCTTTTCAATATACCCAGTGAAGTGACCACCTCAGGTGATGCACAGAGATGAAACAAATCATCCTACATAAGCTGTAAAGTTATCTGCAGCAAACTTTTCTTTCTCGTACATCACGGGACACAGAGCGGCATATTCATTACTATATGGGTTATATGGAGTACCTTCAGGTGTGGACACTGGCAATCTCAAACAGGAAGTCCCCTCCCTATATAACCCCCTCCCCTAGAGGGAGTCCCCTCAGTTTTTTCGCCAGTGTCTTAGGTGTTGGTCACGGAATAGCTTTGCTCCACATCCTTGGGATTAAGGGCGGGCTAACCGGATCTGTCCAAGGAGCCTCAGTGCCAAAGTGGACAGTACCCGGGCCCCAAACCGTGGGGTTTTGCCTATAATGCTCCTCTTTGGAGGGCTGGACCCTGGGCCCAGGACTTGGAGTTCATAAAGACCATAAGTTCCTGTTTGCCAGGGTGCTATATAGGTCCAGGACAGTGGGTACCTTCATAGGACCCCAGGGCCTGAATGTCTACTACGCTACCCACGGAGATGGGAGAAGATTGGATCGTTTTGCTGGACAAACATCCTGCAGCATGGAGCAGGTAAGAGGGGAGCCTGCGGGACTTGGTTCGACAGCAGGCTCTCCGGGGTAACCTAAAAGGGGGGTAGCCTAAGTATGCTCTGCATTGGCAACCTTGCTCACTATGTCTGAGAAAGACAGGATGATCCCTTTTCCCCCATCACTAGGTTCCCCTGTCTAAGAATGGTGTTGCTAGCTACCTGCTGTTTTTTTCCTAGGACTGGTAAGGATCCCTATGGGGCCTTTTGGAGAGTCCTACCTGGCCGGGGGTTTGAATCTGCCGCCTGATACTGCAGTCCTGGGTCTCCAGCGCGGCTCCTCCATGTTCCTCCTGCTCCGGCATACGCGCGCGTGCGCGCGCACGTCTTATAGACGTTTTTCGCGCCGTTCGGAGAGGAGGGCGGGGGGGGGGGCGTGCCTGCAGCGTCATACAGGGGCGCGCCTTGTGCTGTTATAGATCAGCAGGCATTGTCAGTGCTCAGTCTGAGGCTGATCTCAGAGGGAGAGGACGCAGAGCGGCAGAACAGTGACTCCCGGTGGAGGAAGAGGGGTAGTACATGCTGGACTTTGTTCCAATGCCTTTTTTGTTAAGCCAAGAAATTCCCCTTTTTGCAGCAGGTTGGAGGCTGGCAGACTAAGTTTGGGGTCACTGTATGTTTGAAAAAAAAAAAAAAAAAAAGAAAGAGACTTATATATATTTAAAAAAAAAAAAAAAAAAAAAACATACGGGGCCCCATCAGTTTTTGGGCATTAGTGATCTATTGTCCCCTAAGCTCTAGTTTTGTACTCCTGGCCACTACAGTCTGTTGTTGTTGGCGGAGTCCCTCGATTTTGTATTATGGCTTCCAAAGGTTCGGGGTCAAAGGGGACAAAAAAGACCAAAAAACAAAGGGGTTCCCCCTCTGATTCTGATGATATGCCGATACTTTCCCCGCAACTTATTCCCATAAAGGGCGCCTTGGATGAGCCATTAGGGGGGTCTGGTGCGGAGGCTGGCCCAGATCAGCCCAGCCCTGTGTTTATCACAGAGGAGATGCTAGCCGTATCCCTAGGGGGGCTAGAAGAGAGAATAGCAGCATTGATCGCTAGAGCTATTCCTGGCAAGAAACGGGTTAGATCCCCATCACCAAGAGGTGTATCCTCAGATGCTGAGATTCTCTCTCCGGAGGAATTGGAATCGCAGGAGGATCAACTAGACCTGAACCAAGAGGGTTCAGGGATTGAGGGATCTACCTCTGAGGAACCATTTTCAGACTCCCAGACAGAGAGACTGTGGGTACAGTCTTTGACGGACATGGTCCGCTCGGCATTTAGTTTACCATTGCCAGAGCCTCAGGTTCCTCCGGTATCCTCTCTGGGCTCTTTGAAAGCTCCGTTAAGCAACGCAGTTTTTCCGGTCCATCCTCTCTTGGAGGAATTGATCTTTCGGGATTGGGTACGGCCGGACAGGATTTTTCTGCCACCGAAGAGATTTGCGGTCATTTACCCCATGGAGGAAAAATTCTCCAAGAGGTGGAGGCTCCCAGTGGTGGATGCAGCCATCTCATGTGTGAATAAATCACTAACTTGCCCGGTGGAAAACATACATATGTTTAAAGATCCGGTTGATAAACGGTTAGAGACACTTTTAAAAGCATCCTTTGCTACGGCAGGAGCAGTGGTACAGCCAGCTGTGGCTGCAATTGGAGTTTGTCAGGCGTTAAAGGACCAGACAAAAGAATTGTTAAAGGACATGCCTACCCAACAAGCAGAAGAGTTTTCTGACATTCCCAGAGCTCTGTGTTTTGCTGTAGATGCTATAAAGGATTCCATCCAGCAGGCCTCTCGTTTATCACTATTTTTGGTGCACATGAGAAGGCTCTTATGGTTGAAGAACTGGGCGGCGGAGCCCCCATGCAAAAAGCTTCTGGCAGGGTTTCCCTTCCATGGAGGACGACTCCTCGGGGAGGATCTGGATAAATACATTCAGACTATTTCAAGTGGCAAAAGTACCCTTTTACCGGTCAAAAAGACATTCCGGGGTCCTACATTTAAAAGGCAGCTCTTTCCTGTCTCAGGGCCCTCAAATTCCAGGCAGTATCGACGGCCGCCTGCACGATCCAACGTTAACAGTAGATCGCAGGGACAGGCCCCTGGGGGTAAGAGGCCATGGTATCGCAAGCCGACAAAGACAGCCCCTAAGTCTGCCTTATGAAGGGGCGCCCCCACTCTCGCGGGTGGGGGGAAGGCTTTGTTTCTTCTCAGAAGTTTGGGAAGCCAAGATCCCCGACAAATGGGTCCGGGCGTCTGTAACCGCAGGCTACAGACTGGAGTTTCTAAACTTTCCTCCGCCTCATTTTCAAGAGTCAAGGCTACCAAAGGATCCAGCAAGGAAGGCCTCAATGCTGGCAGCTTTGGATCACCTGCTTTGCCAGGACGTAATAATAGAGGTGCCAGCCCAAGAGCAAGGGCTAGGTTTCTATTCCAATCTCTTTGTCATACCAAAGCCCAACGGCGATGTCAGGCCAATCTTGGACCTAAAGAGGTTAAACGGTTACCTAAGGGTTCGTTCCTTCCGGATGGAATCCATCCGGTCAGCAGCCGCCGCGCTTCAGAGGGACGATTTTCTGGCCTCCATAGACATAAAGGATGCTTACCTTCATGTACCAATCTTTCAGTCGCATCAAAGATTTTTACGCTTCGCGGTGGGGCAGCGACACTTCCAATTCAGGGCGCTCCCCTTCGGGCTGGCCACGGCCCCCCGGGTATTCACGAAGATCCTAGCCCCAGTTCTGGCCAATTTAAGGATCCAAGGGGTCACAGTCCTAGCGTACTTGGACGACCTTTTAATCATAGATCACTCACGGCCGTGTCTGCAACAGGCAGTAAACCTCACGGTTCGGTACCTCGAAGGATTCGGCTGGGTCCTAAACCGGGAAAAGTCAGCGTTCCAGCCTACAAAGCAGTTGGAATACCTCGGCATGAGGTTAGACACAGAACAGCAAAGGGTGTTCCTGCCCCTTGTAAAGATCGAGGCTATCAAGGGGTTGGTTCAGTTGGTTCTAAGCAAGAAAAAACCAACTATTCGCCTGTGTATGCGATTACTAGGCAAGCTAGTGGCCACGTTCGAGGCAGTACCATACGCTCAGATCCACACTCGCGTCCTACAGGCAGCCATTCTAGCAGCCTGGGGCAAGAGAGCACATGCCTTAGAGTCCCCTTTGACGCTATCATCAAGGGTCCGACAAAGCCTGGCCTGGTGGTTGAACCCTCAGAATCTTCTAAAGGGAAGATCCTTCAGCCCTGTTGTCTGGAAGGTAGTTACCACAGACGCCAGGCTGGGGGGCGGTCTTCGAGGGGTTCTCTCGCCAGGGAACTTGGGTGAAAACAGAGAGGCAGCTCCCCATCAATATCTTGGAGATCAGAGCTGCTCGCCTAGCCCTTCTGGCATGGACCTCCAGATTACAGGGGTTCCCGGTGAGAATCCAGTCAGACAATGCCACAGCGGTGGCATACATAAACCACCAAGGGGGAACCAGGAGTCAGGCCGCTCAGAGGGAGGTGAGCTTGATTTTTCAGTGGGCAGAGGTTCATGTACCCTGCATTTCGGCGATATTCATTCCCGGAGTGGACAACCTGCAGGCAGACTTCCTTAAGTCGCCAGAGTCTGTTGCCAGGGGAGTGGTCTCTGCATCCCCAGGTCTTTCAGACAATCTGCCAGAGGTGGGGAATGCCAGACGTAGATATAATGGCATCCAGGTTCAACAAAAAACTAGACAGGTTCGTGTCTCGAGCGAGGGACCCTATGGCCTGCGGAACCGATGCGTTGGTTTGCCCTTGGCATCAATTCAAACTTCTATATGCATTCCCTCCGCTACAGTTACTTCCTCGCCTGTTGCGCAGGATCAGAGTGGAGCACAAGCCGGTCATTCTAGTAGCTCCAGCTTGGCCCCGGAGGACATGGTACTCACTAGTCCTGAAGATGGCAGTGGGAGACCCTTGGACTCTTCCTCTACGACCAGACCTACTCTCACAAGGCCCGATCCTCCACCCTACATTACAACGTCTAAATTTGACGGCCTGGAGGCTGAATCCCTGATTCTCAGGGGTAGAGGTCTGTCTAGGCAGGTAATTCCTACCCTGATTAGGGCTAGAAAGCCGGCCTCCAGGGTGATTTATTACAGGGTGTGGAGGAACTACGTAGGCTGGTGTGAATCCAAAAGATGGAATTCCCGCAAATATACTATTGATAGGGTGTTAAGTTTTCTCCAGCTAGGAGTGGATAAAGGCCTGGCATTAAGCACAATCAAGGGACAGATTTCAGCTCTGTCAGTGTGGTTTCAGAGGCCGCTGGCCACCCACTCGCTGGTAAAGACCTTCATACAGGGGGTCTTGCGTATTAATCCTCCTGTCAAGTCACCAATTTGTCCATGGGACTTAAATCTTGTCCTGTCCACTCTACAGAAACAACCCTTTGAGCCGTTGGCTGAGATTCCTTTAGTTTTACTGACAAGAAAGTTGGTTTTCTTGGTCGCCATAGTTTCGGCCAGGAGAGTGTCAGAATTAGCAGCCTTATCGTGTAAGGAACCATATCTCGTTCTACATAAGGACAGGGCAGTTCTCCGGCCCCATCCTTCCTTTCTACCAAAGGTTATATCCAATTTTCACTTGAACCAGGATTTGGTACTTCCATCCTTCTTTCCGAAACCCACATCTAGAAAGGAGGGGTTGCTGCATACCTTGGATATTGTCCGGGCCATGAAGGCCTATCTTAAAGCTACAGAAAAGATCCGGAAAACAGATGTGTTGTTCGTTCTACCAGATGGCCCCAAGAAGGGGCAGGCAGCTGCAAAATCCACCATCTCGAGATGGATTAGACAATTAATCATTCAAGCCTACGGTTTGAAGAGGTTGCCTCCTCCTTTGTCGGTAAAGGCCCATTCTACCAGGGCCATGGGCGCCTCCTGGGCAGCACACCATCAGATCTCTATGGCTCAGATATGCAAGGCGGCGACGTGGTCATCAGTCCACACGTTTACAAAGTTTTATCAACTAGACGTGAGAAGGAATGCGGATTCTGCCTTTGGACAGGCAGTACTACAGGCTGCAGTTTAAGATCCTCGGGATCAGGGGCACCCTTGGTTGTAAAAAAAAAAAAAAAAAAAAAAAAAAGTTTTTTCTTGACTAAGTTGGAATTATTATTATTATTTGAGTATACCTCTAAATTGAATCCTTCTTTGGAAGATGTCTCCCTCCCCTCATTAAAGCATTGCTTTCGGACATCCCATATAGTAATGAATATGCCGCTCTGTGTCCCGTGATGTACGAGAAAGAAAAAGGGATTTTTAAATACAGCTTACCTGTAAAATCCTTTTCTTGGAGTACATCACGGGACACAGAGCTCCCACCCCTCTTTTGGGTGAACATTTTGGGAGGCATACTGCTTGCTACAAAACTGAGGGACTCCCTCTAGGGGAGGGGGTTATATAGGGAGGGGACTTCCTGTTTGAGATTGCCAGTGTCCACACCTGAAGGTACTCCATATAACCCATATAGTAATGAATATGCCGCTCTGTGTCCCGTGATGTACTCCAAGAAAAGGATTTTACAGGTAAGCTGTATTTAAAAATCCCTTTTTCTCTGTTCAAAGTGCTGAATTTATAAAGCTTTCTGAGAGTTAAAAAAAAAAGGGGGGGGGGGAATCCACGTCCTTGTCTGTGTATCCGCTGATCGTGGACATCGCGGCCACCAGTCACGAGCATCGGCACTACAGTGATGCGGCGGGGGCGTATGTGCGCGCCGGTGGCACTTGCGCACCCCCCCAGTGGCTGGAGGAGAGGAGGACGTCCTCCCGGTAATTGAGAGCCACCTTGTGGCCGTCTTTTGTCAATTGCTGGGATGTAAAGTGGTTAAAGCGGAGTTCCACCCAAAAATGGAACTTCCGCTTAATCCACTCCACACCCCCTTACATGCCACATTTGGCATGTCATTTTTTTTTGGGGGGGGGGGGGGGGCTTCAGTAGGAGTGGGACTTCCTGTTCCACTTCCTCCTTCCCCCGAGGGGCTGGTAAGGCGATTAAGCTTAATCGCCTTATTGCAGCCCCTACCTGTAGGCGATCGCCAAGGACACCGACAGGTCCTAGACGATCGCCTGTCCAATCAGCGGCGGGCCGAAGGCCGTCACGGCCAGGTGCCCACAGTTAGAATGAAGACGCCGGCCGGGGAGGGGGGAGAGGAGCGGAGCCCCGGCCCCGGCGTCGCTGGAACGTGGAGCAGGTAAGTGAATGTTTATTAAAAGCCAGCAGCTACACTTTTTGTAGCTGCTGACTTTTAATAAACATACATTTTGGCTGGAACTCCCCTTTAAGGAATAGCACCGGCCTAGTCTGTATTATTATTATTATTATTATTATTATTATTATTATTTTGTGACTATATTGTTTTCTACGTTAGGTACAAGTTATGACTACGTGAGAGAATTTAAGAGGAGCACGGGCACCTGGCATCACACCAAACCTTTATTCCCCTCTGATCTCCGACGCACCGGCTGCGCTGCATTACGTATCGCCAATTGTCGCCTTTTCCGGCTGCAGCTTCAGCAGGGACTCTTCCGCATCCGGGTCACACCCTCATGAGAAGCTTGGGGTCATTCAGCCTTGTGACCAGCCACTTTACTATGTAAAACAGCAGGCTGATGCTAAAGCCTACAAAGGAATATATCACCTTGCAGCCTACATATGCACCCGGTATGTACTGGAGGCCTGTAAAGCACCATTTTATGTTTGTGATGTCAAAGTCTGATCAGAGGGGAAAAAAAACACTATTTGAGAAAAGACACTAAATATCAGGGTGTTGGGATCAATATATTGTGTGTATTTTACATTGCTTTTATGCTTCTGGGGGTTTGAGAATTTTAATACTTGAGCATGAGGCAATGTACGGAAAGAAATGGCTTTAATATGCAAATTATCAAGAGAAAATATTTTCACACTACGAAGGGCAACCTAATGTTAAAGTGTTTGTTTCTTATGTGTGCCTGCCTTAAAACATAGCTTTTTATTTTATTTACTTTGTGTTTTAACACCTGCTTAACCTAGGTGACACGTGCAATGGATCAAATAATTTTATTTGTTTTTTTATTAATACTTTTTACTCCAGTATTCAGCCATAGCTTCCATTTCTGTTTTAGAGATTTTTTTTATTGAGGGAATTTTAATTTACTAAACGGGATCCAGTGTTGTGTTTTTTTGCACAAAATGTATTTTGTTGGGTCTGTTTATATCCATTTCTGGTGGTACTAAGTTAGTTTTATATTGTCAGACAGGGCAACATAAATAGGGGGTTATTTACTAAAGGAAAATCCGCTTTGCACTACAAGTGTACTGGAAGTGCAGTCGCTGTAGATCCGAGGTGGACATGCAAGGAAAATTAAACATGGCATTTTTAGCTTGCACATGATTGGATGATAAAATCAGCCTCATTTCCGATCTACAGCAACTGCACTTTCATTGCACTTGTGGTGCAGAGTGGATTTGCCTTTAGTAAATCAACCCCAATGTGTTTCTTTCTGCTCTTGTTCTCTAATGCTTTATACATTTTATCATTTGTGCCAAATTCAGACTGTTTAACTTTGGCTTGAGGGAAATTGTGGCCGCGCAGTGGGACTTTTCTATCGTGTACGAAGCCATTTCTGCACACTGCATATTTTTTTCTGAAATGCAATTTTTTTTTATTACCTACAGTTTACATTTTTTTTTACAATTTTGGAAGATATGCAACTAGCAGTTTTGTGCAATTTTAGTGTTAAAATATAGAACTTTTGTGTATTTTTTAGTTTGACATTTTTACTCATTCAGCACTGAACTATTCTGCATTGTTTTGCAAAAAGCACTGAACACGTAACATCATTGTCTGCCCCTCAATTTAGTTACAACACAATAGGGGTTATTTATGAAGGGCAAATCTACTTTGCATTACAAGTGCAAAGTGCACTTAAAATTGCACTGAAAATGCACTTGGAAGTGCAGTCGCTGTAGATCTGAGGGGGACATAGACGGAAAATAAAAAAACAGCAGCATTTTAGCTTGATTGGATAGTAAAATCAGCAGAGCTTCCCCTCATTTCAGATCTATCCCTCAGATTTACAGCGACTGCACTACCAAGTGCACTTTGGACTTGTAGTGCAAAGTGGATTTGCCTTTCATAAATAACCCCCAGTGTCTTAGTTATACTCAGGATCAACCTATTTGGGGGGGAACCCAGTTAACTCGGGTCTATATTTTTTGGACTATGGAAGGAAATCGGACCATTACAGTAATCGTAATGAGGTTCAAACCCATGATTCAGTGGGCTTGAAGGTAGGCAAATACATATAAACTGGTTGTGGATGACACAAAAGCACTAATTCAACCAAACCGAGGAACTACTGCCCACTGCTTTATGCCTTGTTTTCACTGAGCGGATTGGTTCGGTACGGTACGCTATTTTGGGTGTTTCCATTATGAAAGCGTGCAATAAAACCGAACTGTACCGGACCATTCTGGGTCCTGCTTCAGATGTGGGGCAATAGGAAATGGAACTGTTCGGTTAGGGCGGAGCTACAATACATTCCACTGATTGGTGGACGCGCTAGGCACTTTTTCTAAACCCTGCATGGGCCGATTTGCAGTGGAAACGCTCACCAGAATAGACCGGACCATTCTAAGCGCTCCAAACTGTACCGACCCGTACCGTTCAGTGGAAACGAGGCATTAGTTATCAATGACATCCTAATAAAATATATCATCACAAATCCATAATTATTGTAGTGCTGCTTTTTCACCACTAGATGGCGGCAATGTTTTTTTTATTAAAGGACCGTTCAGTATTGGTACATGACTGTTGTCAGCAGGACATGGGAGTAAGCGAAATGTTTACAATTTTCACTGGGCACAGCGGAGACTGTTAAAGCAGAGAGAACAAGATCCAGAATTCATATTATTTGCAAATGGATGTGTTCTTTTTTTATTTTCTGCAAAACAGAATGGTTCTTTAAAAATAAAAAGTATGGCTCTTGTATGTGTTTTATTTCTTTAAAAAAAATAAGAAAATCTCATGTATTTAAAATATCAATGGCTGTATAGCAGGGGTTTTCAAACATTGTAAACATAGGACCAGTTTATTGTCCTTCAGACTTTAGGGGGGGGCTGGACTGTGGCCAGCAGGAGTGGACATTTTCCTGGTATCAGTGGGAGTACACATCGTCCGATTTTGGTATCATTGGGAATACCTGTAGTGAAGAAGGGGAGAGGTGGGACTTTGAATGAAGCACACAGTTATTAGTGAGGGGTCAAGACAAGGTACATTTATTGTATACCATACAAGCTCATACAGTTCAATAAATAATGGCACGGTAAAATTCATATATATACAGAAGAAAACATGATAATACATGACAGTGAGAGGGGATCTACCCTACATATCCTGAGAACTTCCCATTGTAAAAATTCATTAAAACTTGTGGTCATCACAGACTGTATATATGAACCAAGTGAGTGGTACAGTCAATGTAAGCATTGCGTGTACAGAGGCTCTACGTGTTTCGTGAAGTGTTTATATTCACTCATTAGGAGCAGCAATGTCAATATCTGAAATAGAGTATATAAGTTGAGGGGTTACTACCATGCAAAAAAGATCAAAGGTGGACATATGTCCCAAGGAGTGGTTGAAGATGGAGAGAGAACAAACCCTAATATTAGGGGTACTCACAATCAGCATGCGACAGTTAGCATATGAGAGCTGGAGACTCCCCGTAGGGCAGTCTGGTCCAGGAGTTGTGGAGACAAAAGGCGTGCAGAGGAACCCAAATATCTAAGCCAGAGGGGAGGGAATCCCCAGAGTAGTAAGGTCTCAAAAAAATAAATATAAAATATTAGGGGGCAGCATACCAGATATCTGTAAGATATACAGAATTATGTAGAATTCGTAAATAAGCCAAGAGTAGGTAGGTACTGAGTTGAGAAAAAGTGGTAAAAAATGGAGAAAGAACAAACTATAATACCTGCAGATAATCCATGTAACACCTGGCTATAAGGTATAGAAAATATGGCCATACTGAAGAAGACCAAACCTTATGTGGTCTACCCTTGGTATGGCTTAAATGGGTCCACACGCCAATAGCTCCATCGTCACGTGGGCGTGCATCGTGAGGGGGAGGCGACAATTCCGTGTCGGAAAGCCGCACGGCGCCAAGCCATCCCCAGGAGCCGCTAGTAGAATGCACAGGCGGCGCAATAACGCTCAAGAAGAGACGCCATGCACACGCTGGATGTGCCGTGACGTTGACGCACAGGGCATACGCATCCACCCGCCCCCCAATGGAGAAGGGGAGTCACAACTCCTGGACGTGACGCGGGCCAAAAAGGTCCGCAAATCCAGATCAAAGGGCGCTGTCATCATCTGCCATTATTTATTGAACTGTATGAGCTTGTATGGTATACAATAAATGTACCTTGTCTTGACACCTCACTGATAACTGTGTGCTTCATTCAAAGTCCCGCCTCTCCCCTTCTTGTTTATGACCCCAGAGATGGAGGCCTGTGACTGCCTCATTTAAAGTCCCCACAAGCTCCTTTTATATCCCCCCCGTAGTTGGTATCATTGGGAGGAATAGTGTCCCTCCCATGGTTGGCATCATTGGGAGGAATAGTGGAATAGTGTCCCGTTATGGGTGGTGTCAGTAATAGTGCCCCAAGGGCCTGATTAAGGCATTCAAAGTGCCAAATCCAGGCCCCTTGGCCACAGTTTGGAGAGCACTAATATGTATAACCCTGCGGGAGACGCTGTGGGTGTAGTCCCAAGGGAGGGGGCGAGCACACTGACTAACCCCCAGCCAGAACGGCTCGGATGATGGGGGCAAGCTTACTGAGGAGAAACAGGAAGTGAGAAATTAAGATAAAGGGAAGAAAAACATTTAGAAGGGAAATGGAAGGAAAAGGTAAGTGAACCAACAATGCACGAGCTTAAAGGAAACTATTTAGAAAAAAAACAAAAAAAACATTTACAACCCCTTAATTAAACACAGGACGTGGCACTGTAGGTTAAATCTATAAATGCAGACCCTAGTCTGCCAGCAGATGGCACATTCAGCAAAGGGTCGTCATTCCCATAATAAGGAAAAAGAGTAGCAGATTCTGGTTTGTTGCATTTCCCTTGTAACATACCTGTAGCGTGTTACACAATGTCAGGGCATGTTTTATCACAGATCCACTTTGCTAAACACTCCCCTCTTACATGATTTATTTTACCTGTAAAAGGCAGCATGGAACTCGCATAGCTGCATTCTTGGATGAGACGCATGTAGGACTTGTTCCGCTAATTTAAAGCCTGGGGGGAACTTCTTTAGCTTTGTACATAACATTTGATATTCAAAGTGCACCTGTAGCTTTGTAGTAATTTTGCTGCTAAACACAAGCGGGCACTACTTTTATCTTCCTACCCACTTCTGACATTTTAGGTGGTGATGTGAAGCTGTGCCTCTCGCCCTGTATGGGCAAAAAGGGCATGTTGACAACCGTGTGCGTCCAAACTTGTTGGATGTCCCGTCCCCTGTGCACATGGCAGCCCCCATAAAGGTATGGTATGGGTTTGGTGTGGAGGAACTTGTGCATAGAACCCCGAGTGAACCCCTTTTGGATAAATTGGGAAAGCAATTGCGTGCCAGATCCCTTCATTCAACATCAAATCTCAACTCACAAATGCTATTTTGGCTGAATGGGCACAAGCAAGGGCCAGCTCTGCCACTGTTTCCCTGCAGACAGGCTCTGAAAGAGCTGGGTCATGTGACAGCTGTATATTGATTAGGAAAAAGGATACTTAGGTTGTTTTTTTTATGTAAATAATTACAATGCCATCATCAATATATAGAATGAGAAAAGAATAATGTAAATTTAACCGTTGTGTTTAGTATCACTTTAAAGTGGATGTCCACCCCAAAAAAAATTGCCAAAAAGGCTGCAAACAAATTGATTTTTCTTTTAAATAAATAAAAAATATATATCACACACACACACACACCTGTTACTAGGCAGATCATCCTAATCTGCCACTTCCTCGTCATCCGTGGTTTTATTTCTTCTCCTCCTCGTGCTGCCTCCTGGAAAATGAGGAGCGGTGTCTTCTGGGACCTTGTGTGTGTCCCAGGAGACATCCGCCCATTCACATATCGCCGCGCATGCGCAGTAGGGAAGTGAAGCCGCGATGCTTCACTTCCTGATTCCCTCGCTGAGGATGGCGGGGCGGAAGCCGAGACCCGAGCCATTTCGTGGCTTCAGCTGCCGACATCGCGGGCACCCTGGACAGGTAAGTGTCCATTTATTAAAGCGGAGCTCCACCCTAAAGTGGAACTCGTGCTGATCGGAAACCCTCCCCCCCCTCCGGTGTCACATTTGACACCTTTTAGGGGAAGGGGGGTGCAGATACCTGTCTGCACCCACTTCCGGCCCAGCATTCTCGGGCAGAATGCAGGCATGTAGTCACCTCCTGTCGCCCCCCACCCCCCCCCCCCCCCCCCCCCCGTTGTGTGCTGAGAACACTCGGCTCCCAGCACATAGTGGGAGCCAATCGGCGGGCGCCGCGCGACTCGCGCATGCGCCGTAGGGAACCGGGCAGTAAAGCCGGAGCGCTTCACTTCCTGGTTCCCTCACTGTGGATAGCAGGGGGGGGGGGGTGCAGCAGAGTGACAAGTGATCTCTCGTCCTCTGCCGCTGGACTCCAGGACAGGTAAGTGTCCTAATATTAAAAGTCAGCAGCTGCAGTATTTGTAACTGCTGGCTTTTAATATTTTATTTATTTTTAACGCCGGACCTCCGCTTTAACTCCTCCCAAATGCCAGCCTAATGCTTGCATCATGGCTAAAGACTTCTGACAGGACTACTAAGGCAGGGTGGGGTGCTGTTTAAGATTTGAAATTACATTTTTTTAATTAGCAGGTTAATGAGGATGGATGGGAGGGAGGGAGTAGGGCGGGTAAAATATAAGCAAATTAACATCGGCTTCATGTTCAGTTGCAGTAAAAGTGTTTTATGTGGAATATAATGTTGTCATGTACTTTCGTCCTTCATTCCCATCTTTTCCTTTTACCTTGTGTTAATGCATTTGTTAGGGTTTGTACTTTACTATTCTATACCAACTCCTCATTTTGCTTTGTTTGACACTCTGCCAGATTGTAGAACAAATAAATTCCATGGTATTACAAAAGGTTGGAAACAGACGGGAGGCAGCAGAGTACAGCTCCATGCTCCCAGAGGCCTGTCCATTGTTTCTGCAGAGGGCTGAGAGGCAACAAAATGTTTCTTTAACCCGAGCGCCATACAATGCAGGCTTTCACTAAGAACATCTGTAGGTAGTCTTCTAACGCCGCGTACACACGACCGTTTTTCGGGTTGGGAAAAAAAGACTTGTTTTTTTTTTTTAACCACTTGCTTACTGGGCACATACACCCCCCTCCTGCCCAGGTGAAATTTCAGCTTCCGCCACTGCGTCGCTTTAACTGACAATTGCGCGGTCGTGCGACGTGGCTCCCAAACAAAATTGACGTCCTTTTTTCCCCACAAGTAGAGCTTTCTTTTGGTGGTATTTGATCGCCTGTGCGGTTTTTATTTTTTGCGCTATAAACAAAAAAGTGCGACAATTTTGAAAAAAAATACAATATTGTTTACTTGTTGCTATAATAAATATCCCAATTAAAAAAAAAAAAAAAAAAAACATTTTTTTTCTCAGTTTAGGGCGATACTTATTCTTCTACATATTTTTGGTAAAAAAAAAAAAAAAATAAGCGACAGGTTTGCGCAAAAGTTATAGCGCTTACAAAATAGGGGACAGAATTATAATTTTTTATAATTTTTTTTTTTTTTACTAGAAATGGCGGCGATCTGTGATTTTTATTGGTACTGCAACGTTATGGCGGACACATTTTTGGTGCCATTCACATTTATACTGCGATCAGTGCTATAAATATGCACTAATTACTGTATAAATGTGACTGGCATTGAAGGGGTTAACACTAGGGGGTGATGAAGGGGTTAAATGTATCCTAGGTGTGTTCTAACTGTGGGGGAGGGGGGGTGACCGATCTCTGTCCCTATGTACAAGGAACACAGATCAGTCTCCTCCTCTCCAGAGACAGGACGCTGTCTCTGTGTAAAAACGGCAATGAGAGATGATCTGTGAGATCATCTCTCATTTGCCGCACAGATCGCATCGCAAACGGCCACTCTGATTGGCCGTTCGCCGCGATCTGTGATTGGCCGTGTCCAAGAGACACGGCCAACACAGGGCTTCCCCGCAGCGTGCTCTAGAGCGCACGCTGGGAATGCCCAAAGGGGGCGGCCGTCTTTTGACGGCATGTTGGATATTCAGACCCGCGCTGTAGCCGTCATTTGGCTATACCGCGGGTCTGAAGTGGTTAAATGTCATTTAAAACAATCGTGTGTGGGCTCCAGAGCATTTTTCATGATGTGAAAAATGGGCATTAAAAATTTCGAACATGCTCTATTGTTTCACGTCGTTTTTAACGTTGTCGGTTTTTACGTCTTAAAAAATGGTCGTGTGTGCGCTTTAACAACGTGAAAAAAATGCGCATGCTTGGAAGCAAGTTATGAGACGGGAGCGCTCGTTCTGGTAAAACTAGCGTTCATAATGGAGTAAGCACATTCATCACGCTGTACCAGACAGAAAGCGCCAATCGTCTTTTACTAACACTAAATCGGCAAAAGCAGCCCAAAGGGTGGCGCTATCCTCATGGAACATCCCCTTTATAGTGCCGTCGTACGTGCTGTATGTCACCGCGCTTTGCTAGAGCATTTTTTTTATTTTATTTTTTTACGATCGTGTGTAGGCAAGGCCGTTTTAATGATTGGGTTGAAAAAAACGTTTTTTTTTTTTTCTAGACCCTTAAAAACGGCCGTGTGTACGCGGCATGACACTTTCTTTTTACACCATTTTATGAAGCACATTGGGCGTACTTGTGGTGTTGTATAAAGTGCACTTATGTCATATTTATAGGACCAATACACCTGAATTACTAGTTACAGCGAATCCTTACTTTGCTTGGGCAGGGCTAACCAGCAGGTCCACTTAGAGCCGCCCTCAAAATTTTCACTTGCCTGCTCTCGTTAGGCGAGTGGAAATAAGCTGAGAATCAATCGCCTCGGCATTGAGGACTCTCCATTGGCTAGCCGTGAAGGATCGGGTCACATTCAAAACCCTCTGCCTCACCCACAAATGCACACAAGGAAAGGCGCCTCAATACTTATGAGAGAAATTAAAACACTACACCCCTAATCGCACTCTCCGATCAACTAACCAAAACCTCCTCCAAGTCCCACTACAAATCTAAAGGGGAACGAAGATTCGTAGTCCAAGGACTACAGCTATGGAATGCTCTACTCTCGAACATCCGCATGGAAGAAAACCATCAGGCCTTCAGGTAAAAAAACCCCGTAATAAATAAAATAAAATGTAAACCCAAATTTTTTATTTTTTTGATGTCACAATGTACAGTATAAGATTTCCTATCATCTGTGCCCAGTCTTGCCACAAAGAGTTAATCCAGCTCTGAGCAATCCTCTTTAATCGTTCAGTGAGATAAAACGAACTTACAGAGAAAAACCTTAGTCCGTTATGCCCCCTTGCTGTGAGTGACAGGTTATTTACATATCTCATGCACTAGCCTGGAGACAGGCATTATTTTTTAATTCCCACTCCCTTTCTGAAGTCATGTGGTTACTTTTCTGGATTTTGACTGGATGTTAGTGATCATAGCAGAATTTAGTGTAAGGAATACACAGGAAAAAAATGCAGGTTGACAAGGGGAGTGTAGGGGTGGGCGGGGAGTCTACTGACATCACGACTCCACCCATCGAGCTCCAGGCAACAGATCCACCCACAGAATCTTCAGTTTTTTTAGTTCTTATAACAGACAGAGGGGAGACATTTGACAGGTAAATATACATGCAGGAGGCATCTATATCATTATAGATCAGCACTATGGCAGTAGTTTAGAAAGGACGAGAGTGGTTTTACATCCACTTTAAGACCCACCTCTTCTGAAGGATCTGGACAACATTGCATACAAAGCTCCTTGAGGCGATTTAGTTCGCATTTGTAGCGCTATACAAGTTACTCACTCGCCAGTGTGAAGCCGCATCAGAAAGGGGGCAGGCGCTGAAAGGAAGGGGTTGAACGGGAGGTGATTCTCCTCCCAGTCTCCACCCCTGTCATTCTCTTAGCAGGGCCTGGCATATAGCGGGAGTCTACAAAGAACTAGATGAGGCGGGGAGGGGGATTGGGCGGGAGCTGCCAGAGTTTACTTTTTATATCAACAAGCTGGAGATTGGTTGCTCAGGCTACCAAGCAACCAATTACTGGCTTGTTAATAGGAAAAGTTAACTTTGGCCGCTCCACTGTAATTCCCGCGTACATACGATCGGACATTCCGACAACAAAACCGTGGATTTTTTTCCCACGGATGTGGGACTTGTCTTGCATACACACGGTCACAGAAATGTTGTCTGAAATTCCGAACGTCAAGAACGCGGTGACGTACAACACGTATGATGGGCGGAGCAAAATGAAGTTCATTAGCCAGTGCGACTCTTCTGCTTGATTCTGAGCATGCATGGAATTTTGTGCGTCGAAATTTGTGTACACATGATAGGAATTTCCGACAACAAATGTTCAAATTACGATCGTGTGTACGCGGCATAAGTCTCTCTGCATCCTAAATCAGTGAAAGTTTCATTCATTGATTTAAAATTTTTGTAATGCTATATTTAATATAGTATTAAATTATTTACTTAACAAAGCAGTAATGATGTGTACAGTGCTTATAGTAACCAGTCATATGTAATCCTTATTTTCTTTATCACAGTCAGATGAATTAAATATGACTTATGTTAACCACCCGGACCATTTTGCTGGTCAAAGACCAGGCCACTTTTTGCGATTTGTCACAACGTCGCTTTAACTGACAATTGCGCGATCTTGGTGTTTTGAATGCAGAGGACGGATTTGGGGTCTTAAAGAGACCCCAGATCCCTCCATAAAGAGTATCTGTTACTGCCTATTGCTGTCACAAGGATGTTTAAAATAAATAAAAATTAAAGTAACAGTATAACATTTTTAAAAAATGTAATAAATTAATTCAAAAAATTAAAAGTCCTCCTGTCCTCCCGTGCTTGCGCGCAAAGGGGAACACTCGCTGTGGTCTCGCATGCACGCAAACAGCGATCGTCCCACACATGTGAGGTATCACTGCGAACGTCAGATCATGGGCAATAATTTCAGAACCAGAACTCCTCTGTAAATCTAAAGTGGTAACCTGTAAAAGTTTTTAAAGCGTCGCCTTTCGATAGTAAAATTTACGTCATATGTCGCCGTTCTACAGGCGTGCGCAATTCTAAAGCGTGACATGTTTCGTATCTATGTACTCGGCGTAACTTCATCTTTTATGTTTTACAAATGAGAAAAAAAAGTGTATTTTTTCCCCAAAAATTGTGTTGATTGTTGATTTTTCATAGATTTGCGCTGTACTTGTATTTATCTTTAGAACCAAAATATACCACCAACCGCACACGAAGAATGTGCTGTGACAAAGGATCCAGAATTACTATTCAATAGTTCATTATATGCAAGCTGTTCCAAAATACACAGGGCTGTGGTAAGTAAACACGTGAGAGAAGCAAAGTGCAATGATATTAAACATGGACCTGGCAGGAGTGCTCTTATCATGGTAAAGATCTCTCACATACTACAAACCAGCCCTGCAAAAATTACTACTATAAACCTACAACCCTTTTCACTTTCAATAATAATTAACCCAGGATAGGCCTCTTTTTTTTGTTTTTAAACCTAGGCTCTCTGACGTCATCACGTACAATGCAGTAACAGCATTGTGCTTCATTGTACATGGCTGTGAGTTGGGAATTACACTGCTGTCATTATCCCTTGGTGCTGCCTTACAATTGTGTGCCCAGTATAAAGCCCAGTAGACACAGGACAAATGCTGGGTGACATTGGCCTGTTAAATAACAACCTGCCAACATTCAGGCCGTGTGTATGGGAGCCAGTTCGACAGAAGCCAGCCATTTGGGTGGCATCTGTCAGACGAGCATGCTGGAAAGCCAGCAGCTGACCAGCTCCCAATCAGCCAATTTCTGAATGGCTCATAGTGTGTACTTTAGTCTCTATTACACACACAGATCTATGGTCCTGCTCAGTTACTGGGCAATCGCAGGTGTCCGTGGGACATCGCGGCTGCCGGGCACGCGCACTGGGTCCCCAGTGATGCTGCCGGCGGGGCGCTCGCTCCCCCTAGCGGCCTGGGAAGAAGACGTCATATGACCAGGGCTGTCTTAATGAGAGGGTACACCTTAGCACTGCCTAGGGGCCCAAGCTGCATGAGGGGCCCCTGCACTTTCCCCAAAGCAGCTGGTCCTTGAGCCCACACTGCCCTAACATTGGGGGCCCCATGATGGCACTAAGAGTGATAGATGCAAAGGGGAGGCAGTCTGCCTCATACCTACTTAATGTCTGTCTGCAACCTGCACTGTCATCATTGTAGGGGCCCCAGAGAATTACTTTGCCCAGGGGCCCATGAGCTATTAAGACGGCCCTGCATATGACGTTGTCTCAGAACGAAAGCCTCATCGTCCCACCATCATATGAGTAGTTAAAAACAATATTTTTTTTTTGTTGCATTGATACCCCCCAGGGCAGTACCCAGGCCCCCATACCCCTTTTATGGCCAATAACTTGCATATGGTCCCATATCTTTAAAAGGGTTCTGGTCAGAACTTTCTAGTTTAGAAGAAAACCTGGGGGTGTTCTGCCCATCAATAATGCACAGCTACACCAGATTTTGCTCTCTCTAGTTTTAGTAAATCAACCCCAGTGTTTATATTTCTGCCTGGAGTTCAGCCACAAAGTGAACCTGTACATTTCGCATGCAGGGCTAAGCAATTGTTCCCTCCCCTCTATATGCACAGCATTTTAATATGTCCCCTGCCCAGTCCTCCAATAAACAGCACTCACTGTTGATTGGAGGACTGGGCAGGAGGTGTGGCGAGCCAGACTGTTGCACACTGTGTTGAGCAGAGGTTTGACTCTCTAGCATGCTCTTGCGCAGGATATCAACCCTTGTTGCAGCAAATACAAATAGTACAGTTAAAGCGTCCGGTGACCATTCTTCATTCAGACACTTTCCCAATCATTAAATACTACTCACTTTTTGGGTGTTTTAAATCAGCTGCTGTTCGTTTTGCTTTGCAAAGATGTTAAAAAATGCAGTCCTGGCCATTCCCATCTTGCTTGTGGGCATGCATGTAAAGCCCACAAGCATTGATTTCCGGGATGCGGTGAATTCTGTGCTCCCAGCATTCACCGCTTGTTCCCGCACATGCCGTGTTTACGGCGAGCCGCGATATAAACTTCAGGGTTGCCATCACAACGGGTGGCGGCGTCGGAGGTTCCACCCGTTGTGATGGCAACCAAACCAATATAACCCGCAGCAGGCCTCTGCATTGACTCCTGGGAACAATGACACAAGCTCCCAGGAGACAGTGCAGCACGCAGGAAATGAAGGAATGCCCGCCCATAACCGCAGTGGACACATACAGGAAGCAGAGATGAACAGCACATAAACACAGGTACAGGAGAGAAAAAAAGTTCAGTTTATCACTGAATACATTTCTGTAATGTGATTGAGCAAAAGTTGTAAAATAGGGTGGACCTCCGCTTTAAAATTGCCCACAATTATGACTGTTTATGCAGCTTGACTGCATTCTCAAACTAATACAGGAATTCTCAAATGAAGGCCTATTGAGCTCCTTAGGGAGAGAGAGCCTTGACTGATGGGAGCATGGCCAGGTACAGGACAAGGTGGTGGTCATTCAAGGATTGGTTACCGTATTTATCGGGGTATAGCGCGTTTCCGGGTATAGCGCGCACCCCTAAAGTGGCCCCCTTTCCTGTGGAAAAAAAAGTTTTTTATACTTACAGTTTTGGTGTCTTGCGCGGCGTCCATCGGCGGCTTTGGGTGTCCTCTTCGTCGGGTCCGGTGTCCTTCTGCGGCGTCCTCCCTGCTTGATCCTTGCTTTCCCGCGCCGATTTTGAATACTGCGCCGGCAGTACAGGTCGTCACCGCGAGAGGAGCCGAGTCTGCCCGACTATTCACGAGTGTACTGTGCCTGCATATACCGAGCGCAGTACACTCGCATATAGTCGGGCAGGCTCGGCTCCTTTCGTGCTCACGTCCTGTACGTCCAGGACGTCAGCGCGAGAGGGGCCGAGTCTGCCCGACTATACCCGAGTGTACTGCGCTCGGTATATGCCGGCGCAGTATTCAAAATCAGCGCGGGAAAGCGAGTATCGGCGTATACCGCGCACCCACGATTTTGCCCTGATTTTCAGGGCAAAAAAGTGCGCGGTATACGCCGATAAATACGGTAATTTGGGGGGTGGGATGGGCCTGAGCTTGAGTAAAAGGATCGCCCCAGGGAATTCAGAGTCTTTTCGGTAAAAGTGCCTCCCACCCTCCTGCCCCTTTTTTCTATGGTATGTCACAGTTTGCTGCGGTTTTATTGACCTTGCCAGCATAAAATGGCTGTAATGGACTATGTCCTTGATGGAAATCGGAAGTAGGCGGCCTGTCCAGCACTTATGGTAAGGACAGCCCCTCCCCCTTTTGGAATTGTGTGCTCACAGTACAACTGTGACTGGCACTGGTTTAAAAATGTTCACATGTTATGTTTGGTTTTAAAGGGGAGGTTCCCCTAAAAATAAACTTTTAACATTGCCTGTGTCTTCTTAATAATAATTAGAATCGGCTGGTACTTTTTTTTTTAAACCCCCGTACATACCATTTTCGGCATGTACTCTCACCGCCGCTTCCGGGTCTGGCAGCCGGGGACAGGCATCCGATCGACGCATACAGCGCGTCACGAGATGCCGAAAGAAGCCGAACGTTGGTGCGGCTCTATACGGCGCATGCGCACCAACGTTCGGCTTCTTTCGGCATCCCGTGACGCGCTGTATGCGTCGATCGGATGCCTGTCCCCGGCTGCCAGATGCCTGTCAATGAAGCAGGCCCTCCCATCCCCGGCCGCCAGACCCGGAAGCGGCGGTGAGAGTACATGCCGAAAATGGTATGTACGGGGGTTTAAAAAAAAAAGTACCAGCCGATTCTAATTATTATTAAGAAGACACAGGCAATGTTAAAAGTTTATTTTTAGGGGAACCTCCCCTTTAATAAAGCTGTGGCCTTTCCCTTCCAACCTAATGGTTGTAAGTGTGTTTATTTAATGGGGTGAGGGGGCAAGGGGGAAGGTTTATATACATCTATGTTACAGTTAATTGTACCTGGGCCCATGGTAGTCATGGGCTTTAACAGAACCTGTTGCTTTGGACTACCTGAGCAACGTCTAAAACACAGGACTATCCCTGTAAATCTGGGCAATTGACAGCTGCGATTAAGACTGAATTTAATGGTGAATGGGAACTTTTTATATTAGTCAGCAGAGAAAAACACATTTTTTCCCATTATATTATTCTTCCCCTGTAAAGATATAGATAAACAGATATTTGCCTTAAAGTTACTTCTACTGTTTGCTTATCTAAACTTCCCAGACAAGTTTGCTTATGACTTTCTCTTTAAACAATGGCGTCTAAGATTGTAGTTTTAGGTAAATGTTGCTGTTCCATTCACTGGGCTAGAGCTAAGGGTTAGTGCTTTTCATACAGTATTAGAATGTACGTTAGAGTTTTGCATAACATGGATTGAATTCTATCTCTAGCCAAAGACTTTACTGTTCTGTGAAATTTATTCATTTACTGTATATAAATATCTATATCCAGATACAGCGGGTACAGTACAATAAGTATTGAACACGTCGCCATTTTTCTAGGTAAATATATTTCTACAGGTGCTATAGATGTAACATTTTCACCACGTGTCGGTAACAACCCACGCAATCCATACATACCACAACAAATAAGTTTAGAAATTAAGTTATGTGTAATAAAATGGAATGACACAGGCAAAACATATTGAACATGCTAATTTGAATTTATTTAATACTTTGTACAAAATCCTTTGTTGGAAATGTAATTCAAGACGCCTCCTGTATGGAGAAACTAGTCGCATGCATTGCTCGGTGTGATTTTGGCCCATTCTTCCACACAGTCTTTAAATCTTGAAGGTTCCGTGGGCCTCCTCTATAAACTTTGATCTTTAGTTCTTTCCATAGATTTTCTATCGGATTCAAGTTAGGTGATTGGCTGGGCCATTCTAGCAGCTTTATTTTTTTTTTCTTTTAAACCAATTGAGAGTTTTCTTGTGTTTGGGATCATTGTCTTCCTGAAATATCCACCCTCTTTCATCTTCATCCTGGTAGATGGCATCAGATTTTTTATCAAGAATGTCTTGGTACATTTTTCCATTGATCCTTCCTTCAATCACATGACGTTTGCCAGTACCACATGCTGATGATTTGACAGAAGTTCGCTGTTTTTAAAATTCAACATGTAAACATTGACACAGAGTTCTAAGTACTATATTTCACTAATAAACTTAGTTTACTGTTAAAAAAAAACTTGTAAAATGCAAAACTCCGGTGGGTGTAACAAGATGTCCGCTTTCTCAGCGTATCCTTACTATGGATGAGTGCGGGGCGTAGCAAGATGGCGGCGATTAAGCGTCACTTCCGTTACACTTTCTGACGGGTCGCCTAATCTGATGAAAAACCGCCAATGCTGACAACACTGCTTTGGATTTCGGAGCAGACCAAACAGCAAATCAGGAGCTCACTGGAGTTATGTTTTTTTTTTTTTTAAATGCATAAAACACAGGGAATGTGCATCTATTTGGGGTGATTTATTTTTTTGCCCTGAGATGCATTTTAATAAATCTTCTATGGAAGTTAGCTTGTGGGTCACCTGAGTGCTTTGGCTCTGGACTGGTGTTACAGGCAGTGTACCCAGGCATGCAAAATCAGATCTGAAGATATGGTCATTGTTCTATGAAATTAATTAACAAAAAAATAAATATTCTCTTCTGTATAATACATTATCTGATTTGGAGAGACAAACCAAGTTGGCTTCCTACCTTATCTATGTGGTGCACTACTGGTATTCATTCCACCCTGTACAAATACAAAACTTTTTGGAATCTTTCCAGGTCCACGGTTATGTAGCTGAGCAGTTTGTTTGCCAGTTAATGAGTAAAACTTTCACCTAAAACAAGTTTGTCCAACATTGTAACAAACTCAAATTAACTAGATTTGTTATCTTTATTAAAGACCGAAAAGGGTTGATTTATGCTTCTTTTGGAATTTTATTGTGAATTAGGTTTTTGTTTTCCATTTTCAAGCATGTGTTATTTTATTACATGACCTTAGGGGTTTTAAAGGTACAATTTTTTTTCCTAAATAGCTTCCTTTACCTTAGCGCAGTCCTCCTTCACTTACCTCATCCTTCAATTTTGCTTTTAAATGTCCTTATTTCTTCTGAGAAATCCTCACTTCCTGTTCTTCTGTCTGTAACTCCACACAGTAATGCAAGGCTTTCTCCCTGGTGTGGAGTGTCGTGCTCGCCCCCTCCCTTGAACTACAGGAGAGTCAGGACGAGAGTCAGCACTATACGGCGCCTGCGCAGTCAGCTCTACATGGCGGGCGCAGGTGCCGTATAGCGCCAACTCGCAGCTCGGCTATTTACGGAAATCTGGTGACGCGCCTTGTGCGACATGGGAACTGTTTCACCAGACGTCTGCCTATTTAAAACATTTTTTTTATGTTTTTGCTTTGTTTTTTCCAGAAACTTTTTTTTTTTATATATAGATCTATGTTTGTCCCAAGCATGTTTGAAGCCATTTACCGTTGACTGTCTCACTACCTCTGCTAGAAGTTTATTCCAAGCATCAACTACCCTTTCAGTAATATAATACTTTCTAAAGTTAGTTTGGAACTTTCCTCCAGTTAGTTTGTGGTCATGTCCTATGTTCTTGATTTTAGTTTTATACTGAAAAATCTGCTCTCTTGAACCTTATTCACTCCCTTAATGTATTTAAAGGTTTCAATCATGTCTCCCCTTTCATTTCTTTCATCTAGATTGTACATATTAAGTTCCTGAAGTCACTCTTAATATGTTTTATCCCTCAAACCTTTCACCATTTTTGTTACCCATTTCTGGACTTGTTCTATTTTATTAATCCTGTAAGTAAGGTCTCCAAAACTGGACAAGGTATTCTAAATGAGGTCTCACTAAAAATGTATATAGGGCAGTGATGGCGAACCTGTGGCACACGTGCCACTGCCGGCACGCCGAGCCCTCTCTGTGGGCACGCCATGAAATTATAAAATCACAGAGTGAAAAATTGAATCGTTCATACCGCACGACAAACTACATCTCCCACAGTTCTGTAGGCTAGCGGTGACGTGTCTGAGTGGGTGTGACAAAGAATAAACGCCCGAGGGGGTAACATGCGCACGCTACTCCAATCATAGAAGCCACCTGGGCATGACTGGGAGACTTGCGGGTGGAAATGAGCTGCCGGAGAGACTGGAAACAGGGAAGATCAATGTGGAGTGGACATGTACAGTACAGTTACAGATTTGACTCAATTTTGCACAATAAACGTGTTAAATCCATGCACATAGCAGCCCATATCCAGCCCATATCCTCCTCTTCTGGGGTCCCTCGCCGGCGTGCCTGGCCCCTCCGTCCTGCCGAGTGCAGCTTGCTATGAGGACACCTGACCTGAGCCGCTGCTCTGTGTGTCCATTCAGACACGGAGCGGCGGCTTGGCCACACCCCCCCTCTTTCTTCATTGCCTCACTGACTTTGAATGACAGCAGTAGGAGTCAATGGCGCTGCACTGCTGTTTCAGCCAATGTCTGAGCCAATGCCAGGGCAACCAAGACTCTCCTGCAATATCATTGCATCGAGATGGGCTCAGGTAAGTATTAGGAAGGCTGCTGCATAGAATGCCTTAAGATAAAAAAAACTTCTGACTTTACAACCACTTTAAGTGGGGCAATGCCCAATGAGCCCAGTGGGAAAAGAACCCGACAGGGCACACTCACAGGATTACAATCATGAGCGGTGGTAGTAGGTCTCAGGTGCTACAACAGCATCTGCCTCGAGGGGGGAAATGCGGCCTGGCCAGGCCATACCCAAGTTGGGAGGCTTCCAGGATAGATGGCGTGACTCTGCACTGTCCCTACTCATCTGGAACTTCTCTCTGATGCTAAGCACTGTCCCTGACAGATGAGTGACCTGTCCCTACACTACTCACACACGAAATGCGCACCAAGCCCTGGAGCCAGGGTCTTACAAAGGCTCTGCCAGACCCAAGATGGCAGCCAGAGTCACATGGGGTGCCAGCATTAAATCGTATAGCTGCTCCAGTGACCTAGAAAACCATAGAGGAACCAAGCTTCTAGACTAGGATCCCGCCTCTGAAAATACATCATTTGATTATATTGACACATTTTCTCTTTGTGCTGATGTGTGTTTTTTTTTTGGTTGTTTTGAACTACAGGTTGCAAATGCAAGATACAGTTTGTATTCTGCAGAATTTAGATGATTAAAATGACCTTTTGCATCACCATGGAGACTGGACTGAATATAAAGGAATAGTAGTGGTAAAAATGCACTTGTGGGGTTAACCAATCTCTTTTTCTGTATAATTCTCGTTTAATCACCGCCCGCCCGCTGTATAGACAAATGATGGCGGACGAGATGCTTCGTTGTTCTGGGACAACATCATATGACGTTTCCCCAGTCTCACCACGCTTGCATGCACGCGGGGGCATGCAGTGCGGCGATCGTGGGCTGTTAGTGTAACTGGGACGTCCCTGATCTCGGTAAAGTGCCGATGATGCAGCTCTTTACCCATGTGATCAGCTGACCACATGTAAACAAGAACATGCCGGTTGTTGGCTCTCCTCGCCAATCAGCGGCATTTACTCACAGAGGAAACCTGTATAGATAATCAGGGCCCGATTAGTCTGTGCCCATCTATGATGCCAATCTTTGCCCATCAGTGATGCAAGTCAGTGCTGCCTTTCAGTGTCGCCTATCCGTGCCACCTGTATGGAGAAAAACCAGGACGGCCGCACTCCAAAAAATGTTCCTTTATAATAAAACAGATCACAACATGTCATCAACATGTCACAGCAAAAAAACAGAAAAGAGCTGACACGTTTCACACCAAAATACAGTGCGCAGTTAGCTCTACACGGCGGGCGCAGGCACCGTATAGAGCCGACTCGCAGGTCGGCTATTTACGGAAAACTGATGAAGCGCTTTATGCGCCTTGGGAAGTTTTTCCCCAGACGTTAATCATCTACCTCCTGAATAGGAACGCCCAGTCCCGCGGGAATAAGAACCCGGTAGCCATGGGGAAAATAACAATATAACAGTATGTACGGCAAAAAAAAATAAAAAATAGCAGCATACTGTTCATGTCGCAAGTATGCTGGATGTAATGTTATATAATTGTTTTAGGGTGAACCTCCGCTTTAAGTGTGGATAAATGTCAAGTCATGGCACAGAGAATAAAAACAAGATTGTAAAGCCGCGTACACACGACCAGTTTTCATGTCATGGAAAAAAAAAAATACACACGATCGTGAAAAAAAATGCTTGAGCAAAGCGCGGTGACGTACGACTGCACTATAAAGGGAAGGTTCCATTCGAATAGCGCCACCCTTTGGGCGGGATTATGCAAATTTCCCTTCTCGTAACTTGCTTCTGAGCATACACGTTTTTTTCCCGTCGTTAAAGTGTACACACGACCATGAAAAACGATGAGAAAAAATAAAGCAGGTTACAAATTTTTAACACCTATTTTTCTTGTCGCGAAAAATGCTCTGGAGCCTACACACAAACCTTTTTAATGACCAATTTAAAAAATTGCATTTTTCTCGTCATGAAAAACGGTCGTGTGTGCGCAGCATAAGGCTCGGTTCACACTGCTGTGATCTGAAAGTCAAGCGACACAAATACGCATATTCGGAATCAAGGAACGACCGGGAAGAGTTTGGTCTTGTAAATTACCGTTGATAATCTAGAATTAACATTTGTGGCACAAGAATTGATGAAATGTCGAAATGCAGCGCACATTCTCATCTTCTTTAATGGGATAATAATGAAGCTGCTTTGCTGGTGATACTGATGTAGTTATGCCAAACGTATTTTAAAAGGCATTTGTTTTGTAGTGATATACCGTATTTATTTATTTAGGGGGGAAATCACGGGTGCGCGTTATACGCCGATCCCCCGAGTTCTTCTGTGTACCGGGCGCTCCGTGCCGCTGAATTACAGAGCCGCGTTCTTCTGTGTACCGGGCACTCCGTGCCGCTGAATTACAGAGCCGCGTTCTTCTGTGTACCGGACGCTCCGTGCCGCTGAATTACAGAGCCGCGTTCTTCTGTGTACCGGGCACTCCGTGCTGCTGAATTACAGAGCCACAATCTTCTGTGTACTGGGCGCTCCGTGACACACAGCCACGCCTCCTGGCCCCGCATTGCGCAACTGTATCATATGAGCAGGGTCAGGAGGCGTGGCTGTGAGTGACGGAGCACCCGGTACACAGAAGATCGCGGCTCTGTAATTCAGTGGCACGGAGCGCCCGGTACTCAGAAGATCGCGGCTCTGTAATTTAGCGGCATGGAGCACCCGGGACACTGAAGATCGCGGCTCTGAAGGTACTGCATCTGATGGCACCATCCAGCGGAGGCTCATCCATAGGGGCTCCAGGGGCAGCACCTCACCAGTTTTTGTTGCAGGAAAAAAAATATAGAAATAAACTATATAATAGATTTTGAGGGGGGTTATATAACAGTGAGGGGGGGTTATATATCACTTGTGGTCTAATTAAGCGGCACTCGTTCCTCTACCCTCGGAGAGAGCAGGGATCTGACACTGGCGAGGCTGCAATGATGGGGGTTTCAAAGTTCAATGTTCTTTATTTAAAATGTTTTTTTACTTACAATTCCCTCCTAAAATTGGGGTGCGCGTTATACGCCGATAAATACGGTAAATAATATTAATATTTTGGTTGTTTGATTTTTTTGGGGAAGTTACAACACTGTTATCTGAATTTTTAAGATCAAAGATACAACTATGTTGGTGTCCCTTGTTAATTTTCCATTGTGTTGTGTTTAAGTACGGTAACTGCCTCCTCCCAAACTGTCATTTGAAGAAAAACACATAGCCACGTATTATTCTACACAATTTTTTTTATTGTGCAGAAAAAAAAACCAACAGAAATTAAATTAGAGATGCTATCTCCCATCCAAATAAAAACAACTTTACCAAAAATCACGAATGAACGTTCACCAAACTTCTACTAACATGAAATTATCAGAAGGGGCCCAAAGGGTGGTGCTTGAGAAATGAACTTCCTCTTTATACTCTCATTGTACGTCACTATGTTCATGTTTGTCAAATGACAATTTGTGGATAGTTAGTATGCTAGACAAAATCCTGCACACGTGCTTTTGACAAAAATCAGTTGTACAACAATCGAACCATGTGTACATGTCCTGGAAAAAAAATAAAAAAATTCTCTAAGTAATTCCTCTCAAGCCTGCCTTGCATACACACGATTGTAATAAAAAATGCTCGAGCAAAGCACGGTGACGTACAACACGTAAGACGGCACTATAAAGGGGAAGTACCATTCAAATGGCGCCACCCTTTGGGCTGATTATGCTAATTTCCCATCTCATAACTTACTTCTGAGCATGCACGTTTTTTCCCCCTCGTTAAAGCCTACACGCGACCATTTTTCACGACGAAAAAAACAACGTGAAAAACGATGAGAAAAATTAGAGCATGTTCTAAATTTTTAATGGCCATTTTTCTTGTCGAGAAAAATGCTCTGGAGCCCACACACGACCGTTTTTCATGACCAATTAAAAAAAATGCATTTTTCTCATCATAAAAAACGGTCGTGTGTACGCGGCATAAGGCTTGGTTCACACTGCCACAACTTGGGACCTTACTTCTGAGACCCCGAGTTACGTTCATGTGAAATCCCAGGTTAGTCAATGAGAGCTGTCCTAACTAGCGCTACTGAAGTTGCTCTGACTTTAGAAAGGTTTGTGTTCTACTTCAAGGCGACTTCTATCAGACTTGTGCCTCAAAGTAGTACTTAGGTCACCAGGAAGTCTCCTGGCAAAGTCTCACCGTAAGTCGCTTGACTTTTGTGTGACGATTTCTGTACTGACCATCCAAAAATCAAACGTTGGGTTCACATCTGCCAAAAAATTTTATAGCCTGCACATCCAGCTTTTGTCTGACGAAAAAGTGAAATCGCCTGTCGAAAGCATTCTGCAGATCTGATTTTCGCATCAGGTGTATCGGCCTTTAGGCTACTTTTACACTGGGGAGTTTTTCAGGCCCTTTTGGGCTAAAAATAGCACCTGTAAATCGCCTGAAAAAAGCCTCCCCTGCAGCCCCAGTGTGTAAGCCCGACTGCTTGCAGGACGGGAAAAAAAATAGCATTGTTGGGTTGTATTCACCACTCCTGCACTGCTCCTGCACCGCCCCTGCCATTAAATTCAATGGCCAACGCTGCCGAAGCACCTGCAAAGTGGTTCGGCAGCGGCGCTTTTAACCCTTTATTTGGCCGCTAGCGAGGGTTTAAATTGCCCCACTATTGGCCGAAAAGTGCTGCTAAAACAGCAGTAAAGCGCTGCTTAAATCCAGAAACCGGAAAAGCGCTGCCAACAGTGACATGTCATATTAAAGTTTAGAAGCGGGGGGATGGGGTGTTCTGCTGTCGGAAATTACATCTTAGTGAGAAGTGGGCTGACTTTTTACAGCTTTACCTCTTCTCCCATGCAGCCAGCGAGTTGGGGAGAGGAGCCAAAAATTACTTCTCACCAGGCGGGGCCTCTAGTAATTTGGGGGGCCCTCCGCAGCTTTGCGGGGCCCTAAGCGGCTTGCATAGTGAGCCTATAGGGCGGATCGGCCCTGACCGTACCGGACCATTCTGGGTCCTGCTTCAGATGTGGGGCCATAGAAAATGGAACAGTTCAGTTAGGGCGGAGCTACAATAAATTCCACTGATTGGTGGACACTCTAGGCATTTTTTCTAAACCCTGTATGGCCCCTGACTGTCCGACTTGCAGTGGAAACGCTCACCAGAATAGACCGTCCATTCTAACCGTTCCAAACTGTACCGACCCGAACCGTTCCGCTCAGTGGAAACGAGGCAAGAGTTGTCTCCTTCGAAATATGCGGTTCTTTGCTGTGTTAGTGCCCATTCATTGCTAATTTGCTTTGACTGATCATTGGCTGATCACCACATGGTAGCAAATTACTTTCTTAATATGGACAAATTATGCAGGGCTTTACCAAGTACACAAAACTATGTTGATCTCTAGATGAGCCTACTATCTGTTTTCTCTATCACAGTCACACCACATACTGTACATGAAACAAGTGATGAATGCGGGAGCTGCTTGTATGGTGTGACAGGAAGTCAGGTAAATCTGTGGGTGTTGTCACAGACGGGAAATACATTTCTGCCTTGTTTAGACAATTCACCAATTACTATCAGGTTTAAGGACCTTGGATAGCTTCAGCTGTTGAGAATGAGGCAATTAAGGCCTCTACAAGTTATCCAGAGACTCACTACTGATTGCTGCATCCTGAGGCTTTTTGAGTTAAGGAGAGCAGTGAGGTGAGAAACACTTCTGAAGAGGTGAGCTGGTGTTGATTTTTCTGTGTGATAAAAATCAAAAAGACTATTATTTTTCTGCTGTATGACCAGCAGTAGGCTGTGCCAGACTCCATAGATAGGTTCCTGTGTGGTGAAGGTAGACGCCCCAAGTGGCCAGGGTTTATTTTATGTTTTGTTTTGTTTATGCTGTTTTGATGCTTGCACTTGTATCCAGCAATATGGAAGAATAAACCATTTCCTTTGTTTTCAACCGTCCTCAACTGCCTTTCTGTATAGTTCAGCGTGTAGTGAAACCATCCAGGGGGTCACACACACCCGCTACCGAGCTAATCCCTCACAATGGAATGATGCTGAGGATCAGGATGACACGTTCAAACAGTGAAAAGCAACAATAGCAGCTATTCTGATCACTCTGATACAAATACACAAGAAAAATTATATAAGGCCCTGCAACTAGCCAGAAGTTTAGGGTTCCTGGTATAATTAACAGTTGTTCCGTAGAACTAAAACCAATACACCAATATTTATTCAATGGCTATATGCTTCCTGAGAAAATATTACTCAGAGCTGCACACCATAAAAAATACTTCATTGATCAGAATGGAGCTTAACCACTTCCCGCCCGCCTATAGGGAAATGACAGCTGTAGGGTGATTCTATTGTTCTATTGTTCTGGTGTGACGTCATATGACGTCGTCCCACTCTTGCAACGCTTGCATGCCCACGGGGGTGTGCAGCATGTCGATCAGCAGTGTCCCCAGGATACGACACATCCCCGATTTTGGATCTAGAGGATTATCCATTTTAAATTAGCAAAAAAGTAGAAACGTCACATGAGCAGGGCAAAGTGCAATACGATACAAAAGGTCCCCAGCACAGTCAAGCTAGCCAGAATAGAAAAAAAAAGTAACTATTTTAACTACCCGGATTGAAAACAGAAGTTTGTGTTGCAATTATTTGCAAATATACACTATGGGCCAGATTCAGGAAAGGTTACGCTGGCGGATCCAGTGATCCGCCAGCCTAACTGTGACTTTGAGCCGGCGTTTCTGTTTTCTGTAACCAGAAAACAAGAAACGCCGGGTTGAAGTTCCGATGCGAGCAGCGTAACTGAGTTTCGCCATCGCATCGTTACTTCAACTTAAAAATGGCGCCGGGGGCGTTCCCGACGATTTACGCTCAAAAAATATGTTAATGAGCGGAAATCGGCAATTCACGATCGAAATCCGGCGCGACGCAATGACGATACGACGTTTCCGGACGGGATACGCGGCGCATAGATATACCTACATGGGGTTGGAGTATCCTATGTTAGGTATAGGCGTCGTCATCGCGTCGAAAAAAAAAAAAAAAAACGTCGCTTGCGTAAAACGGTCATGAATGGGAATGTGACGTCATTGACGTTCATTCACAGATTTTGGAGCATGCGCACGGGGATGTTTTGACACTCGACGCATGCGCAGTACGTTGGCGGCAGGATCGCGCGTAGTTAGCATACTACACGCCCCGTACCCGCTACATTTGAATTCCGCCGGCTCATTTGTGATGCGCTGCCGCAACTTTAGGAGCAAGTGCTTCGTGAATGACAGCACTTGCTCCTAAAATTTCGGCAGCGCAACGCAAATCAGAAGCGTTACTCCAGACCAAAGATGCTCTGGAATACGTGAATCTGGCCCTATATTGTCAAAAGTATTGGGACACCTGCCTATACACGCACATGAACTTTAATGGCATCCCAGTCTTAATCCGTATGGTTCAATATTGAGTTTGCCCACACTTTGCAGCTATAAAAGATTAAAGGGGTTGTAAAGGTATTTAAAAAAAAAATAACAAACATACCATACGTACCCCCACTGTGCAGTTCGTTTTGCACAGAGTGGCCCCGATCCTCGTCTTCTCTGGGTCCCTCAGTGGCTTTCTTGGCTCCTTCCAGCAATGGCTAATCCCCATTCTGGGAAGCGCTCTCCAAAGGAGGTTGGCTTGCGGGCGCGCTACTGTGATACAGTCGGCGGCCATAGCCACTGACTGGCCCCACCCCCCGCGCGCTACGTCATTGATTTGATTGACAGCAGCGGGATGGTGTGTAGGCAACATCGTCTTTGAAAATTTAAGTTTCAAAAACGTTGTTTTTTACTTCACAGAAAGCCAAAAAAAATTCACCTTAATGCAATCTATGCATTAAGGTGAAAAAACATCTGATGATGCCGCCCCCCCCCCGAGCCCCCGTTTTACTTACCTGACCCCTAGAAAGTCCCGCGCTCTGTCCCGAGATCCTCTTTGCCACTCAGCCTGGCCGCTGATTGGCTAGAGCGGATGGATTGAGAGCAGCGCAGCCATTGGCTGGCGCTGCTGTCAATCACATCCAGTGATGCGGCGCGCCAAGGGGCAGGGCCAAGTGATAGAGTGAGCGGCTATTGCTGATCGCTGTATCACGAGAGCGCGCCCTCAAGGACTGATCACCATGTGATCTCTCTCGCATGAATGTGGTGAGGACCAGAGACAGCCGCCGAGGGACCCCAGAAGACGTGGATCGGGGCCACTCTGTGCAAAACGAACTGCACAGTGGAAGTAAGTATGACATGTTTGTTAGTATGCCTATGTACGTCCACAGAATGGCACGTACAGGCAGATGGGCGTATATATTGCGACCGTGCAATTGTCTGTTAAAGCGACGCAGTGGCGAATTGTAAAAACGCCTCTGGGCATTTAGCAGCATATTTGTCTGGGGCTTAAGTGGTTAAAGAAAAAATAAAATCCTATAGTGACCCTTTAAGAGTTCCCTTCACTGGAACTAAGGGGCCAAGCCCAACCCCTGAAAGCTGCTGTGTGTCTAAAAATTGCCCTGGGCAGGAAGGGGGTAAACGTGGCCGGTATTAAAGCTGTTAAATAAAGTAGACTTTTTTTTAAATTGTGGTGTCTAGGATGCTATAATATGAAAGTGACCGTGTTTGCGGGAAATAGTTGATTCTTGGCACAAACAGTTGGCTGTAAGGCGGAGAGCACGGCGTGCTTTATGGTAGGAGATACGGCTTTTTATCTTTGTACAATGTATGTATTCCATTTTTCAATATTTAGATAATAGCGTCCCTTATGTCAGCTAACAAAGACGTACACGCCGTGCTTTGATAACATCATCAGAGTGAAAAGGCGGCACTGAAGAAAATCACGTTTGTTTCCATGTAACAACTGATCGCATTTTATTTTTTCCGTACAGCTGTGAAGATTACGATGATAACATCGCATCGATGTGAGCGTAGAACAAAGCGCTCAAAATAATTGTGCCCAAGCAGAACATTACCACATTCTCATCCTTCTGCCCTCTGCTGAAAGCATGCGGAGGGGGGACACGGCTTCCTCTCCGCTCAGCTAAATAGAAAATAACAGGGAAGAAGTGTGAGTCAGCATAGACGCAATCTCCAAGATGTATTATTGTTTGTGAAGAGCTGGAGACTAGTACAGCTTGTATTATTCAAACAGAACATAACGCATGGCATTAAGATTTACAACGCATCCACTGCACTTCCTGGAAGACTCCCTGCTAGAAATATATTTGGGGCAGACTCGTGTTCCCCAGTTGTCAGAGATACATACTGTTTAACCACTTGCTTACTGGGCACATATACCCCCCTCCTGCCCAGGTGAAATTTCAGCTTCCGGCACTGCGTCGCTTTAACTGACAATTGCGCGGTCGTGCGACGTGGCTCCCAAACAAAATTGACGTCCTTTTTTACCCACAAGTAGAGCTTTCTTTTGGTGGTAATTTATCACCTGTGCGTTTTTTTTTTTTTTTTTGCGCTATAACCAAAAATAGAGCAACAATTTTGAAAAAAATAATCAAAATTTTTTACTTGTTGCTATAATAAACAGCCCAATGTTTATAAAAAAAAGTTTAGGCCGATACGTATTGTTCTACATATTGAAAAAAAATAATCACAATAAGCGACTGGTTTGCGCAACAGTTATAGCGCCTACAAAATAGGGGACAGAATTATTATTTTTTATTATTTCTTTTTTTACTAGTAATGGCGGCGATCTGCGATTTTTTTTTATTGGGACTGCGACATTATGGCGGACACATCGGACACTTTTGACACATTTTTGGCACCATTCACATTTATACTGCGATCAGTGCTATAAATATGCACTAATTACTGTATAAATGTGACTGGCAGGGAAGGGGTTAACACTGGGGGGTGAGAAAAGGGTTAAATGTGTACCCTGCCTAGTGTTTCTAACTGTGGGGGAAGAGGACTGACTGGGGGAAGTGACCGATCTGTGTCCCTATGTACAAGGGACACAGATCGGTCTCCTCTCTCTCCCTGACAGGACGTGGATATGTGTGTTTACACACACAGATTCACGTCCTTGTCTCTGTAACCACCGATCACGGGTGGCTGGCGGGCATTGCGGCCGCCAGGCACGCGCATCGGCATCTTAGTGATGCGGCGGGCACGTGGCTGGAGGCCGGAGGCCGTATATAGACGGCCTCCCGGCAATTGGCATCCACACTGCGGCCGTACAAAGTCGTGGTTAAAGGAACGTCCACTTTCATCAAAAAAAGCTTTTTTTGTGGCTGAAGCTCTGGGCTGCAGAAGAGAGAGAATAAAAGATACAATAAAAGATAATACAAAATTGTGTAAGTACAGTAGTGGGGCGGATCAAGAGTCTAGTTTCGGGAGGGGCACTGCCACAAAATAAGATTTTTTGTGGGTAATTTATTGGGGAAATGGCTAGTGTTGAAGCTTCAATCATCACGGCACCATGGTCACCTGCCACACGTCGCGGATTGTCCACCTGCCACATCACCTGGCACACGTTGTGGATTGTCCACTTGACACATCACCTGGCACACGTTGCGGATTGTCCACTTGCCACATCACCTGGCACAAGTTGCGGATTGTCCACTTGCCATGTCACCTGCCACAAGTTGCGGATTGTCCACTTGCCGTGTCACCTGCCACAAGTTGTGGATTGCCTACTTGCCACATCACCTGGCACACGTTGCGGATTGTCCACTTGCCACATCACCTGGAACAAGTTGCGGACTGTCCACTTGCCACGTCACCTGCCAAAAGTTGCGGATTGTCCACTTGCCACATCACCTGGCACACGTTGCGGATTGTCCACATCACCTGGCACACGTTGCAGATTGTCCACATCACCTGGCACAAGTTGTGGATTGTCCACTTGCCATGTCACCTGGCACACGTTGCGGATTGTCCACTTGCCATGTCACCTGCCACAAGTTGTGGATTGTCCACTTACCACATTACCTGGAACAAGTTGCGGATTGTCCACTTGCCACATCACCTGGCACACGTTGCAGATTGTCCACATCACCTGCCACAAGTTGCGGATTGTCCACTTGCCACGTCACCTGCCACAAGTTGTTGATTGTCTTGTTTTGTGGGCAATTTATTGGGGAAATGGCTAGTGTTGAAGCTTCAATCATCACAGCACCATGGTCACCTGCCACAAGTTGAGAATTGTCCACTTGCCATGCCACCTGCCACAAGTTGCGGATTGTCAATTTCTTGCTAAGGTGGGGATTGTCATCTCTGTGCCCCACCACCCGCTGATTGGCCAGCCTACCCACCGAGCCTCGCAGCTGCCCGACGGCTCTCTTACCTGCCTGCCAAGCCGTGTCCGCTCTCACCTGTCCGCCAAGCCGCCCAGCAGCCTGTCCGCTCGCACAGTCAGTGTAACTGGGGTAAAGGGGAACGCTCATGTAAGTGGGATCTCTGGACTCTGTGATAACCAGATACCCCCTCACATCAGAGGCCCCCCTACATCCCAGTCCGCAGAGATCCCCTTTGTGTCAGAGTCCCCCCCTTACAGTGTATATAAAGATGACGCCAGAGTCCACAGCATTATTTAGATCAGATTTCCCAGTGTGAAGGGGAACTCTGTGGATTACGATGTAAGGAGGCTCTCTGGGAACTCTAAGGGGGAACTGTGATATAAAATGTAACGCTATTGACTCTGGTGTAAGGGGCAATTAAAGCGCTTGTAGTTTTGTTAGCTGTTTTTTTGTTAAGGTTATCTAAAAGATGGGTTTCAAATGTTTTGACAGGGGCGCAGTTTCAGTGCTTGCCACAGGTGCCATTTTCACTAGATACGCCTCTGCGCTGTGTATTATGTGGTCCTGTGCCCAGCGCTCTGTGCATTATGCGGTCCTGTGCCCAGCGCTCTGTGTATTATGTGGTCCCGTGTCCAGCGCTCTGTGTATAATGTGGTCCCGTGTCCAGCGCTCTGTGTATTATGTGGTCACGTGTCCAGCGCTCTGTGTATTATGTGGTCACGTGCCCAGCGTTCTGTGTATTATGCAGTCATGTGCCATTTGCCAACAAACAAAAAAATATTTCCCCTGCTCTGTGTATTATGTGGTCCCGTGCCCAGCGCTCTGTGTATTATGCGGTCCTATGCCCAGTGCTCTGTGTATTATCTGGTCCTGTGCCCAGCGCTCTGTGTATTATGTGGTCCGGTGCCCAGCACTCTGTGTATTATGTGGTCCCGTGTCCAGCGCTCTGTGTATTATGTGGTCACGTGTCCAGCGCTCTGTGTATTATGTGGTCACGTGCCCAGCGTTCTGTGTATTATGCAGTCATGTGCCATTTGCCAACAAACAAAAAAATATTTCCCCGGATTTCATTTAAAAAATCTGATCACCTTACAGGGGTAAAGGATAACCCCCCCCCCCCCTAAGTGCCTATACTGGGGACCCAGGGTTCTGCATCCACCATGTTTATTTCACTGCTGTTGAAAGTTGTGGCAGATCTGCTGATCAGCTCCTACTGCTCTGTACAGGGTTGGAAAATCCCACGGCTGTGCACCAAAGGTGGTAAGAGACCACAGTCAACACTTAAAGGAGTTGTAAAGGAAAACATTTTTTTTGCTGAAATGACTGTTTACAGGGTATAGAGACATAATAGTTAACTGATTTATTTTAAAAATGATTCAAAATAGATAAAAATTAGGGCTGTTACTGATCAAAATTTGTGTGTTCGATTAATCGTTTCTTTTTTTAATCGATTAATCGACTAATTTTGATTCATTATAACGCACATACAGATCCAACTACTTTTAGCTGATCTCCTTGCGGGCTGATTCCCAGTGCAGCTCCCAACCACTGAAAAAATGGATAGCAGGATACAAAAAGCACACAAAGGCAGCGCTCGATGGGAATAGCATTAAACCTTTTATAGTCTTCAAGTAGGTAACAAAATAAATATTCCACTGGAAATAAAATCGATGTAGCTACATAAACTGTAAAAATTGTGCGAGTAATACCAAACGGTAGCAAAATCAGTCATAAAAACAGTATGATACTGGTATAAAAATGTGTACAACGATACCACTGCTGAATGCAGATGAGGAGGGGTTAACATTAGTCCGTCGGCATGTAGATGTCCCGTGAAGGGAACTATCACAACTCCCATTGGATGGTTGTAGAATCCCAGGGTGATAGAGGGAAGTGTAACAGCCCTTGCGCGTGACGGATAGTAAGGTCCCGCCGGCATACAGATATGAAGGCACAGCAAAGGAGCCCTTCAGATGGACATGGCAAGCCCCGCCGGTGTCCGTGATGTCACCGGATCTCCGACGGAACTCCCTGAAGGTCCAGAAGACGGCGGAGAGGTGAGTACCAATCAAAAGAATTGTAATCGATCAAAAAGGTTTTGATCGATCAAAAAAATTAAAGATTAATCGATTAATTAAAATTTAATTTGCACAGCCCTAATAAAAATCAATCATATAATGTACCTGCAGTTTCAGTTTCGTTTTTGCATGCTTATTCATGCTTCTGTGATGTACAGATACACAGAGCCAATAGAGGGCAGTGATGGTTTGTAAAAAGAAAGTGATTGGTTCTGAGGGGTTTTAGACACACAGTAATCACACCACCTTGATTAGTGACCACAGAGAGAAAGCTCCCATGACTTTTTTCATCAGGAAACAGACAACCAGGAAGTGTCCAGAACAGAGAAGGATTACAGCAACATCATAGCAAAAACAAACAATGAGGACATGAAAACAGGACTGCCGTAATGTAAAGGAAGCTATTTAGCTTAAAAAAAATTTCCTTTAGTGATCCTTTAAATATCTTATAATTTGAAAGAATTAACTCCGCCATGCTTGTAAGAAGAAAAAAATATGAGGTTGATTTACTAAAACCGAAGACTGCAAAATCCAGTGCAGCTGTACATCGTAGCCAATCAGCTTCTAACTTCAGCTTGTTCGATTTACAAATGACAGTTAAACCTGGAAGCTGATTGGTTTTAATGCAAAGCTGCACCGGATTTTGCACTCTCCAATTATAGTAAATCAAATCTTCTGTCTCTCCCTTCTAAAGATGAATTGAGTGTCGTTTGGTGGTGTTTCTTGAACAGCACACGCATTGATTTCACTTGTCGTTTTTTAGAATAATGGTCATGGGATAGTCATCATGTGCCCATCATATTGTGAAGTTGATTTGCTTTTGCTGTCATTTTCCATGAATCGTCTCTCACAGATCATCTTGAAAGTCACGATGACCTCAGATATGAGATGCACTACTTGTGATTGTGATGGCAAACTGTGTACATTGACAAGAAGTCTTACACACACGCACGTGTCTGAGAGCACAAGCCATTTACAGTACATAGATTTCAACACATCTTCTGTGACCTCAAAGATCTTGAGATTATGGGAAACAAGAATTCCAGAGAACCTCCTGTTATTATAGAGCAAAATGCACCTTTCCACAGGCCTGAGCACTGGGTGTGCTGGGTGTGTCTGGGAACACTCTAATCACCCTGTGCGGTGCAGATTGCCCTGCTGCCTGCCTCAGCCCGCCCCCCCCCCCCCTTCCACACACACACAGTTTAACCGGCTTCCCTCCTCTCCTCTTCAACGGGTGCTGCAGACACATAAGGGGAGTATGGGCAAAAGGACCAGTAAATATGTAATTTACCGGCTCCTTTTTTTTTCTGAATGTTTACTATGCTTCAGTTTGTGATTGAACAGGAAGCCGCTCAGCACAGAACACATGCACTCATTGTTCATGGCAGCTGTGACTGTAGAGAAAAGGTTTGGGAAAACTCTGTCCTCAGTCCCTTTCTTTGTCTCAAAACTGAGACATCAGGGGTCTGTTTAGACCCCTGATATTTCACCAAAGCCCCCAAATGTGACTTACTAAAAAAAACAAAAAAAAATACAAAATGAAATTGTATAAAATAATACAAATAAAAAGGTACTGACAACGTCTACTGCTCTACTGATGCTAATCTCTGCCCTACTGACACTATCCTTTGCCCTACTGACACTGTTCACTGCTCAACTAACTGACACCATCCAATGTCCTACTGATACCAACCGCTGCCCTACTGACACGTCCACTGCTCCATTGACACCGACCACTGCCCTACTCACATGTCCACTGCTCTATTGACACCGACCACTGCCCTACTGACATGTTTACTGCTCTATTGACACCAACCACTGCCCTACTGACACGTCCAATGCTCGATTGACACCGACCACTGCCCTACTGACATGTCCACTGCTCTATTGACACCAACCACTGTCCTACTGACACGTCCAATGCTCTATTGACACCGACCACTGTCCTACTGATACCAACCACTGCCCTACTGACATGTCCACTGCTCTATTGACACCTACCACGGCCATGTCCACTGCTTTATTGACACTGACCACTGCCCTATTGACATGTCCACTACTCTATTGACACCGACCACTGACCTAATGACACGTCCACCGCTCTATTGACACCGACTACTGCCCTACTGACACGTCCACTGCTCTATTGACACCGACCACTGGCCTACTGACATGTCCACTGCTCTATTCACACCATACACTGCCCTACTGACACGTCCACTGCTCTATTGACACCAACCACTGCCCTACTGACAGGTCCACTGCTCTATTGACACTGACCACTGCCCTACTGACACGTCCACTGCTCTATTGACACCGACCACTGCCCTACTTTCTTGTTTTTTCTCTTATTCTTTCTCTCCCTTTTTATTTGTTCCTCCCCTCTTTTTCTCTCCCTTCCATGTATTCTCTATTTTAATTCCTTCTCTTACTCCTTGGTGGAGGGGGAATGGGATAAGTGGCAATGCTGGGGGGAGGTCTGATCAGCCAACTTAGGTGCTCTTGATCAAGATCATTTGCTGATCTGAGAACTGTAGTGGGGATTTTTAATGGCAACTATAATCACAGGTAGTGTTACCCAGTGTGTCTCCAACTTTGTGGTGTCTCATAGCAGTGACACCTATGTTGAAATCAGGAGATAGGGTCTCCTCCAGCCCCTCCCACCTCACAATCCTCACCAGTCAGCGGACCTCTAGGGAGAGTGGTGCGGGTTTCAGGAACAGCCATGGGCGTCCGCTCCATAGGGCAAGGGGGGTTGTTTGCCCCCCCCCCCTGGAATAGCCAGGGAGAGCCAGGAGCAGGGCCGAACTGGCCAGCGGGAGGGGAGCGCCGTTTTATATTGTTTACCAGACCTGTGCTTTGTTTGTTCCAACACCTGTTGCCACATGTAACACTAGACTATTTTCTGATGTGTTTTTAGCAAGTCTGGAAACACAGAGCAAACACAACACAGAGTTGTAGCCTACGGCATAGTTTCTAGTTGTCCCTTATTTAGAGTGCCTGTCCCTCTTCTGGAATCAAATCCATTTGTCCCTCATTCCAAAAGGTTCCTCTTTTAGACCTGAAATAAATATACTGTCAATATAGTGTAGTGTGAAAGGGAAAGGGGTGCTGTGTAATGTAAAGGGGTCCAGTGATGCAGGGTGCTGTGTAATGTAAAGGGGTCCAGAGCTGTGAGGTGCTGTGTAATGTAAAGCGGTCCAGAGGTGCCATTGTGGAGAGGGGGTACACAGTAGTGACAAAGAGATATTAAAAGATGCAGGGGGCACAGTGGGGTTTTAACCTGGGGGGGCGCATTTAACCTCCTCTAGCGGTCAAAGGAAGGGTAAAATGTGACTGTGTATTGCCGCTGCCGAAGTGTGCCCCCCCTGAAAAAATTTCAGCGGACGCCCATGGGAACAGCCCAGGATTTTGTGACCCCTGGCAAATCTTTATTTGACCCCCAGGTTGAGAACCACTGACCTAGATAAAGGCTACTTCTGCAAGCTTTTAATGCTGTCTGTGACTGATACATGCTCCAAATTAGAAAAGTTTCAAATATATATAAAAAAAACACTAACAAAACTATTATTTTTAAAATTGTGAGTGGGAGGGTGTGTGTGTGTGAGGGGGGGCTGGACTGCAGTGGGGAAAAATTGATTTTGAGTGAAGATCTGCTTTAACATTTGGCCTGACCACATCTGTAAGGCCCCATTCACACCTGAGCATAGCGTTTTCAGGCAGAAAGTCACACAAATTTACCGCGATTTTTGAGGCGTTTTTTACTGCGTTTTTTTTCACCGCATTTTTGCCGCGATTTTGTACAGGTCAAAAGATCACCAATGTAAAAAGCAGAAAAACGCCCAAATCTGCCTAAAAAAAAGTCCCAAAACTTGTTTGAGCGTTTTGGAGTGGAGATGTGAACCATCTACATAGAGAATAATAGATATTTTCCCCTCCAGCATATTTTGTAGCTTGAGGCTTCAAGCTACAAACCGCTCAGGTGTGAATGGGGTCTAAATGTGTAAAACACATCACCTGCCTGGTTAGTAGTGCTCAGGTGACAACGCACAGGGTTGATATTTCCTGTTCAGGAGGAAAAAAAACTTTATAAAATTACAACAAAGTTGAACTTAAGTGAAGCAACATCTTGTAAATGCAATAAAACACTCAATGCGGTGATGTGACTGCTTATGTCAGATATTCTTACACAAGCTGCCCTGCTACATGATGAATTTGTATATGTCTTTCAAGGTTACTCAACTATGTCTTGTCAACACAAACAAGGAAATGAAAAAATGATAGTCGTGACAAAAGACCTTCTAAGTGTGTAAATAATCGTAACAGAAGCTAGCCATTCAGAAAAGATTTCTCTTGTTCAGCACGTGGGTTATACAATAGAAATCTAATGCCGCGTACACACCATCGGAATTTACGAAGGAAAAAGTCCGACTGACTTATTCCATCGGATATTCCGATCGTATTTAGCCCCATCTGAGTTTTTTTCATCAGATTTTCCGATGAATTCCGTCTGAGTTTAGATATAGAACATGTTATATTTTAATGAAACAAATGGGAAGGGGAGAAAATTGGGATTTTCTTATCGGTGCAGTACGTATTCAAATGAGAAAGAAATTGTTATTGAACCACATGGGTATGAATAAAAAACATTTTATCAAAGTATAAACCACTATAAAATTGATCCAGATAGTTATTAACCACTTAAGACCCGGACCAAAATGCTGCTAAAGGACCTTGCCCCTTTTTGCGATTCAGCACTGCGTCGTTTTAACTGAATTGCGTGGTCGTGCGACGTGGCTCCCAAACAAAATTGGCGTCCTTTTTTCCCCACAAATAGAGCTTTCTTTTGGTGGTATTTGATCACCTCTGAGGTTTTTATTTTTTGCGCTATAAACAAAAATAGAGCGACAATTTAAAAAAAAATGCAATATTTTTTACTTTTTGCTATAATAAATATCCCCCCAAAATATATATATATTTTTTTTTCCTCAGTTTAGGCCGATACGTATTCTTCTACCTATTTTTGGTAAAAAAAATTGCAAAAAGAGTTTATCGGTTGGTTTTCGCAAAATGTATAGCGTTTACAATATAAGGGATAGTTTTATTGCATTTTTATAAAAAAAAATGTTTTACTACTAATAGCGGCGATCAGCGATTTTTTTCGTGACTGCGACATTATGGCGGACACTTCGGACAATTTTGACACATTTTTTGGACAATTGTCATTTTCACAGCAAAAAATGCATTTAAATTGCATTGTTTACTGTGAAAATGACAGTTGCAGTTTGGGAGTTAACCACAAGGGGGCGCTGTAGGATTTGTGTGTTCCCTGCGTGTGTTTACAACTGTAGGGGGGTGTGGCTGTAGGTGTGATGTCATCGATCACGTCCCCCTATAACAGGGATGACGCGATAGATGCTGCGGCCACAGTGAAGCACAGGGAAGCCGTGTTTACACACGGCTCTCCCCGTTCTTCAGCTCCAGGGACCGATCGCCGCACTCCAGCGAGTCCCGCGGTACCGGTCCCGGAGCTTCGGCGTGCGCCCGTGACCCACGGCTGGGTACTAGAACCAACGTATATACTGTATACGTTGATGTGCCCAGCCGTGCCATTCTGCTGACGTAAATGTACAGTAGGCGGTCCTTAACTGGTTAAATAAATAAAACGAAAGATAATTGGCGGTCACAAATTAGCATAGAAAAGTATATCGCTCCAAAAAACGATTAATCCCCGTTGCTTCCGTTCCAACGAACCAAGAGGGTGCCGGCTGTGCACAATTTGCATGGGATGAAAGAAAAATCCTGGACCACCGCACTCCTCAAAAAACGATGTCTTTATTCAAAACATAAAAAACAAAAATTCAATTGGAAAAAGAAGCAAAGTTTATGCAGTCAAAAAGGAAGAAGTGGACAAGGAAAAAAGGCTGACATGTTTCACATCGTGCAATGCTTACTCGTAGCTAATTAGCATGTTGTAGTCAAGCCGAGATGAGATGGATTGTAGTGTCCCGACATGTTTCGCTTATAAAGCTTCTTCAGGGGTGTATGTAGCAATCCAGGCTTGCATTTATGACTAAAAAGATATACCCGTATTTATCAGCGTATCACACGCACAGGCGTATAACACGCACCCTAACTTTAAGAGGGTAGTTTTAGGAAAAAAACTTTCCACAGCCCCCTGCGTATAACACGCAGGCACAGTTTACCCACTATTTTCAGGGTAAAAGAGTGTTATACGCCAATAAATTCAGTATACATTAGTGTTACATAAATTAATACAACTAGATATAAAAAAATGCAAAGAATGCAAAATGCAAAAAATGCTAAATATACAAAAAATCCTTTAAGATATTGCAAAGAGTGGCCAGGTATGTCATGCTTACCCCACTGCTCATAAGGACCAACAATTGCAGAACATCCACAGTGCTGGTTCAGAATGAGGTCCCCCAATGGAAAAGGAAAGAACGAACCAACCACAGAGGGCACTACCAAGAGACAGGATGGACGAGAAGCACAGATAGCAATGAGATGATATAAAAATCATGTAAAATGACAAAAGATTGCGAAAAATAACAAAAAATAGTTAAAAAAAATAAGTAGATAAATGTATGGTTAATTGAAATGGACCGAATATAGTGCTTAACCACTTGCTTACTGGGCACATATACCCCCCTCCTGCCCAGGTGAAATTTCAGCTTCCGGCACTGCGTCGCTTTAACTGACAATTGCGCGGTCGTGCGACGTGGCTCCCAAACAAAATTGACGTCCTTTTTTCCCCACAAGTAGAGCTTTCTTTTGGTGGTATTTGATCGCCAGTGCGGTTTTTATTTTTTGTGCTATAAACAAAAAAGTGCGACAATTTAATAAATAGCCCAATTAAAAAAAAAATAAAAATCTTTTTTTTTTCTCAGTTTAGGCCAATACGTATTCTACATATTTTTTGGAAAAAAAAAAAATCGCAATAAGCGTCTGGTTTGCGCAAAAGTTATAGCGCCTACAAAATAGGGGACAGAATTATTATTATTTTTTTTTACTAGTAATGGCGGCGATCTGCGATTTTTATTGGGACGGCGACATTATGGCGGACACATCGGACACATTTTTGGTGCCATTCACATTTATACTGCGATCAGTGCTATAAATATGCACTAATTACTGTATAAATGTGACTGGCATTGAAGGGGTTAACACTAGGGGATGAGGAAGGGGTTAAATGTATTCCCTGCATTGTGTTCTAACTGTGGGGGAAGGGGACTGACTGGGGGAGGTGACTGATCTGTGTCCCTATGTACAAGGAACACAGATCGGTCTCCTCTCCAGAGACAGGACGCTGTCTCTGTGTGAGCCGGCAATGAGAGATGATCTCAAATGTTTACAATTGAGATCATCTCTCATTGGCCGCACAGATCGCATAGCAAACGGCCACTCTGATTGGCCGTTCGCCGCGATCTGTGATTGGCTGTGTCCAAGGGACATGGGCAACACAGAGTTTCCCCGCTGCGCGCTCGGGAGCGCACGCGGGGAACGCCAAATAGGATGGACGTCAATTGACGTCCAGTTGGATTTTCAGGTCCGCTCTGTACCCGTCATTCTGCTATAGCGCGGGCCTCAGGAGGTTAATACAATGCACCAAAAAGTCTCACTTACTTAAAAACAAAGAACAATGGTGACTCAGAAGAGACAGATGGAGGGGATATAAACACTGTCATATGGAGTTGGTCTGTAGATATAAATATAAAACAGACAAACAATTTTATATATATATATATATATATATATATAGACACATACGTATACACATGTCCATATATATGTGCTGATATCCTCAATGTTGGCACACAAAAAAATATATATAAAAATGTATATACGTGAGATGAAAAAAAGGGTTGTATAATAAGGATGGAAAAAAGAAACCAAATTTGAATATTGAAAACATACATTAAATGAAAACACAACACAACACAACAAGTGTGCAATCAAATACATCTGCAAGGATAATATATGGGATAGGAAATAAATTGAGGAGTCTCTTTAAAACACGAGACACCTATTAGGCGGCGTACACACGACCGAGGTTCTCGCTAGAAACCAGCGAGAACCTCGCTGGAAGCTGCATTCCAGCGAGAACCTCGGCCGTGTGTACGGTCTCTGCTCGCCCCGCCTGTCGGGAATGCCGTCGAGCAGAAATAGAGAGCAGGTTCTCTATTTGCTCGACGGCCCGTCGGGATGAATGGCTGGTTGCCATTCCCGACGGGCGGGTCGCCGAATCTGACGGCTGGCAGAGAACCTCGACGGGCGGAACGATGTGTTCTGCCCGTCGAGGTTCTCTGCCGTGTGTATGCGGCTTTAGACAAATGTCTCAATGTTAATATTGGGAATGCTGACCATATAGTCATCCAATGCTGAACAAATTCAAAAAAAGAAAGGAAAATGGCCAGAGAATGAGATACAAATGTTCTATTTTACTCCGATGGAATTCCGATGTGATTTAGCCGGTCAAAAGCCTGATCGCGTGTACAGGGCATAAGAGATTCTTCCATCCAGGTGTAACGCTTACACTTGAAGGAGACACAGGGTGATTAGGGTGTGCACAGGCACACTTGGCACACCCTGTGCGCACACCTATGCACTTTGCAAGAATACCCAATCACATGCAAGAAAAACAAAAGAATTTTTTTTTTTTACTTGTACATGATTGGATGATGGAAGTCAGTAGAGCTTTGTCTCATTTACTAAGCTCTGGAGCAACTGCAAAGTGCACAGTCTATTTGCCTTTAGTAAATCAACCCCACTGTCATGCACCAGCCTGCACATAGCACAGTGTAGTATACATCCCCAATATACTCAACACATAACCTCATTTACAATATAGACCAATGAGGAGGACTGGTCTTGTGTATGGTGTGGTCTACTTCCACTCACATCACAAACAAAGCCAAAACCTTTTTCATTTATGCCCCTTTCACACTGAGGCGTATTTCAGGCGTTTTAGTGCTAAATAGCGCATAAATTACGCCTGAAATACTCCTGCCCCAGCATTCTCAATGTGAAAGCCCGAGGGCTTTCACACTGAGGCGATGTGCTGACAGGAGAAAAAAAAAATCTCCTGCAAGCAGCATTTTTGGAGCGGTGAGAGGAGCGGTATGTATTAAGCTCCTTCCTATTGAAAACAATGGGACACTGCGGTAATACTGCCGGCAATGCGCATTGCAGGTGGTATTAACCCTTTATCGGCCGCTAGCGGGGGTTAATAATGCACCGCTAGCGGCCAAATACTGCCGCAATTCCGTGACAATTACGACGGTATAACGCCGCTATACGGCCACCACACATCCTGCCCCAGTGTGAAAGGGGCCTTATAGGATAGAATAAGGAAGCGTTATAACCACTGTAATTTTCCCCCCATCTGTATCTCTTTAGGGAGATCTCCCTTCTCATGCTAATAGATAGGAGAGAATTTGTTTCCAATGTGAGGGATATGTCCTCTGGTTGTTACAGGAAGAATTTTTATTAGTAGATTTTTCCTCTATTCTTTTTCTGATAACAGCACAAAAACCCAATACTTTTGGTAATATAGTGTATAATAGCTTCAACTCTTCTGGGAAGGCTGACAACAAGGTTTAGGAGTGTAACATTTGGTAAAATAGTGTATATACTGTATAGGACTCTTTCACAGTGTATCCAGGGACAGTTTCTTCCCCAAACAGACGTGCTCTAATTTGTCTAACAATTCCAAGAAAAATCCATGTCCTAGCTACATTTACATTATTTATAATAGGCAAATTTTACTTCTGCCAGGTCTAATAAAAAAAAACTTTAAATGGCAAACTGCTGATTTTATTTTGGACTCACCATTGATTTTATTCAGTGGCGGTTGGTGCTCCAAATTTTTTGGGGGGGGCGTAAACGAAAAAAAAAAATTTGCAGCCTTACTGTGCCAATCAAATGCAGCCACTGTGCCATCAATTGTCACCACTGTGCCATGCCATCATATGCAGTCACTGTGCCATGCCATCAAACGGAGCCACTGTGCCATCAATTGTCACCATTGTTCTATGCCATCAAACGCAGCCACTGTGCCATCAATTCGCACCACTGTGCCATGCCATCAAATGCAGTCACTATGCCATGCCATCAAACGCAGCCACTGTTCCATGCCATCAAATGCAGTCACTATGCCATGCCATTAAACGCAGCCACTGTGCCATGCCATCAAACGCAGCCACTGTGCCATGCCATCAAACGCAGCCACTGTGCCATGCCATCAAATGCAGCCACTGTGCCATGCCATCAAACGCAGCCACTGTGCCATGATATCAAACGCAGCCACTGTGCCATCAATTGTCACCACTGTGCCATACCATCAAACACAGCCACTGTGCCATCAATTGTCGCCACTGTGCCAATTGTCACCACTGTGCCCTTTAAATGTCACCACTGTGTCTATTGTCACCACTGTGCCCATTGATGTCACTGTGCCCATTAGTTGTCGCCACTGTGCCCATTCATGCCGCTGTGCCAATTGTCCCCACTGTGCCCATTGTCCCCACTGTGCCTAGTGTTGCCACTGTGCCCAGTGATGTCACTGTGCCCTTCGTCGCCCTGTAAAATGCCCCCCCCCCCGCCTGCACTTACCTTTACTGGAGTCAGCCATCCACGTCCCTCGATGTCTTCTCCCGCCCTCGATGACGCTTCAGCCAATCAGGTTACCGGTAGCCAGAACCGGTCAACCTGATTGGCTGAGACGCCTGTCAGTCTTATCCAAGGAAGGCACTCCCCGTACGTTCCCTGGATAAGCTTCCGGATGCTGAGGGCTGTACTCGGAAAGCCTATCAGAGCCGCTGGCTCTGATGGGCACTTCCGTACAGCCAACCAGCTGCCGTTAATCAGGTGGCCAGCGCTCAAGGTCCGGCCATCTGAATAGACCAGCCGCAGTGGCGACAATAACATCGATTCATGCAATGCATGAATCGATGTTATTAGACTCAGTGGCGGTGCGAGAGCCTGAGGGGGCGGCGCTCCAGGGCCCTCTATGGACGAACTGCCACTGATTTTATTGGTGACTTTTATTGGTGATTTTATTGGAGAGGTTTGAGAGAGTCTGGAACCCATGGATGCGCTATTTACTGTCCCCGATTTGAATTGGAGGATAAGGATATGGCATGGGCCCTGTGCCAAGAGGAGAGCTGATTTCCCCCCTTTTTTATTTTTTTATTTTTTAATTCCTACTTTCACTAATACTGCCTCTTTCATTTGAAGCTACCTGCCCATTCTTTTATTTTTTAGTGATTGATAATAATTGCCACTCTTATGGAATTGGAAAAATTAGTGTTCAAGATGGGATTCTGGGTCTAGGACACATCCACTAGTCTACATTGGCCTCACTTCTACTGCTTGGGCAACCAGCCGCTGTACTGAGACATGGACTTAGGGATAGATACTGTATTTTCCGGCATATAAGACGACCTTTTGCATGTAAAATAATGCCCCAAAGTCGGAGGTCGTCTTATATCCCGGTACCCAGACGGCGGCCATCCGGTACCCAGACGGCGGCCATCCACGGACCGTTTCCATCGGACATGTCCCTCCGTGTGTACGCGGCCTTTTACACCAGCAAATATGGTAATAATTACCACTCTTATGGTATTGGAAAAATGAGTGTTTAGGGTGGGATTCCGGATCTAGGGCACATCCACTAGTCTACATTGGCCTCATTTCTACTGCTTGGGCAACCAGCCGCTGCACTGAGACTCGGACCCTACCTGCTGAAGCTAGAAATGATCTAATGACTGATTATGATGCCTTGCTAGATATACTTATACCATTCTGCCATTGTGCTAATGAAGTATCATAAATTAAAGACTAAGTCAAATTCTTGTAAAAATGTTTTATGAAATTCAGAAAAACGGTTAAAACAGAAAAAAAGTTGTAGACGGGTAAATTGTTTGTTGCTATTTTTAGATCCGGTAATGAATTTTTATGCTTTGCATGAGATTTGCTTTTATTGCGCTCAACCTGAGTTTACGGGATGTGCAGTAGCTGAATTTGCAACATAAGTGCCACCAAAACCATATCAAGAGGATATTTAGAATTTACAAAACAAAACATATTCATTCCATATGATGGCTATGGAAACTGTCTGTTCTGGTTTTGTGTTCTTGTTAGGATGAGACTAGATATGCAAAACATCAGCTATACAAGTCAGAGGCAAATCTTGTACGTTCTATGCGTCCCATTTCAGGAGTCAATTATGAAAAGCTTTCGCCTAAGATGAACCCGTGTTTTCCCTAAATTAGGCAAAATTACAGCTTGGCTTGGTAGCAGGCACGGCTCAGTACTTCACACTTTTTTGCTGTCCTCATCTGCCATAAAAAAAACAAGATGGCTTATCACCAGGCCTGAGTGCCGTCACAGGGGAATGGGGGTTTGATATGTATAACCCTGAGCAAGTTTAGGCCATTAAAGCTGATTGGGATGGTGGGTAGTGATGAACCAAACAGTCCTGGGCGGGGGTTTACCCAACTTCAAAGAAGTTCGGATGCTGAACTCGAACCAAATGGGAGCCAAATCTGTCACATTAAAAATGCCACATTTCTGGGCTAATGCCACGTACACACGACCGCTTCTCACGACGAGAAAAATTCAATTTTTTAAATTGGTCATTAAAAACGATCGTGTGTAGGCTCCAGAGCATTTTTCTTGATGTGAAAAATAGGCATTAAAAATTTAGAACATGTTCTATTTTTTCTCGTCGTTTTTCACGTCGTCATTTTCCACGTTGTGAAAAACGGTCGTGTGTAGGAAAAAAAACGTGCATGCTCAGAAGCAAGTTATGAGACGGGAGCACTCGTTCTGGTAAAACTAGCGTTAGTAATGGAGATCGCACATTCGTCACGCTGTAATAGACTGAAAAGCGCGAATCGTCTCTCACCAAACTTTTACTAACAGGAAATCAGCAAAAGCAACCCAAAGGGTGGCGCCATCCGAATGGAACTTCCCCTTTATAGTGCCGTCATACGTGTTGTACGTCACCGCTCTTTGCTCGAGCATTTTTTTTTAACGGTCGTGTGTGGGGCGCTACTCCCTTAGAAGTCGCTGGTTGAATTGGGATCAGCGTATTTAAAGGGACACTAAAGTCAGGACTTTAAAATAACAAACACGTTATACTTACCTCCACTGTGCAGTTCGTTTTGCACAGAGTGGCCCGGAAAGCTGTCTTCTGGGGTCCCTCGGCGGCTGTCTGGGCTCCTCCTCGCAAAAGCTTTCTACCTTTATGCGAGGGGGCTCGCACGGTGGAAAGCTTTTGCAAGCGCGCTCCCGTGATACAGCGGCGGCCATAGTCCAACAGTTCCTTGTTAGGCTTGTCGAGGAACTCGACAAGCTTGCTTTGCGTACACACGTTAAAGACCAAATCTCCTCATTCTCAAACGCGGTGACTTCAACACATACAACGACAGAGGCTGCTTTTGCTAATCTCATGTTACCGCGTGTTAGGAAAAAGTTTGGTAAGAGACATTTGCACTTTTCAGTCTGTTACAGGGTGACAAATTTGCTATCTCCATTACAAACGCTACTTTTACCGAAGGTGCGCGGGTTTCTTAGCATACACACGCTCGAGTTTCTCATCGAAAAGCAGCCCGACGGGGAACACGGCAAGGCAAAAAATCTCTCCCTCCGAGTTTCTCGATGGATTCTGCCCAGGAAACCAGTCATGTGTACGAGGCCTCAGAAGTCATTGCTCTTGGGTGAAAACAGGAATAGGAATCAGGAATTTCAAAGAAATCCTCATTCACCATCCAGAACAGCAAGCTCCAGGGTTTGGATATTGTCTCTCCCAGAGTGTTTTTCAGGGGTTGGGTTTGGCCCCTTAGTTCCAATGAAGGGAACTTTTAAGGTGTCAGCATACCAAGACATTTTGGACAATTTCATGCTTCCAACTTTGTGGGAACAGTTTGGAGATGGCCCCTCTCTGTTCCAACATGAATGTGCACCAGTGCCAGGGCCGTTGCTAGGTTTACAAAAGATCTGGGGCTAGAGCCCATAGCAGCAAAGTAAAGAAAGTCATACACTTGGGCAGGCATACACATACTATATACATGTGTGTGTGTATATATATATATATATATATATATTATCATTACATCAGAGTCCCCAAAGAGCCCCCCATTACATCAGGGTCCCCAGAGAGCCTCCCCCACTTACATCGAAGTCCCCAGAGAGCACCCCCGCTTACATCAGGGTCGCCAGAGAGCCCCCCTTACATCAGGGTCCCCAGAGAACCACTCCTTACATCAGGGTCACCAGAGAGAGGATGGGCAGTGAGTGATGATGTGATCTCTCTGCTGCCCGCAGCTGCACAGTGGGAGCGGAACAGTGGTGCACTTGTGGCCTGGCTGCAGAGAGGCCATGGCCATCTCGAAGGCCGCGTACACACGATCGAACATGTCCGCTGAAACTCGTCCGCAGACCAGTTTCAGCGGACATATCCGATCGTGTGTACGGCCTAGCGGACAGGTTTCCAGCGGACAAAAGTTTTAAAACATGCTTTAAAACTTGTCCGCTGGAAACCTGTCCGTCGGACATGGCCGCTGGTTAGTACGCCTAACCAGCGGACCGAAATCCCCCGCATGCGTCGAATGGATTCGACGCATGCGTGGGAGCATTTTACTTCCTGGTTTGCGGACATTGCGGCGTCAACGTCACCGCGCTTTCTGTCCGTGGGGATTTTGGTTTGATCGTGTGTACACACCATCAGACCAAAAGATCCCCGGAGACATGTCCGATGAAAACGGACCGTTTTCATCGGACATGTCTCCTCGTGTGTACGCGGCCTCAGAGATTTGGGGCTATGGGCCCCAGATTCGGGGGTATAGCCTCGGAAGCCACCCCCTAGCGACGCCACTGACCAGTGCACAAAGCAAGGTCCATAAAGACATGGATGAGCGAGTTTGGAGTGGAGGAACTTTACCGGCCTGCACAGAGTCTTGGCCTGAACCCAATAGAGCATTTTTGACCTTCTCGTCCAATATCAGTGTCATTGCCTGATGAAGAGACACGCATGTCTTGAACGCGTGCATCCTCCCGTGCCCGGAAGTGAGATCACAACTGCAGCACACCACGGAAACCTGCTCCCTTCTCCTAGGTTCCGAGGGCGATTGGATCTGTACCATCGCTGCCGCTTGTGGCAAGGACATAGCCGTTTCCAGCATGGGGGATGACTGCATCTACCGGGATCCCCGCGGATGACAACTTATATGCTTATGTGCCTAATCTCACGATCTGTTTGTGAGTACGCCTTTTATCTAATTTATTGCTTCAGTAAATACACACTCATAGCTACGCTTAGAAGGCGCTTCTTTTTCTTTCTTATGTCGTCCAATATCAGTGCCTGACCTCACAAATGCACTTCTGGACGAATGGTCAAACATTCCCATAGACACACTCTTAAACCTTGTGGACAGCCTTCCCAGAAGAGTTGAAGCTGTTGTAGCTGCAAAGGGTGGGCAAACTCAATATTGAACCCTACGGACTAAGACTGGGATGGCAGATAAAGTTGATGTGCGTGTAAAGGCAGGCGTCCCAATATTTTTGGTAATATACTGTATGTGCCTGGTATCAGAGGTATAGTGTTTAGCAGCCTTTTGTTTTATTTACCACAATTTCAAACACGGGTATTTTTCTTTTTCCTTACAAAAATCAGAAGACACATACATGCACACCCATTAAAGACACATACATGCGCACCCATTGAAGACACATACATGCGCACCCATTGAAGACACATACATGCGCACCCATTGAAGACACATACATGCGCACCCATTGAAGACACATACATGCGCACCCATTGAAGACACATACATGCGCACCCATTAAAGACACATACATGCGCACCCATTGAAGACACATACATGTGCACCCATTGAAGACACATACATGCGCACCCATTGAAGACACATACATGCGCACCCATTAAAGACACATACATGCGCACCCATTGAAGACACATACATGTGCACCCATTGAAGACACATACATGCACACCCATTAAAGACACATACATGCGCACCCATTGAAGACACATACATGCGCACCCATTAAAGACACATACATGCACATCCATTGAAGACACATACATGTGCACCCATTGAAGACACATACATCCGCACCCATTGAAGACACATACATGCACATCCATTGAAGACACATACATGTGCACCCATTGAAGACACATACATCCGCACCCATTGAAGACACATACATGCACACCCATTGAAGACACATACATGCGCACCCATTGAAGACACATACATGTGCACCCATTGAAGACACATACATGTGCACCCATTGAAGACACATACATGCACACCCATTGACGACCCATACATGCGCACCCATTGCATTGCAAGCAATGGAGAGAACCACAGTGTAGTGCAGAGTGCTGTACACAGTACATCAATAATAAAGTTACACAATTCAAAGTGATAATTACGAGCAATAAATACTTCATTGCAGGCTGCCAGTGTAAAGGAATCTGATGAAGGAGTGGTATCTGTGTTTAAGATCATAATACATTGGTGATTGCAAATCCTCACTGATCCTCACCTAAGTTCCTAATCACTAACACAAAAGCAGCTTTGTACTCAATCCTTATTGCTGCTAACACACCCATGCTGGGTTGGGACAAGCTTTTACAACTAGATCAGTGTATACAGTGGACAGTGTGTCTCCACAAATACTCATGAAATAGTCACTGCAGTGATGAGCCTTCGCCGGCCAATCAGCAGGCTGAATGCGGGTTGGTGACCGTGTTGTCTTGCAGAAGGAGCTGTGAGGTCACTTAACCACTTAAGACCCAGACCAAAATGCAGGTAAAGGACCTGGCCTCTTTTTGCGATTCGCCACTGCGTCGTTTTAACTGACAATTGCGACGTGGCTCCCAAACAAAATTGGCGTCCTTTTTTCCTCACAAATAGAGCTTTCTTTTGGTGGTATTTGATCACCTCTGCGGTTTTTATTTTTTGCGCTATAAACAAAAATAGAGCGTCAATTTTGACAACTTTTTGCTATAATAAATATCCCCCCAAAATATATATAATTTTTTTTTTCCTCAGTTTAGGCCGATACGTATTCTCCTACCTATTTTTGGTAAAAAATAAGGGATAGTTTTATTGCATTTTTGTTAATTTTTTGTTTTACTACTAATAGCGGCGATCAGCGATTTTTTTCGTGACTGCGACATTATGGCGGACACTTCGGACAATTTTGACACATTTTTGGGACAACTGTCATTTTCACAGCAAAAAATGCATTTAAATTGCATTGTTTACTGTGAAAATGACAGTTGCAGTTTGGGAGTTAACCACAAGGGGGCGCTGTAGGAATTGAGTGTTCCCTGCGTGTGTTTACAACTGTAGGGGGGTGTGGCTGTAGGTGTGATGTCATCGATCACGTCCCCCTATAACAGGGATGACGTGATCGATGCTGCGGCCACAGTGAAGCACCGGGAAGTTGTGTTTACATACGGCTCTCCCCGTTCTTCAGCTCCGGGGACCGATTGCCGCACTCCAGCGGCGATCGGGTCCGCGAGTCTCGCTGACCTGGAGCTGCGGACCGGGTCACGGGAGCGCGCCGCGGGCGCGCGCCCGTGACCCACGGCTGGGTACTAGAACCAACGTATATATACGTTGATGTGCCCAGCCGTGCCATTCTGCTGACGTAAATGTACAGTAGGCGGTCCTTAAGTGGTTAATGGGCTGTCCTGCCTAGATCACATCAATGGCTAAATACATTTACAAACCTGTCCATCAACACAACACAGATATTGATATTCACACATTTCGGTTGTGTATTTAGCTGTTTGCCTTGAGGGTGAAGCTCATCTTCCTTCTGGTCGAGCTTCAACAGCTCAGCATAAGCCAGCCATAGGCAGCTCCTTCCATGGGTTGCCGTGTCGGCACCACCCAGCTCAACAAAAGCCAACTTAAATATTGACTGAGCAAAAGAAATATTATCGGCCAAACTGCTTCCTATCAGATGCAGTCACTGTTTGGTAGCGCCATTGTGTTTAGGCAGCCACAGGTGCCGTGTGTAGTCAGGTGCAGTTAGCTTGCTTGCCACTAGGTGTCTATGTTCCCAATATAGCATGGTACAGTGTCTTGAAAAAGTATTCATACCCCTTGACATTTTCCACATTTTGTCATGTCACAACCAAAAAAAAAAACATAAATATATTTTATGTGATAGACCAGTGATGGCGAACCTCGGCACCCCAGATGTTTTGGAACTACATTTCCCATGATGCTCCACTACACTGCAGTGTAGTGGAGCATCATGGGAAATGTAGTTCCAAAACATCTGGGGTGCCAAGGTTCGCCATCACTGTGATAGACCAACACAAAGTGGCACATAATTGTGAAGTGGAAGAAAAATGATGAATGGTTTTAATTTTTTTTTACAAATAAATATCTGAAAAGTGCGGCGTACATTTGTCTATACTTTGTAGAAACACCTTTCGCTGCAATTACAGCTGCAAGTCTTTTAGGGACGTCTCTACCAGCTTGGCACATCTAGAGAGGGACATTTATGCCCAATTTTCTTTGCAAAATAGCTTAAGCTCCGTCAGATTGGATGGGGAGCATTTGTGATCAAGTCTTGCCACAGATTCTCAATTGGATTCAGGTCTGGACTTTGACTGAGCCATTCAAACACATAATTATGCTTTGACAGGGATCTCCAAACTACGGCTCTCCAGCTGTTGTGGAACTACGTGTCCCATGAGGCATTGTAACACACTGACATTCACAGACATGACTAGGCATGATGGGAATGGTAGTTCCTGAACAACTAGAGGGCCATAGTTTGGATATCCAGATCTAAACCATTCATTTGTAGCTCTTGCTGTATGTTTAGGGCCATTGTCCTGATGGAATATGAACCTCTGTCCCAGGCTCAAGTCTTTTGCAGACCTTAGGCCCCTTTCACACTGGGGCGTTTTTCAGGCGCTTTGGTGTTAAAAAAGCCTGTAAAGCGCCTGAAAGAAGCCTCATCTGCAATTCCAATGTGAAAGCCTGGGTGCTTTCAGAGCCCTTTCACACTGCCAGCACCCGAAAAACTCTGGTAAAGCGCCGATAAGACCCCTTTCACACTGGGGCGTTTTTCAGGTGCTTTGGCATTAAAGCGGAGTTCCACCCTTAAAACCACTTGGTTTCATCCCATCCAGCATACTGGCGTCAGTGCCAGTATGCTGTTTTTTTTTTTTTTTTAATGCATGTACTTACTTTATAATAAATCACTTAATTTCTTGCGCACCCACGGTATGTCGCCGCTATAAGCGTTCCGGAAACAGCCGATTAGCGTTCGGCTCTTCTCGGCGCCTGCGCACAGACCCAGGAGCTGACTGCGCAGGCGCCGTAAATAGCCGGTCCTAGTTCGGGTTTTTTCGGAGGGCGTGACGCGGCTATATACGGCGCCTGCGCAGCCAGCTTCTGGGTCTGTGCGCAGGCGCCGAGAAGAGCCGAACGCTAATCGGCTGTTTCCGGAAGGCGTGACGCCTTATAGCGGCGACATACCGCGGTGCGCACAAAATTAAATGATTTATTATAAAGTAAGTACATGCATTAAAAAAAAACCCAGCATACTGGCACTGACGCCAGTATGCTGGATGGGATGAAACCAAGTGGTTTTAAGGGTGGAGAAAAAAGCTCCATCAATGGGAAGGGGGCTTTAGGAGTGGTGTATTCAATGCTGCAAAGAAGCTGCTTGCAGGACTTTTTTTTCACGCCCTGCCAGTACAGCACCTCAGTGTGAAAGCAGTCAGGCTTTTACATTGGGATTGCAGATGCAGCTTCTTTCAGGCGCTTTTTTTTAACACTAAAGCACCTGAAAAACGCCCCAGTGTGATTTCCCTGTATTTGGCTCCATCCATCTTCCCATCAACTCTGATCAGCTTTCCTGTCCCTGCTGAAGAAAAGCATCCCCACAACATGATGCTGCCACCACCATGTTTCACAGTGGGGATCAGGGTGATGTGCAGTGTTAGTTTTCCGCCACACATAGCGTTTTGCTTTTAGGCCAATTTTTTTTATTTTGGTCTAATCTGACCAGAGCATCTTCTTCCACATGTTTGCTGTGTCCCCCACATGGCTTCTCGCAACTTGCAAACGGGACTTCTTTCAACAACGAGGGACGTCTATTAGAAAAAGTATGTATGCATAGGACACACCCTTAAAGGAGAATTAAACCCCAAAAAAATATCAGTTAAATCCACAAGTGTTTTTTTTATTATTATTTCATTTTTTACCACTTCTATTCCTTTAAATTGGCTTTTGAAATTCAAAAATGCAGAAATTTAGGCCCTTTTCTCACTGGGGCGTTATTCGAGCGTTATTACAGCGTTATTCGAGCGTTATTACAGTGTTATTCGAGCGTTATTACAGTGTTATTCGAGCGTTATTACAGTGTTATTCGAGCGTTATTACAGTGTTATTCGAGCGTTATTACAGTGTTATTCGAGCGTTATTACAGTTTAATTTGAGCGTTATTCCGAGCGTTATTACAGCGTTATTCGAGCGTTATTACAGTGTTATTCCGAGCGTTATTCGAGCATTATTCCGAGCGTTATTACAGCGTTATTCCGAGCGTTATTACAGCGTTATTCCGAGCGTTATTCGAGCGTTATTCCGAGCGTTATTACAGTGTTTTTTGAGCGTTATTACAGCATTATTTGAGCGTTATTACAGCGTTATTCCGAGCGTTATTACAGCGTTATTCAAGCGTTATTACAGCATTATTACAGCATTATTCGAGCGTTATTACAGCGTTATTACAGCATTATTCGAGCGTTATTACAGCGTTATTCCGAGCGTTATTACAGCGTTATTACAGCATTATTCGAGCGTTATTACAGCATTATTCGAGCGTTATTACAGCGTTATTCCGAGCGTTATTCGAGCGTTATTACAGTGTTATTCGAGCATTATTACAGCGTTATTCCGAGCGTTATTACAGCGTTATTCGAGCGTTATTACAGCGTTTTTACAGCGTTATTACAGCATTATTCGAGCGTTATTACAGCGTTATTACAGCATTATTCGAGCGTTATTACAGCGTTATTACAGCGTTATTCAAGCGTTATTACAGCATTATTACAGCATTATTCGAGCGTTATTACAGCGTTATTACAGCATTATTCGAGCGTTATTACAGCATTATTCGAGCGTTATTACAGCGTTATTCCGAGCGTTATTCGAGCGTTATTCGAGCGTTATTACAGCGTTTTTACAGCGTTATTACAGCATTATTAGAGCGTTATTACAGCGTTATTACAGCGTTATTACAGCGTTATTCGAGCGTTATTACAGTGTTATTCGAGCGTTATTGCAGCATTTTTTGAGCGTTATTACAGCGTTATCACAGCGTTATTCGAGCCTTATTACAGCGTTATTCGAGCGTTATTAGAGCATTATTACAGCGTTATTCGAGCGTTATTACAGCGTTATTCAAGCGTTATTAGAGCGTTATTACAGCGTTATTCGAGCGTTATTACAGCGTTATTCGAGCGTTATTACAGTGTTATTCGAGCGTTATTACAGTGTTATTCGAGCGTTATTCGAGCGTTATTACAGTGTTATTCGAGCGTTATTACAGTGTTATTCGAGCGTTATTACAGTGTTATTCGAGCGTTATTACAGTTTAATTCGAGCGTTATTCCGAGCGTTATTACAGCGTTATTCGAGCGTTATTACAGTGTTATTCCGAGCGTTATTCGAGCATTATTCCGAGCGTTATTACAGCGTTATTCCGAGCGTTATTACAGCGTTATTCCGAGCGTTATTCAAGCGTTATTCCGAGCGTTATTACAGTGTTTTTTGAGCGTTATTACAGCATTATTTGAGCGTTATTACAGCGTTATTCCGAGCGTTATTACAGCGTTATTCAAGCGTTATTACAGCATTATTACAGCATTATTCGAGCGTTATTACAGCGTTATTACAGCATTATTCGAGCGTTATTACAGCGTTATTCCGAGCGTTATTACAGCGTTATTACAGCATTATTCGAGCGTTATTACAGCATTATTCGAGCGTTATTACAGCGTTATTCCGAGCGTTATTCGAGCGTTATTACAGTGTTATTCGAGCATTATTACAGCGTTATTCCGAGCGTTATTACAGCGTTATTCGAGCGTTATTACAGCGTTTTTACAGCGTTATTACAGCATTATTCGAGCGTTATTACAGCGTTATTACAGCATTATTCGAGCGTTATTACAGCGTTATTACAGCGTTATTCAAGCGTTATTACAGCATTATTACAGCATTATTCGAGCGTTATTACAGCGTTATTACAGCATTATTCGAGCGTTATTACAGCATTATTCGAGCGTTATTACAGCGTTATTCCGAGTGTTATTCGAGCGTTATTCGAGCGTTATTACAGCGTTTTTACAGCGTTATTACAGCATTATTAGAGCGTTATTACAGCGTTATTACAGCGTTATTCGAGCGTTATTACAGTGTTATTCGAGCGTTATTGCAGCATTTTTTGAGCGTTATTACAGCGTTATCACAGCGTTATTCGAGCCTTATTACAGCGTTATTCGAGCGTTATTAGAGCATTATTACAGCGTTATTCGAGTGTTATTACAGCGTTATTCAAGCGTTATTAGAGCGTTATTACAGCGTTATTCGAGCGTTATTACAGCGTTATTACAGTGTTATTCGAGCATTATTACAGCGTTATTCCGAGCGTTATTACAGCGTTATTCCGAGCGTTATTACAGCATTATTCAAGCGTTATTACAGCGTTATTCGAGCGTTATTACAGCGTTATTACAGCGTTATTACGAGCGTTATTACAGCGTTATTACAGTGTTATTCGAGCGTTATTACAGTGTTATTCTAAGGCGCCGTACACACGGCCAAGGTTCTCGCTGAAAATCAGCGAGAACCTCGCTGGAATGCACATTCCAGCGAGGACATCGGCCGTGTGTACGGTCTCAGCGAGCTTCCCGTCGGGAAGCCCGTCGAGCCGAAATAGAGAGCACGCTCTCTATTTCCTCGACGGCCCGCCTGGAAGAATGGCTGGTTGCCATTCCCGACGGGCGGGTCGCCGAATTCGATGGCCGGGAGAGAACCTCGACGGGCGGAACGATGTGTTCTGCCCGTCGAGGTTCTCTGCCGTGTGTACGGCGCCTGAGCGTTATTACAGCATTATTCCGAGCGTTATTACAGCGTTATACGAGCGTTATTACAGCGTTATTCCGAGCGTTATTACAGCATTATTCGAGCGTTATTACAGAGTTATTTGAGCGTTATTACAGCATTATTACAGCGTTATTACAGCATTATTCAAGCGTTATTGCAGCGTTTTTCGAGCGTTATTCCGAGCGTTATTACAGCGTTATTCGAGCGTTATTCGAGTGTTATTACAGCGTTTTTCAAGAGTTATTACAGTGTTATTCGAGCGTTATTGCAGCGTTTTTCGAGAGTTATTACAGCGTTATTACAGGTTATTACAGCGTTATTCGAGCGTATTTACAGCGTTATACGAGCGTTATCACAGCGTTATTCGGGCAAAGCCTTATCTGCAATCCCAATGTGTTGGTAAAGCACCGATAAGACCCCAAAGTTTTAGGCCGTTTTTGCAGTGCCTCAGTGTGAAAGGGTAAGGCGTTTTTACAGCGCTTTTCAATTCATTTCAATGGAGAGGGGCGTTTTTGGAGCGTTTTTTTCAGCGCTCAAACGCTGCTCCAAAGATGCTGCTTGCAGAACTCAGTGTGAAAAGGTCCATTGAGATGCATGGAGACCGTTTTATGAGCGTTTTAAGAGCACTATTTTTAGCGCTAAAACGCTGTAAAAACGCTTCAGTGTGAAAGGGGTCTTAGAGTTTAGATGAAAGGTTTAGCACTGCGAAACACTTTTTGAAAGATAAATAGCGCATTTTATTTACAACTACATAGGTCAGACCAAAATGAAGGACATGTAAGGAGGAAAGAGGGACAGAGGGACTTTGCTCCAAATCGGGGACAGTTCCTTCAAATCTGGGACTGTTGGGACCTATGTTTTTATGCCAGGCCGGAGTCCTCTTATGATAGTAGATCTATGAAGAGGACATTGGGGGTGAGACTGATACATCACCCACTTCCCGACCACACTATAGCTAAATGACGGCTACAGCATGGTCATCCAGTTCTGGGAGCAGTGGCGGCTGGTGCTTAAATTTTTTTTAGTGGGGCGCAAACAAACGAAAAAAAAAAAAACATCAATTGCAGCCTCACTGTGCCGAACAATTGCCGTCACTGTGCCCATCAATTGCCGCCACTGTGCCCATTAAACGCAGCCACTGTGCCATAAAATTGTTGCCACTGTGCCATGCCATCAAACGCAGCCACTGTACAATGCCATCAAACACAGCCACTGTGCCCATCAATTGTCGCCACTGTGCCATGCCATTGTCGCCACTGTGCCCATCAATTTTTGCCACTGTGCCATGCCAAATGCAGCCTCTGTGCCATGCCATTGTCGCCACTGTGCCCATCAATTGTCGTCACTGTGCCATGCCATTGTCACCACTGTGCCCATCAATTGTTGCTACTGTGCCATGCCAAACGCAGCCACTTTGCCATGCCATTGTCGCCACTGTGCCATGCCAAACGTAGCCACTGTGCCATGCCATTGTCGCCACTGTGCCCATCAATTGTCGCCACTGTGCCTATCAATTGCCACCAGTTTACCCCCCCCCCCCCACCTGGCACTTACCTTTCTCGGTCAGCCATCCTCGGATATTCCTCCACGATCCCTCAAAGTAGTCCCGCCCTCGATGTCGCTTCAGCCAATCAGGTTACTAGTAACCAGAACCGATGAACCTGATTGGCTGAGACACCTGTCAGTGTTAACCAGGGACCGCACACCCCACGTGCGTCCCCTGGTTAACCCTTTGGGCTGTAATCGGAAAGCCTATCAGAGCCGCTGGTTATCAGCACAGTCCCACCAGTGCTGTCTATCAGTGCCTCCTCATCAGTGTCACCAATCAGTGCTCTTCAGTGCCACCTATTAGGGCCTATCAGTGCCGCCTATCAGTATAGCCTCAATGCCCAACAATGCCGCCTCATCAGTTCCCATTAGTGCCGCCTATCAGTGCCCATCAGAGCAGCCTCATCAGCACACATCAGTGAAGGAGAAAAATTTGCTGTTTGCAAAATTTTATAACAAACTATGAAAAATATCATATTTCATAGGTTCTCAACCTCAGTCCTCAAGTACCCCCAACGGCCCATGTTTTGGGAACTTCCCTAAGGCTGGGCTTACCCCGCAGTACGGAGCGTCGTCCAGTGCGTTTATCGTTTCAGGTCTGATTTCAGCCCACATTTTTGGCTGAATTTGAACCTGAAACGGACCAGAAGACCAATGCAATCTGCATGGAAGCCGCTCCGCAGATGTGGGAACCGGGTCACAATCTCCCGACATGCAAATTGGATGCGGGGAAACCCGGACCCGTAAATTGGCCCCCCCTAGTTCATGGTCAGCGAGAGATAATCCTTCTTACATATACAGTACATATGTTCAGAGAAAGGAAGAACGTCGCTTTCATTGGTGGTAAGTCTCAGAAGGACCCCCTTAAATTATGGTCAGTGGCAGATGTGCCTCCTTATATACTGTAAATGTTCAAAGAAACTAAATACTGTATATACTCGAGTATAAGCCCACCCGAATATAAGCCGAGGCACCTAATTTTACCACAAAAAAATGGGAAAACATATTGACTCGAGAATAAGCCTAGGGTGTCCATCTGCATGTCTCACTGTGTCCATGTCCATGCCTCACTGTGTCCATGCCTCACTGTGTCCAAGCCTCACTTTGTCCATGCCTCACTGTGTCCATGCCTCACTGTGTCCAAGCCTCACTTTGTCCATGCCTCACTGTGTCCATGCCTCACTGTGTCCAAGCCTCACTTTGTCCATGCCTCACTGTGTCCATGCCTCACTTTGTCCATGCCTCACCGTGTCCATACCTCACTGTGTCCAAGCCTCACTGTGCTCATGCCTCACTGTGCCCAAGCCTCACTGTGTCCATGCCTCACTGTGTTGATGCCTCACTGTGCGTATGCCTCACTGTGCTCATGCCTCACTGTGTCCATGACAAGACTGACGTTTATCATGGGAGTCTATGGAAGGGGTGCTCGGCGTTGAAAAATCGGTTCTCCCGAGCTGTAGGTCCCCCAGACAACAAGCTTTTCACACTTGTAGAGGAGAAATTGGGCTACAGGTGTACCAAGATCTGGGTCCAGGGGACCTATGACCAGCTGGAACCGGGTCCCCAAATCACCGGAGAAATTACCGTTTAACATGGGAGCCTATGGAAAGGGTGCCGGCTTTGAAAAATCGGTGCTCCCAGGCCGTAGGTCCCCTAGACAATAAACTTTCCACATTTGTAGAGGGGCTGTACGTGTGCCAAGTTTGGGGGAATCTGGAAGATCAGGCACAGAAAGGTGACTCAAGTATAAGCCGAGGGGGGCATTTTCAGCACCAAAAAATGTGCTGAAAAACTTGGCTTATACTCGAGTATATACGGTAGGTCCCTTACATTGGTAGTCAGTAAATGGTCCTCCTTCATTGGTGGCCAGTAAAGGGTCCCCTTACTCTAGTGGTCATTGAAGGGTTCCCTTATATTAGTGGTCAGTGAAGGGTTCCCATACATTGGTGGCCAGTGAAGGGTTCCCTCACATTGGTGGCCAGGGAAGGGTTCCCTTACATTAGTGGTCAGTGAAGGGTTCCCTTACATTAGTGGCCAGTGAAGGGTTCCCTTACATTAGTGGCCAGTGAAGGGTTCCCTTACATTAGTGGTCAGTGAAGGGTTCCCTTACATTAGTGGTCAGTGAAGGGTTCCCTTACATTAGTGGCCAGTGAAGGGTTCCCTTACATTAGTGGTCAGTGAAGGGTTCCCTTACATTAGTGGTCAGTGAAGGGTTCCCTTACATTAGTGGTCAGTGAAGGGTTCCCTTACATTAGTGGTCAGTGAAGGGTTCCCTTACATTAGTGGTCAGTGAAGGGTTCCCTTACATTAGTGGCCAGTGAAGGGTTCCCTTACATTAGTGGCCAGTGAAGGGTTCCCTTACATTAGTGGCCAGTGAAGGGTTCCCTTACATTAGTGGCCAGTGAAGGGTTCCCTTACATTAGTGGTCAGTGAAGGATTCCCTTACATTAGTGGCCAGTGAAGGGTTCCCTTACATTAGTGGCCAGTGAAGGGTTCCCTTACATTAGTGGCCAGTGAAGGGTTCCCTTACATTAGTGGCCAGTGAAGGGTTCCCTTACATTAGTGGTCAGTGAAGGGTTCCCTTACATTAGTGGTCAGTGAAGGGTTCCCTTACATTAGTGGCCAGTGAAGGGTTCCCTTACATTAGTGGCCAGTGAAGGGTTCCCTTACATTAGTGGCCAGTGAAGGGTTCCCTTACATTAGTGGCCAGTGAAGGGTTCACTTACATTAGTGGTCAGTGAAGGGTTCCCTTACATTAGTGGTCAGTGAAAGAAGGTTTCCCTTACATTGGTGGCCAGTGAAGGGTTCCCTTACATTAGTGGTGAGTGAAGGGTTCCCTTACATTGGTGGCAAGTGAAGGGTTCCCTTACACTAGTAGTGAGTGAAGGGTCCCCTTACATTGGTGGTCAGTGAAAGAAGGGTCCCCTTACATTAGTGGTGAGTGAAGGGTTCCCTTATATTGGTGGCCAGTGAAGGGTTCCCTTACATTAGTGGTGAGTGAAGGGTTCCCTTACATTGGTGGCCAGTGAAGGGTTCCCTTACACTAGTAGTGAGTGAAGGGTCCCCTTACATTGGTGGTCAGTGAAAGAAGGGTCCCCTTACATTGGTGGTCAGTGAAAGAAGGGTCCCCTTACATTAGTAGTGAGTGAAGGGTCCCCTTACATTGGTGGTCAGTGAAAGAAGGGTCCCCTTACATTAGTAGTGAGTGAAGGGTCCCCTTACATTGGTGGTCAGTGAAAGAAGGGTTTCCTTACACTGGTGGTCAGTGGCAGAGGGGTCTCATTTGGTCACTATGAGATGTGCATCCTTACAGCTATGTTCAGAGAAAGGAATGAAGACCCCGTACATTGGGGGTCAGTGAGAAGGATGCCACACGTACACCTAAAACTCCCATTGGTGTCATGCCACTGTCCCCATCAAGTAGCACTGACCCTGAAAACACGGAGGCCCCATCAGATGGGAGGCCAATCAGCTATGGCTGAAAGAACTCGGCAACATAATCCTGGTGGGGAGTAATGGGATTATAGTGGAAGCCTCACAGAACTGATCACTGCAGTTACTGTAAAGCTCCATTTCTTTTCATTTTGGATGGAGTAATGAAGAGTTAGAACTAGTCAGTGACTCTGGCAGGCTGGTTGATCAATCGATGACCTTGGTACATTCAGCCTGCCCATTAATGGCTCGAATCTCAACCGCTTCCTGCTGAACCCTCTGAAATTCAAACCGCGCCTTGCCGACCTTATGTACCACGAGGTGTACAGATAGTCATTTGTATCCGGGGTTCCCCGAGACTGGCAAATAGTTCAAGGGGTTCCTCTGTGTTCAAAAGGTTGAGAAAGGCTGCTTGAGATTGTAATTATACAAAACACTTGTTTGATATAGTAATGTACATGAAATCTGACACCTGACATAGTATACATGAAATCTGACACCTGACACAGTATACATGAAATCTGACACCATGTACATGAAATCTGACACCTGACACAGTATAAATGAAATCTGACACCATGTACATGAAATCTGACACCTGACACAGTATACATGAAATCTGACACCATGTACATGAAAACTGACACCTGACACAGTATAAATGAAATCTGACACAGTATACATGAAATGTGACACATGTACATGAAATCTGACACGATATACATGAAATCTGACACTATATACATGAAATCTGACACCTGACACTGTATACAGGAAATCTGACACCATGTACATGAAATCTGACACCTGACACAGTATACATGAAATCTGACACCATGTGCATGAAATCTGACACCTGACACAGTATAAATGAAATCTGACACCATGTACATGAAATCTGACACCTGACACAGTATACATGAAACATGACACAGTATACATGAAATCTGACACATGTACATGAAATCTGACACGATATACATGAAATCTGACACCTGACACTGTATACAGGAAATCTGACACATGTACATGAAATGTGACACCTGACAAAGTATACATGAAATGTGACACCTGACACAGTATACATGAAATCTGACACCATGTACATGAAATCTGACACCTGACACAGTATACATGAAATTTGACACCATGTACATGAAATCTGATACCTGACACTGTATACATGAAATGTGACACATGTACATGAAATCTGACACGATATACATGAAATCTGACACTATATACATGAAATCTGACACCTTACATAGTATACATGAAATCTGACACATGTACATGACATCTGACACTATATACATATAATCTGACACATGCACGTGAAGTTTGACATTGACACAATGTACATGAAATATAACGCCTGACATAGTATACATGAAATATGACACCTTGTACATGAAATCTGACACCTGACACCGTATACATGAAACCTGACATCATGTACATGACATCTGACACTGTAAGTGAATTCTGAAACCATGTAATGAAATATGACACTGTACATACATTTATCACAGTATAGATGAAATATGACACCATGTACATGAAATATGACACTGTGTACATACATTTGTCACAGTATAGATGAAATCTGACATAGGGTTGATTTATTAATACTGGAGAGTACATAATCGGTGCAGCTGTGCATGGTATCCAATCACCTAGCTTTGACAATACTAGTGATTGGTTTCTCTCCGGTGTTGGTGATTGTCTACACGATGTGGGGGGGGGGGATCCTCCATGACATGTAGTGTGTACACGATGTGGGGGGGGGGGATCCTCCGTGACATGTAGTGTGTACACGATGTGGGGGGGATCCTCCGTGACATGTAGTGTGTACACGATGTGGGGGGGGGATCCTCCGTGACGTGTAGTGTGTACACGATGTGGGGGGGGGGAATCCTCCGTGCCATGTAGTGTGTACACGATGTGGGGGGGGGATCCTCCGTGACATGTAGTGTGTACACGATGTGGGGGGGGGATCCTCCGTGACATGTAGTGTGTACACGATGTGGGGGGGGGGGGATCCTCCGTGACATGTAGTGTGTACACGATGTGGGGGGGGATCCTCCGTGACATGTAGTGTGTACACGATGTGGGGGGATCCTCCGTGACATGTAGTGTGTACACGATGTGGGGAGGGGATCCTCCGTGACATGTAGTGTGTACACGATGTGGGGGGATCCTCCGTGACATGTAGTGTGTACACGATGTGGGGGGGGGGATCCTCCGTGACATGTAGTGTGTACACGATGTGGGGGGGGGGGATCCTCTGTGACATGTAGTGTGTACATGATGTGGGGGGGGGATCCTCCGTGACATGTAGTGTGTACACGATGTGGGGGGGGGGATCCTCCGTGACATGTAGTGTGTACACGATGTGGGGGGGGGGATCCTCCGTGACATGTAGTGTGTACACGATGTGGGGGGGGGGATCCTCCGTGACATGTAGTGTGTACACGATGTGGGGGGATCCTCCGTGACATGTAGTGTGTACACGATGTGGGGAGGGGATCCTCCGTGACATGTAGTGTGTACACGATGTGGGGGGGGATCCTCCGTGACATGTAGTGTGTACACGATGTGGGGGGGGGGATCCTCCATGACATGTAGTGTGTACACGATGTGGGGGGATCCTCCGTGACATGTAGTGTGTACACGATGTGGGGGGATCCTCCGTGACATGTAGTGTGTACACGATGTGGGGGGGGGGATCCTCTGTGACATGTAGTGTGTACATGATGTGGGGGGGGGATCCTCCGTGACATGTAGTGTGTACACGATGTGGGGGGGGGATCCTCCGTGACATGTAGTGTGTACACGATGTGGGGGGGGGGATCCTCCGTGACATGTAGTGTGTACACGATGTGGGGGGGGATCCTCCGTGACATGTAGTGTGTACACGATGTGGGGGGGTCCTCTGTGACATGTAGTGTGTACACGATGTGGGGGGGATCCTCCGTGACATGTAGTGTGTACACGATGTGGGGGGGGGGGGATCCTCCGTGACATGTAGTGTGTACACGATGTGGGGGGGGGGGGTCCTCCTGTGACATGTAGTGTGTACACGATGTGGGGGGGGATCCTCCGTGACATGTAGTGTGTACACGATGTGAGGGGGGGGGATCCTCCGTGACATGTAGTGTGTACACGATGTGGGGGGGGGATCCTCCGTGACATGTAGTGTATACACGATGTGGGGGGGGATCCTCCGTGACATGTAGTGTGTACACAATGTGGGGGGGGGGATCCTCCGTTACATGTAGTGTGTACACGATGTGGGGGGGGATCCTCCGTGACATGTAGTGTGTACACGATGTGAGGGGGGGGGGATCCTCCGTGACATGTAGTGTGTACACGATGTGGGGGGGGATCCTCCGTGACATGTAGTGTGTACACGATGTGGGGGGGGGGTCCTCCGTGATATGTAGTGTGTACACGATGTGGGGGGGGGTCCTCCGTGACATGTAGTGTGTACACGATGTGGGGGGGGGGATCCTCCGTGACATGTAGTGTGTACACGATGTGGGGGGGGGATCCTCTGTGACATGTAGTGTGTACACGATGTGGGGGGGGGATCCTCTGTGACATGTAGTGTGTACATGATGTGGGGGGGGGATCCTCCGTGACATGTAGTGTGTACACGATGTGGGGGGGGGGATCCTCCGTGACATGTAGTGTGTACACGATGTGGGGGGGGGATCCTCCGTGACATGTAGTGTGTACAAGATGTGGGGGGGGGGGGATCCTCCGTGCCATGTAGTGTGTACACGATGTGGGGGGGGGGGATCCTCCGTGCCATGTAGTGTGTACACGATGTGGGGGGGGATCCTCCGTGACATGTAGTGTGTACACGATGTGGGGGGGGGGGTCCTCCGTGATATGTAGTGTGTACACGATGTGGGGGGGGATCCTCCGTGACATGTAGTGTGTACACGATGTGGGGGGGGGGGGGGATCCTCTGTGACATGTAGTGTGTACACGATGTGGGGGGGGGGGGATCCTCTGTGACATGTAGTGTGTACATGATGTGGGGGGGGGATCCTCCGTGACATGTAGTGTGTACACGATGTGGGGGGGGATCCTCCGTGACATGTAGTGTGTACGATGTGGGGGGGGGGGGGGGAGTGACATGTAGTGTGTACACGATGTGGGGGGGGATCCTCCGTGACATGTAGTGTGTACACGATGTGGGGGGGGGGGGGATCCTCCGTGACATGTAGTGTGTACACGATGTGGGGGGGGGATCCTCCGTGACATGTAGTGTGTACACGATGTGGGGGGGGGGTCCTCCGTGACATGTAGTGTGTACACGATGTGGGGGGGGATCCTCCGTGACATGTAGTGTGTACACGATGTGGGGGGGGATCCTCCGTGACATGTAGTGTGTACACGATGTGGGGGGGGGATCCTCCGTGACATGTAGTGTGTACACGATGGGGGGGATCCTCCGTGACATGTAGTGTGTACACGATGGGGGGGGGGGATCCTCCGTGACATGTAGTGTGTACACGATGTGGGGGGGGGGGGGGATCCTCCGTGACATGTAGTGTGTACACGATGTGGGGGGGGGGGGGATCCTCCGTGACATGTAGTGTGTACACGATGTGGGGGGGGGGGATCCTCCGTGACATGTAGTGTGTACACGATGGGGGGGGGATCCTCCGTGACATGTAGTGTGTACACGATGTGGGGGGGGGTCCTCCGTGATATGTAGTGTGTACACGATGTGGGGGGGGGTCCTCCGTGACATGTAGTGTGTACACGATGTGGGGGGGGGTCCTCCGTGACATGTAGTGTGTACACGATGTGGGGGGGGGGGGATCCTCCGTGACATGTAGTGTGTACACGATGGGGGGGGGGATCCTCCGTGACATGTAGTGTGTACACGATGTGGGGGGGGGGGGATCCTCCGTGACATGTAGTGTGTACACGATGGGGGGGATCCTCCGTGACATGTAGTGTGTACACGATGTGGGGGGGGGGGATCCTCCGTGACATGTAGTGTGTACACGATGTGGGGGGGGATCCTCCGTGACATGTAGTGTGTATTGGGGGTGTGTCACGATGTGGGGGGGGGGATCCTCCATGACATGTAGTGTGTACACGATGTGGGGGGGGGGATCCTCCGTGACATGTAGTGTGTACACGATGTGGGGAGGGGATCCTCCGTGACATGTAGTGTGTACACGATGTGGGGGGATCCTCCGTGACATGTAGTGTGTACACGATGTGGGGGGATCCTCCGTGACATGTAGTGTGTACACGATGGGGGTGTCCTCCTGGTATGTGGGGGGGGGGATCCTCTGTGACATGTAGTGTGTACATGATGTGGGGGGGGGATCCTCCGTGACATGTAGTGTGTACACGATGTGGGGGGGGATCCTCCGTGACATGTAGTGTGTACACGATGTGGGGGGGGGGGATCCTCCGTGACATGTAGTGTGTACACGATGTGGGGGGGGATCCTCCGTGACATGTAGTGTGTACACGATGTGGGGGGGTCCTCTGTGACATGTAGTGTGTACACGATGTGGGGGGGGATCCTCCGTGACATGTAGTGTGTACACGATGTGGGGGGGGGGGGATCCTCCGTGACATGTAGTGTGTACACGATGTGGGGGGGTCCTCTGTGACATGTAGTGTGTACACGATGTGGGGGGGGATCCTCCGTGACATGTAGTGTGTACACGATGTGAGGGGGGGGGATCCTCCGTGACATGTAGTGTGTACACGATGTGGGGGGGGGGATCCTCCGTGACATGTAGTGTATACACGATGTGGGGGGGGATCCTCCGTGACATGTAGTGTGTACACAATGTGGGGGGGGGATCCTCCGTTACATGTAGTGTGTACACGATGTGGGGGGGGATCCTCCGTGACATGTAGTGTGTACACGATGTGGGGGGGGATCCTCCGTGACATGTAGTGTGTACACGATGTGGGGGGGGATCCTCCGTGACATGTAGTGTGTACACGATGTGGGGGGGGGGGTCCTCCGTGATATGTAGTGTGTACACGATGTGGGGGGGGGGGGGGTCCTCCGTGACATGTAGTGTGTACACGATGTGGGGGGGGGGGATCCTCCGTGACATGTAGTGTGTACACGATGTGGGGGGGGGATCCTCTGTGACATGTAGTGTGTACACGATGTGGGGGGGGATCCTCTGTGACATGTAGTGTGTACATGATGTGGGGGGGGGATCCTCCGTGACATGTAGTGTGTACACGATGTGGGGGGGGGGATCCTCCGTGACATGTAGTGTGTACACGATGTGGGGGGGGGATCCTCCGTGACATGTAGTGTGTACATGTGTAGGGGGGGGGAAGATGTGGGGGGGGGGGATCCTCCGTGCCATGTAGTGTGTACACGATGTGGGGGGGGATCCTCCGTGCCATGTAGTGTGTACACGATGTGGGGGGGGATCCTCCGTGACATGTAGTGTGTACACGATGTGGGGGGGGGGGTCCTCCGTGATATGTAGTGTGTACACGATGTGGGGGGGGGGGGGTCCTCCGTGACATGTAGTGTGTACACGATGTGGGGGGGGGGGATCCTCTGTGACATGTAGTGTGTACACGATGTGGGGGGGGGGGATCCTCTGTGACATGTAGTGTGTACATGATGTGGGGGGGGGATCCTCCGTGACATGTAGTGTGTACACGATGTGGGGGGGGATCCTCCGTGACATGTAGTGTGTACAGTGACATGTAGTGTGTACACGATGTGGGGGGGGATCCTCCGTGACATGTAGTGTGTACACGATGTGGGGGGGGGGGGGGATCCTCCGTGACATGTAGTGTGTACACGATGTGGGGGGGGGGATCCTCCGTGACATGTAGTGTGTACACGATGTGGGGGGGGGGTCCTCCGTGACATGTAGTGTGTACACGATGTGGGGGGGGGGATCCTCCGTGACATGTAGTGTGTACACGATGTGGGGGGGGATCCTCCGTGACATGTAGTGTGTACACGATGTGGGGGGGGGATCCTCCGTGACATGTAGTGTGTACACGAGCGGGGGGGGGGATCCTCCGTGACATGTAGTGTGTACACGATGGGGGGGGGGATCCTCCGTGACATGTAGTGTGTACACGATGTGGGGGGGGGGGGATCCTCCGTGACATGTAGTGTGTACACGATGTGGGGGGGGGGATCCTCCGTGACATGTAGTGTGTACACGATGTGGGGGGGGGGATCCTCCGTGACATGTAGTGTGTACACGATGGGGGGGGGATCCTCCGTGACATGTAGTGTGTACACGATGTGGGGGGGGGGTCCTCCGTGACATGTAGTGTGTACACGATGTGGGGGGGGGGGATCCTCCGTGACATGTAGTGTGTACACGATGGGGGGGGGATCCTCCGTGACATGTAGTGTGTACACGATGTGGGGGGGGGGTCCTCCGTGATATGTAGTGTGTACACGATGTGGGGGGGGGTCCTCCGTGACATGTAGTGTGTACACGATGTGGGGGGGGGGATCCTCCGTGACATGTAGTGTGTACACGATGGGGGGGGGGATCCTCCGTGACATGTAGTGTGTACACGATGGGGGGGGGATCCTCCGTGACATGTAGTGTGTACACGATGTGGGGGGGGGGGATCCTCCGTGACATGTAGTGTGTACACGATGGGGGGGGGGATCCTCCGTGACATGTAGTGTGTACACGATGGGGGGGGGGATCCTCCGTGACATGTAGTGTGTACACGATGGGGGGGGGGATCCTCCGTGACATGTAGTGTGTACACGATGTGGGGGGGGGGGATCCTCCGTGACATGTAGTGTGTACACGATGGGGGGGGGGATCCTCCGTGACATGTAGTGTGTACACGATGTGGGGGGGGGGGGATCCTCCGTGACATGTAGTGTGTACACGATGTGGGGGGGGATCCTCCGTGACATGTAGTGTGTACACGATGTGGGGGGGGATCCTCCGTGCCATGTAGTGTGTACATTGTGTGTGATTGCAGTGTGTGATCTGAGGGTGTCGCGGTGTGTCAGGGATGGAGCTCCTCCTCCTCCTCCCTGCACCACACACACTTTGCATCCTGATCTGCTCGCTTCTGCCATTGACGTCATTAATGGGACACGTGACGCGGCGCCAGCCAATGGTGGTGGAGAAGCTGCTGCAATCTTGTCCCCTTTGCCTGGCTGTGACACACACACATACACACACACACACTGACACCCGTCCGATCCATGCTCAGACCCCCCCTTCCCCCCCGGACTGGATGTGACATGCCCGGGGCCGGCGATCAGTGACCAGCAGCGGCGGTAGTAGCGGCGGTGGGAGCGGGGGACCCCCCGGTGGTGTTGGGATTGTAGAGGAGGGGGGGAGGCACCGGTTGCTATGGATTGTACGAGCGGCTCATGTGGGGGAAGCGATCACCGGCAGATCGAGGAGAACAAACCCCTCCTGGGTGGGGAGATGTCCGGTCCGGAGGGGGGGAAGGGAGCCGTGCAGTGCCGGAGGACCATGCTTCACTTCAATGGGATGAGATACAAGCTTCTCCAGGAGGGGGACATCCAGGTGTGTGTCATCCGACACCCCCGCACCTTCCTCAGCAAGATCCTCACCTCCAAATTCCTCCGCCGATGGGAACCCCACCACCTCACCCTACAGGACAGCAGCCTCACCTCCGCTACGGTACGTGGGGGGACCCCCCATCATCTCTGCAGGGTGATCGGGGGAGGGGCTCACATCATTGTTTTCATTACAACAAATAAATGTCACTTATTTCCTTCTCCTACAAGCTGCAAATAACTGACATTTTCTGCTACTAAGAATTCATCTCTCATGTGTGATTGGAGGATCCAGTGCTGTCACCCCCAGCAACCAATCAGCATCCGCCTTTCCTCTGATGAGAAGAGGGATCTGATTGGTTGCTATGGTTACTGCACTTTGCACATCCATTTTTTTTGCTCCTCTGACTGTCTGGTTAAATAAAGCTGTCAGGGGCCATATTGTCATCAATGTGTGTTCTACATGTGGGGGGCCCCTATGGGGGATGGGGACATACAGTGTGGGAGCCGGGCCTGATCTCCTCCGAGGGGTGATTGACGGTCCAGATGGCCGGGGGGTTTGTGTTAGATGTATGGTGTGTGTTGGCCGTCTATGGGGGCCAAGAGGCTTTCTAGTGTCTTACTGCCCAATGGCTGGGAGCGGATGATCCCTATTGGTACCCCAATGTGTGCCCCGGAGATGTAACAATGTACGGAGACGCCGCGTGATGTGCAAAAGACATTGGGGCGATCCATAGATCTATAGTGACTGGCTGGTCTGGTCATGTATGGATAGGTCCATGTATTGGGTCTGGAAGGGATGGATAGATCACTTTGAGCGTATATATATATATATATATATATATATATATATATATATATATATATATATACACACTTTACGTTGTATACACGTAAAGTGATGCATCCAAAAAAAAAAATATATATAGTGTGTGTGTGTGTATACGCTCAATGTGATATATATTCCAGATTGTAAACTGTTGGCACTTTATGAATCATGTATAATAAATAAATAGAGATATATCTATCTATCTTGCCACACTTACAGCAGATATATCAATATGTCTGTAACATAAATTAAAATGTAATCATACTCACACATATGAACATACAGCATATATGTCTTTTGGAAGAGAGACCAAAAAATAAATAAATATGTATATAATAAAAATATTATTATTATATAGGATTTATATAGCACCAACAGTTTGCGCAGCGCTTTACAACATCAGGGAAGACAGTACAGTGTGTATATGTGTGTGTGTATATATATATATATATGTGTGTGTGTATATATATATATATATGTGTGTGTGTGTGTGTGTGTGTGTGTGTGTGTGTGTGTGTATATATATATATATATATATATATATATATATATATATATATATATATATATATATATATATATATATAATCACACTCACAGTGGATGGGCATACAGTATATATGTCTGGGGGAAAAGATAACTTTTTAAATATATATATATATATATATATATATATATATAATATTCAAAGTGAGTGTATGGACACGCATTTTGTGTATGTATGTGTGTATGTGTGTGTATATATATATATATATATATATATATATATATATATATATATATATATATTCTGGGGAAAAAAATAATAAAAAAAAAAAATATATATATTATATACACACACACTCCAAAAAAAATCCCAGAGATATAATATATATATATTGTTTTTTTTTCCCCAGATATATATATATTTCACAGTTGATTGACATATACGGGGGATTTACTAAAGCTGTAGCACTCAAAATCCAGTGTAGCTGTGCATAGTAGCCAATCAGCTTCTCACTTCAGCTTGGCAATTAAACCTGGAAGCGGATTGGTTTCTATGCAGAGATGCAACAGATCTTGCACCAAGCAGTTTTAGCAAATCCCCTCTACAGTATATATATCTGTGGGAAAAGAAAATGATGTGTGTGTATATAAAATATTTGTTATATATCTATCCACACTCAGTATATATGTCGGGGGGGGGGGGGGGGCGAATAAAATTATTATATATATATATATATATATATATATATATATATAATATATATGTGTATGTATATATATATATATATGTATATAATTTTTATAAATAACTAATACTTGCAGCAGACACTTCCAGCATTTTATTTATTGCACTGGTTCAACAGCTTAAAAAAAAAAAAGTCTGGTGAACTTCAATAAAAAAAACAAAAATACACACTAGTGGTACCTCCTGCTTGTGAGATTGTTCCTTTATTCTAGCTACAGCTCCCTGTGTTTTTTTTTTTCTTTTCGAAATGCATCCAGCCCTCCTGCTCTGTGTTTATTCCTACTGTGGTATAATCATTTTTTAATATAACATATTTAATATCAGACAGGACTGATCTTGAATATCACTTTTCTAACTTTTTTATATTTAATTTTGCTATGAAATTCAAAAAATGACATACAATTTTTAATGTTTTTACCAGTTTTGTTGGAACAGAGTTCTGAAAATGTCTGCCATTGCAAGAGTGTTTGTTTGTGTGTGTGTGTTTTTTATTTTTTACATAAAGATAAAAAAAAAAAAAGATATAAGCACAGTAATATTGGATCTAGAACTACCCTTCCAGGGCACATTCTGAATCCAATATCTTAGAAATAGGTGGTATATTCATCAATATTGTTTAATGGAAACATCTAGGAGGTCTTGTGCTTGTAGAGATTCCCCAATGCAGCGCGTGCAGACGGCTCACTGCAGCACATTACTGGTCTGCCACAGGAGTACTGTATATATTATATCACAGGAGGGCTCTGGGAAATGAGCGTTATATTCACACAGCAATAATAGACCTAACATTTTTACAGCAGATCTGTATTTTTTTTGAGAACTGACAAATTTTAGTTTTTATTAATTTCTAACAATTTTTTTATTGTTGGAATGGAAATTCAAGTTAAAATTGATGGACGTAAAAAAAAAAAAAAAAAAATCTTAGCATATCTATTATATCAGACAAAGTATAATTTGTTAATTAATGCCATTGCACTAAAGGTATGACTTAGAGATTTATAAAGTATAAATAGATATTTAGTCTTGAAATAGAGATTGAAAATGATAAATTATTAAAATTATCAACAGCTAAAAAGTTATATTTTTTCAAATCTACAATGCTTTTAATTTTCAAGAAGCGGCAATCAAATTTATGGTAATTATCAAAAACGTATACTTAGATCATCGGATTAAACGTTTTTTTTTTATAAGCACCTAAATCTCAATATCTTTTATACATTTTGTTATTTGCATCTTGAGAAAAATGTAATTGGTCAAAACATTGCAGAGTGCAACATGTAAAACTAAGTAACTTGTGCTGAACCTGGGTGATATTTATGAATCCCTTTTAGCTTGGGCCCTGGTTCACATATAAGAGGTGCAGGAAACGCAGTGAATCCTATGTGTTTCCCGCACCCCACAACAGGTGTCAGTGCGATTGCAAGAATCTGATTGCATGGATGTGAACACCCATGCGATCCGAATCCAGGGTGGCAAAAAAGAGATGTCTGCACCTTTTTAGTGTGGTGCGGTGCAAATTGACCCCATACAAAAGGAATGGGCTTGAATTGCACTGCAAAAAATCGCATGTGATTTGAATAGGAATGTGGTGCGATTCCTTTCTGTATCACATGCAGTGTCCCGCACCGCACGAGTGTGAACCCAGCTTTAGGGTGAACAGGTTTGAAACATTCACACAGGCATTAAAAATAGGCGGAGGGGTCACATTTTTACCACTTAAAGTGGCAGCGGATGGTGATGTACAGGCAGAGTGTGCATTTGGGGCCGTGCGCCCATATGGATGTCAGCCTGAAAGCGCCCTCTGTGTCCATTCAGCCCTATTGACATAAAGAGGATTGCCTGCATGGGGAAACGCGTAACACCTGTGCCTCCACATGCAGGCAACCATAGCCCTCACACAGGTGTACGCTGTGGTATGCCTGTGTGAACAAAGCCTACGTTTTGGTTCACATATATGCTAATTGAATGCGTTTTTAACTGCACCCGATTCGCATAACATGTCTGACTGGCTTTCAATGGAGCCCGTTCACAAATGTACGGGGCGACCGTGCTCTGTTTATATAAAGGGTCCTGTGAGATTTTGGGACCGGTTTAGGTGCCAATTCAAGTAAAAATGTGCGCCTGAACCGGTGAACCTAGCCATAGGGCTAGTTCACTCCTGATACTTCCATTTTTTTTTAAATGGATCCTGAACTCATCCACAGTAATGCTTTCCAATCACCATAATTCAGAGCACTTTGTTGGGGTCAGAAGCTTTTAAATAAAAAAAAATACACTGTAAGGCGGGTAAATGCAGCAAAAACCTGAGGGGAGAATGAGCTGCACTAGAACACATCAAAAAAGTATTGAAAGTGTGTGTAAAGGTGCATGTGGTAAACTATATTGAAGGCCGGGATTGAGGCGTATACCAGCCGTAACTGTTACTGTTTTATTCAAAGGCAGAAAAACAACCGTTCGGTACCGCATGTTTCTGTCCCGCAGATTTTTTATTTTTTTTACGTTCTATCGGTTATAGCCTCAAGTTTCTCAGCGATAATACAAAAGATTATCTGTGTATCTTGTTGATCATCATTCTTGTGACTTTGACGCTTTCAGTTTCCAGAGATCTCTGACTGGAAAATAAGTCTAAATATGGTAAACTTATCACATTTCCATTAAGTGTTTACATGAGGCCTAGGCCACAGCACTGAGGCGTGTCGGGCCTTGCTGCTTCTGGAGGAGAAGGCCAACCCTAATATGTATGGAACTGATAGGTGATATGAGGAAATGGCAATATAGCTTAGGTATGGTGAGAGTGTGAGGGCCGATTCGTACCAGGAGTCGCACAGAAACGCCCTGCATGTTCTTGTGTGATGTGAGCTCGTTCATTTTGAAAGGGCTAAATCCCCCGCCCCCCCCTACTTTACAAAACGCGCTGCAACCGGGTCACATGGTACTTTTGTAGTATGTGATCCGACGCAGGCAAATGTCTTTAACTTTATATTGACACACACCGCAGATCGCAACTGTAGTGCGTTTTTTGAATGCGGTGTGGGAAACACGCAAAGTGTAGGATTCCTGCACGGCGTTCTGGTGTGAACTGACGCTTAAAGTAGTATTGCAGCTGATCCTGGGTTCTCATATATGTGAATTGGATGCAGGTTTCACCGTATCCAATTTGCATGACTGTCAAGTGTATTTTTTACTAAAAAAGTGTGCTTGTAAGACCGCTGCGCAAATACGGTGTAACAGAAAGTATTGCAACGACCGTCATTTTTATTTTCTAGGGTGTTAGAAGAAAAAAAATATATAATGTTTGGGAGTTCTAATTAGAGGGAAGGAGATGGCAGTGAAAATACAGGGGAAGCTCCATTAGCATTGCTGTTTGTATGTCATGCCAACGGCCACCACAAGATGGCGCCAGATCACACGGTCGCAAAGCCACGGCCTCAATTACCAGCCGGCGCGGCCTGACGCGATCGCGCGGCGGGGGAGGTGGGGGCGCACGGAGACACAGGATGGGGTGTTCTAGTCGCAATTCCGACTTGGCGACCTGGCGCCCGCATTTCGTCGAACCCTGCTACAAAGTATTGTAAATTACATTTAAAATAATTGATATAGAGCTGCACGATTCTAGATAAAATGAGAATCGCAATTTTTTTGCTTAGAATAAAGATCACGATTCTCACGACGTAGCATCATCTTTCACATTATACAAAAAATTGGATTAACTTTACTGTTTAGTTGTTTTTTAAATTCATTAAAGTGCATTTTTTTCCCCCCCAAATAATTGCGTTTGAAACACCGCTGCGCAATTGCAGTGCGACATAAAATATTGCAACGACCCCCATTTTATTCTTTAGGGTCTCTGCTAAAAAAAAAAAATATAATGCTTGGGGGGTTCTAAGTAATACATTTTTTATTTATTTTTTTGCAAAGAATACTGGTTTTAACTTGTAAGCAACAAGTGTCAGAAAAAAGTTTTGTGTTTTTAAGTGGTTTAACTTCCCTCATCCGTGGTATTTGATCACCTCTGCGTTTTTATTTTTTTGCGCTATAAACAAAAAACAACTGACAATTTAAAAACAAAAAATGTTTTTACTTTTTTTCTAGAGAACATATCCAATAAAAAATAATGTAAAACATCTAATTTATTCCTCAATTAAGGCCAATATGTATCCCGCTCCATATTTTTGTTTTTTAAAAATAATCCTGATACGTGTTTGGTTTGCGTGAAAGTAATAGTGTCTACAATCTGAGATATTTTTATGGATTTTTTTTTTTTTTTACTAGTAATGGCGGCAATCAGCATCTTGTCGTGGGACTGCGATATTGCGGCGGACAAATAGGACACCTAACTGACACATTTGACACTTTTTGGGGACCATTGACACTAATATAGTCATCAGTGCTAAAAAAAAAATGCACTCTCACTGTACTAATGTCACTGGCTGGGAAGAGATGAACATCGGGGGGGGGGGGGGGCGATCAAAGAGTGAACTATGTGCCAAGCCAGTGCTTGTGTACTGTAAGGGAGGGGCTTTTACTAGGGGAAGGCATCGATCGTTATCAATGCTTTGCAGGAATGCAAGATTCATGCCTTCCCTACTGGCGATCTGCCTTGATTATAGACCAGTGATGGCGAACCTTGGCACCCCAGATGTTTTAGAACTACATATCCCATGATGCTCTACTACACTGCAGAGTGCATGAGCATCATGGGAAATGTAGTTCCAAAACATCTGGAGTGCCAAGGTTCGCCATCACTGAAGACTGTTGTCCCTTCTGGCAGTCTGCCTAATGATTGGTGGGTGCCGGCGGACACAGAGCCTGTGGTACCCGCAGATCAGCTCCCACTGCGTATAATCACAGCGGGAGTGGATTGCCAGTAGGGTTGTCCAGATACCGATACCGAGTATTTGCGGGAGTACTTGTACTCGCGCAAATGCTCCCGATGCCTAAATAGAATACTTTTTTTGTATTTATCAACATGTTCTGTGAAAATTCTTTGAGTTTTTTACTACTGCGTGGCAAGCAAATAAAACATTTTTATTCATTTTTACTCATTTTTATTATTTTATAATGTCTTGAGTTAGAGTTCTTCATAATTCTAAAGAAAATATCCTTAGTCTGTAGTGTGGTTTGAAAACTGTCACATGACATTTAAAAAAAGTATCGGTATTCGGTATCGGCGAGTACATGGAAAAAAGTATCGGTACTTGTACTCGGTCCTAAAAAAGTGGTATCGGGACAACCCTAATTGCCAGTGGTGCGCAGGCGTGCCTCAGATGCGGAAGTGTAGAATTGCGTGATCCTGCGCAGCAGAGCTCCCTTGCCGCCGTATATGTAAGTTATACGGCTGTAAGCAGTTAAGCTGAATTTATTTTTTCCTAACATTGCCTCTAAATCCACAGAGGTGTGCGTTCCCTTTAAATGCCGATAAGAGGTGCACATGGGCCCATGTCATAAATGAATCTTTACATGTGCTCTGAGCACAGATGGCCAATATAGTGACATATTGAAATGATGGCAATAAAATCATTTGTAAAACACTTTATAGCGGCTGCATGGAGGATGCGTTTTTTTTTTTTTTTTATGTTTTTCTTCCCCAGACTTGAGTTTAACCACAGGAGGAAATGTCACCGCACAAAAAGAGGTTCCTTTGTTTGAAGGCGCCACTGCCAAGCACCCAAAGTGGATGTATAGAACTTGCATACACGAAAGGAGCACCAGACCAAAAGATAAGAGTTCAGTGCAATTTTCTGGTATTATTCTAAAAGATGAACAACGCGTTTCAGGGCTCAAGGGAACCTCCCCTTTATCAGGGCTTCCGTTTAAAAATGAGAACATTGAAAGGACACAAAATAAGAATCAAAATTGATTGTTTATGCAGATACTGCTGGGGAGTAATTCCTCTAAGCCTTATTTTGAGTCCATTTAAGGGTCTCTTAAAATATAGCCAACACGTTTCAGGGGCCAAAGAACTCCCCTTTCATCAGGGCTTCAACCACTTGCCGACCCTATAACTTGGATATAGGGTGGCAAAGTGGCATGGCTGCACCAGATCATGTACCTAGAATCACTTCCTGGTCTGGGGCAGGCATGCGATCTGCCGGTGGGCCACTCTTGCTGAGAATATACATCTGTGGGTACTGCAGTCTCAGTGTCTGCAGGCACCCGCCGATCTTTTGGTACAGAGAGAAAACGATGGTCTGCCTATGTAAACAAGAGAGATTGCCATTCTGTCAGTATAGAAGACATGGATCCCGTGTCTCTGCAAAGCAGTGACACATATCTATGCCTTCCTCTAGTAAAGGCACCTCCCCCACAGTAAGAAAACACCAGCTAGGCACACAGTTAACACTTTGATCGCTTAGTAACACTAATTGAAGCCCTGATGAAGGGGGAGTTCCTTTTGACATCCGAAACGTGTTGGCTGTCTTTTAGAACAATACCAATAAATTCCATTTTATCTTTTGGCCTGGCGCTTCTTCCAAAAATGCATGTTTTTTGTTTTAGTAACTTGCTGGGGTACCAACTGGAGGGTATCCTTGTCTGACGTAAGGAGCCCAGTGTAGAGCTGGGTGATTTTCAAAAAAAAAATTAACTGCGATTGTTTAAAAAAAGAAAAAAAACTTGATTCAAGATTCAAATCGAGTTTTTTTTCTTCTTCTTTTTCTTTATTTTTTTATGGACAACGCGCCGGTCCTGAGGAGCTGCGGGCCGGAGTTTTTAGGTGAGGCCGCGGCTTTGGCCTAGTCCGCAGCATCCGGCCTCGCGGACTAGGCCGAAGCCGCAGCCCCGTCTGAAAACTCCTGCCCGCAGCTCCTCAGGGCCGGCGCAGTGTCGGCGCCGGTCCTGGTGGAAACATATTTTTTTTCCCAGCCCTAGCCCAATGCATCTTGGTTGGCTTTTTTTTTTTGCTAGCTTTAGCACAGTCAGGTTACTTCTAGAGACTTTGATACGCCTAAACACAGACTTCATCCCACCGACGTAACTTGCCTGCGTAGAGTGGGCGCATATTTACGCTGGATGCATGTGGCTTTCCCATTGATTTTCTATTCAAATATGCAAATGAGGGAGATACGCCGATTCACGAACGTACTTGCGCCCGGCGCATGATTTAAGCGGTTTGCGTAAGTTTTACGTTCGGCGTAAAGTTATTTTCCAAAGATGAGGCGCAACCCATGTAAAGGTATGGACCAGGGAACACATGCCTACATATTTTACGTTGGACGTCTGTGAATATGGGCCGACGCGGGTCTGGCTGGGCGTAGGTTCACGGCGTACACATTGATCCGACGTATCTCAGGCAGTTGTTCCGACTTGGTTGTGCACATGCGCACGGGGATAAGTCCATGTCTCGACACATGCGCAGTTAATTTTAAGTACTTGTCTGGCGCCCGGCCCATCATTTGCATGGGGTCACGCTTCATTAACATGGATCACGCCCACTTCCAACTACTTCCACTTCGCCGTCTTACGCCTACGAAATATACGCTACGCCAGCGCAGAGTTGGGAGCATTTGTTTGTGAATTCCATGCTTACCCTCCTCTCTCCTCTCTCCTCCTCTCCTCTCTCCTCCTCTCCTCTCTCCTCCTCTCCTCTCTCCTCCTCTCCTCCTCCTCTCTCCTCCTCTCTCTCTCCTCCTCTCTCCTCCTCCTCCTCTCCTCCTCTCTCCTCCTCTCTCCTCCTCTCTCCTCCTCTCTCCTCCTCTCTCCTCCTCTCTCCTCTTCTCTCCTCTTCTCTCCTCTTCTCTCCTCTTCTCTCCTCTTCTCTCCTCTTCTCTCCTCTTCTCTCCTCCTCCTCTCTCCTCCTCTCTCCTCCTCTCTCCTCCTTCTCCTCTCTCCTCTTTCCTCTCTCCTTTTTCCTCTTTCCTCTCTCCGTTTTCCTCTTTCCTCTCTCCTTTTTCCTCTTTCCTCTCTCCTTTTTCCTCTTTCCTCTCTCCTTTTTCCTCTTTCCTCTCTCCTTTTTCCTCTTTCCTCTCTCCTTTTTCCTCTTTCCTCTCTCCTTTTTCCTCTTTCCTCTCTCCTTTTTCCTCTCTCCTTTTTCCTCTCTCCTCTTCCTCTCTCCTCTCTCCTCTCTCCTCTCTCCTCTCTCCTCTCTCCTCTCTCCTCTCTCCTCTCTCCTCTCTCCTCTTTCCTCTTCCTCTTTCCTCTTTCCTCTTTCCTCTTTCCTCTTTCCTCTTTCCTCTCTCCTCTTTCCTCTCTCCGCGCCGGCGTAGCGTAAAAGAGATACCCTACGGCGGCATAAATATGCGCCGATGTGAATCCGGGCCTTTTTGTTTTGCTCAGAATTGTGCATTTTTGGCCTGGTAGACTTCTGGGAGCTTCTGAAAAGCACATGAACGCTACTTTTCAAGTGTTTTTCAGATGCTTCTATTAAAGCCTGTATAGGGAAAAGTGTTGATTTCGCCCCAAAAGAAGTTCATGTATTGTTCCGAATTTCACGCGAAAAGCAAAACACTGAACGGGCCCATTGTGAATAACCGGATTCCTCATCTTGAGTGTTGTAGAGCTTTTGGAATTCCGGTGATGGGTGTGAATGAGAACTCGGTTCTCAGGGACGCGTCCTTCATCATTGACACTTGTATCTTCTCTGGATGATGGAGTTTACTGTGTTCCCAACACTGCGGGCTTACAAAAGCTCAGGTGGCGCCCGGGGCACCCCATGAATACAGGCTTTAATCAAGGCAAACAATATAATGTACACAGCATTTTTTTTCTGAACACAAACCCCATTTACTGTAGAACTGAAATTGCAGCTGGAATGTACAATTGTTGGCTGCGCAGCAATTGCTAAGAAGGCATCTTCAGTTACCATGGCGACGCTGTATTTCTGTGTAGGCATTCTGGGTTCTTCTTTTATAAGAGAGCCAACGAGTATATTTGCATTTGTTTGCGCAAGTAAGTGAAAGATTTAACCCCTCGGCTCCCATAGCGGTAGAAATTTTACAGTTTTGGACCCTTGGATAGATGTACTGAAACGTGTGTCTACTGAGGGTTTTTGGTTTTCTACATTTTAATTGGATGATTTGGAAATTTTCCCTTTCATTTCCTCTTTTGATGTTTTATCTCAGAAACCACATTTTTTTAAAGTTAAAGGGCAACTGTACTTTTAATTCTTGTTGTTGTTCAGTAGTTTAGTCGTGTCCAACTCTTCGTGACCTCATGGACCATAGTGTGCCAGGCTTCTCTGTCCTCCACTGCCTCCCGGAGTTTGCTCCATCTGTCCCCCGCCATCTCTGCACTGAGAACCAAGCCACCGAACACCGCCGATGGTTCGGTTCTCACAGATCTCCGAGAGGAAAGCCACGGAATGAAGCACCGGGCAGTGACGTGGCGGGGAGAGGCTGTCTCGGCGGCTCGCTGAGACTGCCATCAATCGGGGCAGCTGGCAGATCCCGACTTGGAAGTTGGGATGAGGCGCTGCCCCAACTGATGGCAGTGACGTCAGCGGAGAGCGGACTTTGGGTCACAAATGGGTCACAGGAGTGCAAAACGAATTGCACTCCTGTGACCCTGAGCTAAAGCCCAGCCTAAAAAGCTCAGGCTGGACTTCTCCTTTTTAACTTCATGTTCATTGTTTCGATAATGCTAGCTATCCATCTTTTTTCTGTCGTCCTCTTCTCCTTTTTCCTTCCATGTTTCCCAGCATCAGAATCTTTTTCAATGAGTCCTCTCTTTGCATTAGGTTACTTAAAGTGGAGTTCCACCCAAAAATGGAACTTCCACTTTTTGGATTCCTTGCCCCCCTCCAGTGTCACATTTGTCACCTTTTCAGGAGGGAGTGGGGAGCAGATACCTGTCTAATGCAGGTATTTTGCTCCCACTTCCGGGCATAGATACCTGAGCCAACCGTGGGTATTTACGCCACTTCCAGCGCCTACTCCCCTCCGCTGCTTTCTGGGGGAAACAGGTCCCAGAAGACGGCAGGGACCAGTGGGATCATGCAGTAGGGAACCAGGAAGTGAAGCTGCAAAGCTTCACTTCCTGATTTCCTTACCAAAGATGGCGGCGGCAGCACCCGAGAGCCGAGGGACAGATCGGCTTTGGGTGCTGACATCGCGGACACCCTGGACAGGTAAGTGTCCTTATAATAAGTCAGCAGCTGCAGTATTTATATAACATCCAAGTGAAAGATATAACACCCACATGTTAGAAAAAATATATATATCAAAAACGGAATCACTGAGTTGGAAAAAGGATCACCCCCTTCTATCAGTATTTTGTCAAACTACCTTATGCATTAATTACAGCCTTTAGTCTGTTGGGATATGTCTCTACTAACTTTACACATCTAGACTTTGCAATAATTGCCCACTCTTGTTTGCAGAACTGCTCAAGTTTAGTTAAATTTGATGGTGACTGTTTGTGGATTGTAGCCTTCAAGTCCTTTAACAGATTTTCAATGGGGTTTAAGTCTGAGCTTATCTTATTTTAGCAGTTTGTGATCTTCTTCAGTGAACACACGCGTGCAGTGTACTGCAGCAGATAAAGCATACTGTATGGCTACTGGTGCTAAACTTTGAGTACACCTGGAGCATTGCTTACTATAAAGAAGGATTATAACCTCTTATTTGGCTTTCAGTCCAATAGATACCTTTTGCTACACTAACCTCTAATAAGGGGGATTTTGGCCTCCTGAAGCGCTTTTACTGTCTTATGTTCATGTTGTACTTCTGAAGTTAATAGAGGACTTTTGAGACTGTAGATTGATGCTTTTTTTTAATTTTTATTCGGCTGATCTTGTTGTCTAGAGGTGGGTGGGGTCTCCGCTTTTGTTAAGAACATCGGAATCCAAGTCGTTGAGCTTAACTAATGCGTTGTGTTCCTGTAGGCCCTGTACACACGATCAGACAGGTCCGATGAAACTGGTCCGACAGACCGTTTTCATCGGACCACGCTGAAGTGGTCTGATGTGTGTACACACCATCGGCCAAAAATCTGATCAGACCAGAACGCGGTGACGTAGAACACAACGACGTGCTGAAAAAACGAAGTTGCATGCGTCAACTTGATTCTGAGCATGCGTGGGTTTTGGTCCGTCGGCCAGATTTTAAAGCAAGTTTTAAAACTTTGGTCTGACGGACAACGGTCCGATGGGCCGCACACACCATCGAATTGGTCCGATGAAACTGGTCTTACAAATATGTAGCTGCAGTGTAGAGATTTTGGGCCAGATTCAGAGAGCCGTAACTCCTGTCTAACTGGTGTTAGACTGGAGTAATTTCAAATTACGCGCGTTTTTTAGCTAGTCGGAAACCTCAAACCATGAATAGATGGCTGCGGGCTTCAATTCGACTGGATTACGTGTTCGTACGCCTTCGGATCTACGCTGCAATAAAATTGCGGCCACTGGGTGGACTTCCTGTCGTTTTCCGCGTCGGGGTATGCTAATGAGCTTTTGCCGGCGATCCCAGAAATTACGATCTTCATTCGCAATCTCTTACGGCACCTTTAGTCATCTTTTTTTTGCGTAACACTATACCAGCTTTTTGCTGCTCTAATATTAGACAGCCCATGTTAAGTATGGCCGTTGTTCCCGCGTCGAATTTCTACGTTTTCCGATGTCTTTTTTATTTTTTTTTGACGTAAAACGTCCTGGAATAGGAATGTTCGTAAACGACGCTACTCAAACAACGAATGACATAACGACGTGATTTTGCGCAATGCACGGCGGGAAATTTCTGAACGGAGCATGCGCAGTTCGATCGCCGCGGGGACGCGCCTAATTTAAATGCTTCACGGCCCCTAAACGCGTAATAGACTACGCCGCCGTAGCGTACGGGCAAAAAACTACCAGAATTCCATTTAGAGCCTGGTAAAATACGGCAGCGAACAAAAAAGGGTCGGTGGAAGAATGTTTCCCAATAGTGATTGATAAATGCTCACAATCCCAACATGAAAAGTAAATAAAAAGGAATTGAACAAGAAGGGTTGAGGTAAAATACGGCAGCGTAGAGTATTTCGATTACGCAGCGCAAAATTAAGTGTATCTGAATCTGGCCCTTTGTTTCCAGACTAAGAATGCATAGGGTATAGATACTTATGCAGTGGCTAGCTTCTTCTAGCAGTTTGTGATCTTGAGTGCAGTATACTGCAATAGATAAACCATCATTTATGGCCACTGGTGCTGAAGATACAACTGGCGCATTGCTTGCTTTTAAAGATGGAATATAACCTATAATCGGCTTTGAGTCCAATAGATACCTTTTGTTACGTTGACTAAGCTCTGATAAAGGGGGCGTTTGCCCCGAAACCTGTTTACTGTCTTATGTTCATGTTGTACAAGGGGTCTTCTTCACTTTTTTTAATATTGAATAGAGTTCAAAAAGAAGTGCGGAAGCTTCTCGAAGAACTCTTGTACTTCTGGAAATAATAGAGGACTCTTGAGATGGCAGTTTTGTGCTTTTGATGGTTTATTCAGTTGGGATTTTTTAGTTTGCGTCGTCATGTTGTCTCGAGGTGGAGGGTCTCCGCTTTTTGTGAAGAACAGCCAAATCCAAGTCGTTGGACTTAAATAATGACTAAAGAGTCCAGTGCCTTACCTGCACTATGACCAGTCAATGACTGGAGACCCCTCATCTTTTCTCTGTGGACACCACTACACTATAGAGACTCGAGGATGAAGGAACATCGAACGGCTCTCGTGTATTTTCTGTTTTCATTTTCCGGGCAATTGCAGCGAGTCTCCTATTCTGCCATGCAGATGACACTAAGCCTCTTCAGTTCTCGGCCAGCGTCCCAATAGTGCATTTTAATATTTACAAACTCCATTTGCCAGATAACTGCTCGCTTGGGGACAAAACCTGATCTACTCCCGAGGGAGAGTGGGTTGTTTGTTGTGTCAACACGCTTCAATCGGTAACATCAGTAGAGGAATATCAGTTCAACACACACATTCATCAGATCCTGTTCACACGCTTTTATTAAGAGCTCAGGTAATGCTTGAAATGAGGACTAAGCGCCTAACCAGCTAACACTTTTGGGGTTGATTTACTAAAACTGGAGAGTGCAAAATCTGGTGCAGCTCTGCATAGAAACCAATCGGCTTCCAGTTTTTATTGTCTAAGCTTAATTGTACAAGCTGAAGTTAGAAGCTAATACAAACGCTAAGCTGTGATTGCATGGATGTGAACTAGCCACATAAAAATAAATGGGATTTTCACATTTTCCCCTACTCCACCCAAAACCAAGATTTGACTCTACTAGAGCTGCACAATTAATCGTTAAAAAAAATCGCGCCCCCCCGACCATCTCCAATGCAGAGTTTGACGATTCTTTCATATAACAAGTGGAGAGACTTATCCGCTGTCAAAAGAAAATATCCGGGCAGTCTGCCTAATTTTTAACAGGAAACATTGTAACTAACTTCCTTCTTGGATCAAAGGAATAAACTTCTGTGTTTAAAGAAAAATCAGCCAGTCTGCCAAGTTTTTAACAACTTTCTAAGGCCCTTTCACACGTGCGGACAGCATGTCCGTATTTCATCCATCTGTTTTTGGATGAAATACGGACATACTTGTATCCCTATGGGAAAGCAGGTGTCAGAGGATGAATGTCCGCTGACACCCGATCTCATCGGTCCCCGCTATGTTCCGATTCTGCAGACGGAGGAAAATCGGACAGTCCGTGTTCATCTGACCACCCCAAAGAGGAGAGCGGAGATCTGTCATCTGCCGTCTAAGCGGGGATCAACAGAGATATCCCCGCTGGGCAAGTGGATGAGAGAGGTACGGATCCTCACGGGATCTGTACGTGTGAAAGGGGCCTAACTTCAGTGTGTAAATGCAGGAAGTTTAACCACTTAAGCCCCGGACCAATATGCTGCTAAATGCCCAGAGGAGTTTTTACAATTCGGCACTGCGTCGCTTTAACAGACAATTGTGCGACGTGGTTCCCAAACAAAATTTGCGTCCTTTTCTTCCCACAAATAGAGCTTTCTTTTGATGGTATTTGATCACCTCTGCGATTTTTATTTTTTGCGCTATAAACAAAAAAATTTTTTACTTTTTGTTATAAGAAAAATTAAATAAACTAAATTTTAGTCAAACAATTAGGCCAAAATTTATTCAGCCACATGTCTTTAGTAAAAAAAAAAAAAAAAATAGCTACCTAGTGGCAACAGCGACACTAATACAGCGATCAGAAAAATGATCGGTTAGTGACGCTGCTAATAGGGGGTGAAAGGGTTAACTAGGGCGGTGATCAAGGGGTTAAAACTTTATTAGGGGGGGGTACGGGGCTACCCTGGACCTAACACTAACTGCCTGTCACACTAACTGTCACACTGACACTAAATGCAGTGATCAGTAAATATATGATCGTGTAGTGTTGGTGCGACTTACTGTGAGTGTTCTCTCCTCTCGGCGGTTTGAAAATACCTCCGAGAGGAGAGCTGCATCACTTCCTCTGCCAGTGTTTACATTTTACAGGCAGAGGAAGTGACACAGCGGAGGCTCATGGGATTGTCTGGGATCAGCACGGATCGCTCCCCAAGGTAAGCCACCGCATGCAGTGGAGGGGGACCCGATCGGACCCCCGACCCGCTAGAAGGCAGGGACGTACATGTACGCCCAGCTGCCTGTACGTGCCATTCTGTGGATGTACATAGGCGTGCGGCGGGCGTTAAGTGGTTAAAGGGACACTAAAGGTTCCCCCTTTTTTTTTTTTTTTTTTTAAATAACAAACGTGTTCTACTTTCCTCCACTGTGCAGTTTGTTCTGCACAGAGTAGCCCTGATCCTGGTCTTCTGGTGTCCCTTGGTGGCTGTCTCAGCCCTGCCCCCTGGCGCAGCGGGAACCAATGGCTGCGCAACCAATAAATGAGCCGAGAAGATAGCGCGTTCATGGCGAGGGACTGTTTCGAGGGGTCAGGTAAGTAAACAAGGGGGGCCGCTAATCCTCAGATGTTTTTTCACCTTAATGCATATAATGCATTAAGGTGAAAAAACATTTTCCCTTTCAACCCCTTTTTAAAGTCTAAATCTTTTTCTGACACTTGTTTCTTAAGTTGAAATCAATATTTTTTGCTAGAAAATTACTTGGAACCCCCCCAAAATTGTATATATATAATATATATATATATTTAGCAGAGACCCTAGGGAATAAATGCCAATTGCTGCAATATTTTATGTCGCACTGTATTTGACCAGGGGTCTTTTAAAAAAGCTATTTTTTAGGAAAAAATACACTTCAACTACCTTATTTATCGCGGTATAACGCGCTCCCGCGTATACCGCGCACCCCCAAAGTGCCCCCCAATCCTGTGGAAAAAAAGTTATTTTGTACTTACAGTTTTGGTGTCTTGCGCGGCGGCCTCGTCGGGTTTGGCGTCCTTCTGCGGCTTCGGGTGTCCTTCTGCGGCGGGTCCGGTGTCCTCTGCGGCGGGTCCGGTGTCCTCTTCGGCGGGTCCGGTGTCCTCTTCGGCGGGTCCGGCGTCCTCGCGTCCTCCCCGCTCGTTTCCCGCGCCGAGTTTTGAATACTGCGCCAGCATATACTGAGCGCAGTACACTCGGGCAGGCTCGGCAACTTTCGCGCTCACGTCCTGTACGTCCAGGACGTGACCGCGGAAGAAGCCGAGACTGGCCGAATATACCCGAGTGTACTGCGCTCGGTATATGTCGGCGCAGTATTCAAAATTCGGCGCGGGAAAGCGGGTATCGGTGTATATCGCGCACCCACGATTTTGCCCTGATTTTCAGGGCAAAAAAGTGCGCGATATACGCCGATAAATACGGTAATAAAAAAATAAAAAAACGAAACGGTAAAGTTAGCCCAATTTTTCGTTTTGTTTTAATGTGAACGATGATGTTACGCCGCGAGAATCGTGATCTATCTTCTAAGCGAAAAAATCGTGATTCTCATTTTAGTCAGAATGGCGCAGCTCTAGACTCATGGAATAGCAGTTCATTAGGATTAAAATACTTTAAGAGTGCTAACATTTGTCTTTCCTAACTTTGGATGTGAAGTGGCTGATGCTTAAATAAGAATTATAAATATTCATGTTTAATGAAAACCAGCAACTCAATCCATATGGAAGCCTGGGCTTGTTTTATATGAGCTGCTTCTTCATAGGAAACCATATTTTTAGCATATCGGCATCAGGTTTCATTATAAAGGTTATAAAAACTATTTTTGGGTTAATAGCCTAATTTTAAACAGCTTCCTAACCTCAAAAATGGCTTAAAGAGAAATGGTGGTTTTCTTAAGAAACAAACAAAAAAATTAAATTTCAAATTTGCTATATAAATCCTACAGTCTCAGTTCTGTAGAGGGAACACTACGCTGATGGCACCTCAAGGTGAAACTCCAAGTGTAGTTAACGGCAGGAGATTGTTAAAAATGCCATCGTTTTTTTGGGGTTGCACTCCAGTTTTAGTAAATTAACCCTATAGTCACCTGGCTAGTGAATCCAGTGTTGTCCTGCCACGATCCACTGCCATAGGCCAGGTCTGGTGCCACCATCTTTGTAGTGATGTCATTGGGTGCTTCTTCAGGCAGCCAGTCCTTTTGATGTGCCGCTGGGCTGGTCCATCTTCAGCTTTAGTGAATGGAAACCAAAGCATCCTGGGATACGTGACATGCATACTGTACGTATGGATTAAACATTGTTGTCACATTTTTTATTATAGGTAGATAATGGAAAACATTGCATAAGAGACAATGGTAATTTAGAACAATGAGCCTGAGACATTGTTCTCATCTAAGCAAGAATGGTGGCTGGGGATGGGAGTGGACTGTTGGGGTGAGCAAAAAATGCCTAGTGCATTAAGGGGGGGTGAAGGTTTTTTGCTTTTAAAGGGTCACTAAAGGAATTTTTTTTTTTTAGCTAAATAGCTTCCTTTACCTTACTGCAGCGCTGTTTTCATGTCCTCATTGTTTGTTTTTGCTTTGATGTTGCTGTAATCCTGCTCTGTTCTGGACACTTCCTGGTTGTCTGTTTCATTATAACCACAGTGCTGGGAGCTTTCTCACTGTAGTCACTAATCAAAGAGGTGTGATTACTGTGTGTAAACTGAAACTGGGTTGGTGCTGAGGGGTTTTAGGATTCGCCGCGAGATCGCCGTTATCGGTGGCGGGCGAGGACCCCCTCCCGCTGCGTTCCCGCGCCCTCCGGCGCTTACCAGAGCCGTCGGTAGCGGCGGAGGCGATCGGGTCCTCTCCCGTGCTCAATGGGGGGATGTGAGTGAGGGAAAAATTTCCCTCATCTGTCCCCGTAGCTCTGCTGGGCGGAAGTGATGTCAAAACGTCAGTCCCGCCCAGCGTCTTAAAGAGACATTTTTTTTTTAATGTCATTTGAAAAATGACATTTTACATTTTTTATATATTTTTTTTGCATTTAAGCCTAAATATAAGATCTGAGGTCTTTTTGACCCCAGATCTCATATTTAAGAGGACCTGTTATGCTTTTTTCTATTACAAGGGATGTTTACAATTTTTTCTGAGGACGAGACGATGTCCGTGATAGGCGGAACACTAAACACAGGCTCTTCTGGGAAACAAAGTGTTCCGCCTATCACGGAACACCACGAGGAGGAGGCGCGGCTTTTAAAAAATAGACACCCGCAGTCTGCATCCGGTGTAAAAGACGATCCCCGATTTTTGAGCCATATTTTAAATTGTAAAAGGTCGTCTTATACACCGATAAATACAGTATTTTTTATAATGCACACAAAGATTCGTATAAAACCCATAAGAACGCCAATCCAAAGAGTGTGTTCTGGGAGGGTCCTAAACACAAATGAGATAAGTAATAAATTCTCTTTTTAAAGCAATTAGGATTTCTGTGTCGCAATCCACGGTATGGAATCTGTCACAAAAGTGGACGTGTGCGTTATAAACTTTTGTAAACTTCCCTACTGGCGGGTCCAAGCAGCGGGCCTCAGATGTCTGAGCTATGCTATGACACACTGTTTATACATAGAGCTGTGGCTTGAGGTTTCCAGCTCGAGAGTCGCTGGTAGCAGCTGCATCCTGAAGACATGATCTCTACCTCTGTCCAAGAGGAAGTCACACCGAATATTTGTGTTACAGTTCATGCTGCATACTACCCTGCATGCTTTATCCTTTAATCATTGTGTATGCAGGTCAATTGTTTCCTGGAGCAGATATAGAGATATAGAGATATAGAGATATAGAGATATAGAGATATAGAGATATAGAGATATAGAGATATAGAGATATAGAGATATAGAGATATAGAGATATAGAGATATAGAGATATAGAGATATAGAGATATAGAGATATATATATATATATAGCATAGGCTATATATAACCATAGTCAGGTAGATTGACAACCTGATTGTATGAAAAGTCCAAGATCGGTTTGTAAAGGCTGCGTTTTTACTTCCCTTTTTTAATTGCAGATCCTCTTTCCTTGCACAGTCCTAAAGATTAACAAACTGACATGTTGGTTTCCCTTTTGAAACCACCGGAAGGCTAAACGTACGTGTTTCATTTAAAGGGAATACTATATAGGTCACCTGGTCCCTATACAATATTTTTTAACCACTTGAGATCCGCGCTATGGACAAAAGACGTCCACAGCGCGGCTCTCAAGTGACGGGTAGACGTCTTTGGACGTCCTGTCATTGTAATTCCCCGCGCGTCACTGGGTGACGCACCGTGGGGGAAACTGAGATGCCGATGCGCGTGCCTGTCGGCCGTGATGTCCGCCAGGTACCCGCGATCGGCGGTGACAGCAGGGACGTGGAGCTCTGTGTGTAAACACAGAGCTCCACGTCCTGTAGGGAGAGAGGAGACCGATCTGTGTACCTTGTAAATAGGGACACAGATCGGTCACCTTCCCCAGTCACCCCCCCTCCCCCCACACAGTTAGAATACACCCAGGGAATACATTTAACCCCTTCCTCACCCCCTAGTGTTAACCCCTTCAATGCCAGTCACATTTATACAGTAATTAGTGCATATTTATAGCACTGGTCGCTGTATAAATGTGAATGGTCCCAAAAATTTGTCAAAAGTGTCCGATGTGTCCACCGTAATCTCGCAGTCCCAATAAAAATCGTACATCGCCGCCATTACTAGTAAAAAAAAATCATAATTCTGTCCCCTATTTGGTAGGCGCTATAACTTTTGTGCCAACAGTCGCTTATTGCTATTTTTTTTTTTACAAAAATACGTAGAAGAATACGTATCGGCCTTAACTGAGAAAAAAAAAAAAAAATTAAAAAAAAAATTGGGATATTTATTATAGCAACAAGTAAAAAATATATATTTTTTTTAAAATTGTGGCTCTTTTTTTGTTTATAGCGCAAAAAATAAAAAGCGCAGAGGTGATCAAATACCACCAAAATAAAGGTCTATTTGTGGGGGAAAAAAGGACGTCAATTTTGTTTGGCAGCCACGTGGCACGACCGCGCAATTGTCAGTTAAAGCGACCAATGCCGAATCATAAAAAGTGCTCTGGTCATTGGACAGCAATATGGTCCGGGGCTAAAGTGGTTAAAGGGAACATCATGCTACTGTGCTACTTTTTCTGAAATTTCGCCTGGGCACGAAGGGGGTTTATGTGCCCAGTAAGCAAGTGGTTAAAGGGGTAAATCCACCTTTAGGACTGTTTAACGATGCAAAAACGATTCTCGATAGATTACACATGCGGTGATCACCGCGCTCGCAATCCATTAACCTTTAATTGAAAGCCTGTACCTCGGTACAGATAGGGGGAGCTGGAGTAAGGCAGGCAATTTATAAAGAAAATCGCTTGATTTCCCCCATCAACACTGACTGTCTGTTCCTCAGCACTCTTGTGATCTCCTGGCGGTGGTGTGGGGTGCCGGCCCTGGCTTGAGAACACAGTGATCATTGCTAGCGGCCATTATAGCTGGAAATATTCTGAAAATCCAACATGCTGGTTGTACCCAAGTCGATCAATGGATTGAATTGGGTACAATCAGCCTGCCCATAGTTTGGGGGGCTGCCCAAGATTCGAACCATCTATGGCCACCTTAAGATTCTGCAGGAATCTGGCATTGCACTTGCGATCCGTTGCTCACGGTTGCAATGCATTGCAGGCTAATTTCCAGAATAATAATAAATGCAGATTTTTTTTTTTTATGTACCGTATTTATCAGGGTATTGCGCGCTCCCGCGTATAGCGCGCACCCCTGATGTGGACCTGTAAAAAAATGTTTTAGTACTTACCGTTTTGGTGTCTTGCACGGCGTTCATCATCTGGTCCGGCGTCCGTCTTCGGCTTCTGTGGTGTCCTCCCAGCTTCTCCTGTGCTCCGGCGAGTCGAATCCCCGCTTCCCGCGCTCAGTTTAAACGCCTCCGCCGACATATACCGAGTGCAGTACACTCGGGTACATCCGGCCAGGCTCGGCTTCGCTCGTGCTCACGCTCTGTGACATTTTTGCGTGATCACGAGCAAAGCCGAGCCTGGCCGGATGTACCCGAGTGTACTGCACTCAGTATATGTCGGCGGAGGCGTTCAAACTGAGCGCGGGTATCGGCGTATATCGCGCACTCACGATTTCCCCCTTATTTTGAGGGGAAAAAAGTGCGCAGTATACGCCGATAAATACAGTAAATATATATTCCTTTGCAAAAGGTGTCCTGTACACACGATCGGTTTGTCCACGGAAAACCAACCGATGGACTGTTTTCATCGGACAAACCGATCATGTGTGGGCCCCAATGGTTTTATTTCTATCAGTGTAAAAAAAAAATAGAACATGTTTTAAATTTATCCTATGGATAAAAAACCGATCGTCTGTATGGAACTCCATCGGTCAAAAAGCCATGCATGCTCGGAAGCATTGAACTTCATTTTTTTTTCAGCTCGTGGTAGTGTTTTACTTCACCGCGTTTGGATTTTGGACTGATGGTGTGTAGGCAAGACTGATGAAAGTCGGCTTCATCGGATAGCCGACAAAATAATCCATCGGATTAGATTCCATCAGATATCCAATCATGTGTACAGGGCTTAAAAGAAGGGCGTATATAATCACTATTTCCATGCTGGCGAACGCCACTCTGATCCTGAGAAATCATCTGTTGAAAACGGACACTTCTGGAAGTGTCAATCACCTGGGTCCCCAACAGCTCTCTGTGGTTCCACCTGCTCACCATGTCACCATGTCGGGTGGTGGTAGGAACCCAGATGATTGGCACTTTCAGAACGGTTGGTTTCTGTTCGGAATTTGTTGGGTTCATCGAAGCGGAGTGCATGAAATGCTAGAAGGTGAGCGTGTACACACTTTTTACTAATATGGCTTCTTTTTAGGGTTCCACCGATACATTTTTTTTTTTTTACCGGTGAGTACTGTACAGATACTTTTGGTCAAGTACCCATCAATACCGAGTACCGATGCCTTTGCAGTGCGATTTGTTTTGTGGATTTTCATAGTGTTGCTTTTTAAATAGTAACCTATTAAATTTCCAAAGTTTGGCAGACTTGTCTTTTTTGATTTCTAGGAATCCATAAAAAAAAAAAAGCTGCTTTATTTTGTATTTTGGGATTTGCGAGAAGCCGTGTCACCTCTCGTGGAAGGTCAGGGCCAGAAGCTAAAACCTCTGAAAATGGAGAAATGATATAACGGCGACTTTAGACAGCTGGGCTTTGACTTTCTAAATATAATTTACATGTTGGAAGCTTGTACAATGCCCCTTCTCTGTATCGGTGTTCTGGGAAGTGAACATTTTAATGATATGTTTAAGCCGAGTAAAAAATGTCACCTCTCCATCAATAAATACCTTTTCCTGAAATCCACGGGACCAGGGAGGGTATTTATTACACTGTGGTATGAAAGCCGTATTTAAAGCTTACTGTATAAGGTCCTATCATAGGATTCGCACATAAACGGGCTGCTTTGCTACACATTGGGAGGACACTTTAAGGCAAGCATGTCCAAAGTCCATCCGCGGGCCAATCGTGGCCCCCATTCTGGTTTCGGACGGCCCGTCTGGTCATTTTGAAATGTATGTCTTTTGTGGCCCCAACGAATCCCCGCGCGCAGGGGGCAACAAATGAAATACATGCTGGCTGCCTTGGAGGAGGTGGGATGAGCGCCGTGCATACAGAAGTATTTCCTGTTTACACGGCGACAGGAAGTCCCTTTTGCGCTGCCATTGGACGATTTTACTGTCCATTACAGAAGGCGGGACTTTTGATTAAAGAGGCAGCCGATAAAACAGGAAATTTTCCTGTATGTTTTTTTGGCGCTTTCTTCCCGCCCCCTCCCTGTCTCCTCCAAGGCTGTAGATGTCCATTAATCAGGCTGCAATGGCGAGTCTGCATTCATTGCAGGGGGGGGGGTGCTGCATTCAGGGCAAGGGGGGTGCTGCATTCAGGGCAAGGGGGTGCTGCATTCAGGCACTTGTGAGGCTGTATTGATGGGCAGTGACCCTTTTTTGATTCACAGTTCTTTTTTTCTTTTTTATGATGTAAGATTTTTTTTAAAGTGAAGGTGCGTGTTATACGCCGATTAAATACAGTATATCCAAATAACACACCTGAGCTCATCTCTGCACCACACACAGCCACAAAGGCAAGAGAATTCTTGTTGGGCAGTGTATTAGTGCTCGAACAAACACGTAGACCGAATTTTAACCACTTGCTTACTGGGCACATATACCCCCTTCCTGCCCAGAAGAAATTTTAGCTTCTGGCACTGCGTTGCTTTAACTGACAATTGCGCGGTCGTGCGACATGGCTCCCAAACAAAATCAACGTCCTTTTTTTTTCCCCCACAAGTAGAACTTTCTTTTGGTGGTATTTGATCACCTCTGCGTTTTTTTGTTTTTGCGCTATAAACAAAAAAGAGCGACAATTTTGAAAAAAAATACAATATTTTTTACTTGTTGCTATAATAAATAGCCCAATTTAAAAAAAAAAAAAACATTTTTTTTTCTCAGTTTAGGTCGATATTTTTGGTTAAAAAAAAAAAAGGCAATAAGCGACTGGTTTGCGAAAAAATTATAGTGCCTACAAAATAGGGGACAGAATTATTTTTTTTTTTACTAGTAATGGCAGCGATCTGCGATTTTTATTGGGACTGCAACATTATGGCGGACACATCGGACACATTTTTGTCGCCATTAACATTTATACTGCGATCAGTGCTATAAATATGCACTATTTACTGTATAAATGTGACTGGCATTGAAGGGGTTAACACTAGGGGGTGAGGAAGGGGTTAAATGTGTTCCCTGCATAGTGTTCTAACTGTGGGGGGAGGGGGGTGACTGGGGGAGGTGACCGATCTGTGTCCCTATGTACAAGGGACACAGATCGGTCTCCTCTCCAGAGACAGGACGCTGTCTCTGTGTAAAACGGCAATGAGAGATGATCTCATATGTTTACATTTGAGATCATCTCTCATTGGCTGCACAGATCGGCTGTGGCCGTTTGCCGCGATCTGTGATTGGCTGTGTCCAAGGGACACGGCCAGCTTAGAATTTCCCCGCTGCGCACTGGGGAGCACGCGGGGAACGCCAAAAGGGGCGGACGTCAAAAGACGTTCTGTTGGAAATTCTGGTCCGCGCTATAGCCGTCATTCGGCTATAGCGCGGGCCTCAGGTGGTTAATGGTTCACATAATGTCAGGCAAAATGGTCGGCCCTCACGCATGTTCACTTCATCAAATCTGGCCCTCTTTGAAAAAAGTTTGGACACCCCTGCTTTAAGGGCTTTAGGTGGTGTCCTTGTATGTCTGATGGTTCCTTTAATCTTTTATGGTTAAATACTGTCTGTAGAAAAGCTCACATGGGTATACTTTGCAAATTCCACCTTTGTTTTTTGACTGGCTTGCTTCTGCATGCGCTGTCTGTTGGAGTGTATATACAGAACCACTTGTCTTTCCTTTAGATCTTCCATGTGTTCAGTCCTGTCCTACTGTGTCATAACAATGTGACATATGGATATATCCCCGAGTCGCTGCCTTTTCTGTGTTATTTCTACTTTCACTGAGCTCTGTTCTCTGCATAGTGAGACTTGGCTGACGATGTTACTGTATTATGTTAAATAGACCCTGTCGCCAAAAATCAAACTTTAAAACCAATGACCTCCTACGTAGAAGACATTGAATACTAACCTCTCCTGCTAGACACCGGGCCTATTAGAAAGCCCAGTATTCTCTGAAAACACTGTGACATCACTGCACCCAGTATTACCACTTAAAGTGGTACTAAAGGTTCAAATAAAAAATAACAAACATGTCATACCTTCACTGTGCAGCTCGTTTTGCACAGACTGGCCCTGATATTTGTCTTCTGGGGTCCCTCGACGGCTGTCTCGGCTCCTCACCGCATCAGCAAACCCCACTGGGAAGCGCTTTCCCAATGGGGCTACCTTTCAGGCACGCTTCTGAGTCCAGCATTTGCGTCCATAGTCACGAATGCCAGACTCGGCCCGCATCATTGGATTTGATTGACAGCAGCGTGAGCCAATGGCTGCGCTGCTATCAATCTATCCAATGAAGAGTCGAGAAGACTGGGCCGAAATCCAGCGCATTCTCAATGCGGGACTTTCGAGGGCTCAGGTAAGTAAATCGGTGGGTGCCAGTAAGCATTGGATGTTTTTTTACCTTAATGCGTAGGATGCATTAAGGTGAAAAAACATGAACCCCTTTAACTTCTTCAGATCTGGGCCATTGTAAAAATTGATGCCCGCAAGGCGGCTCTACAATGCCGGGAGGTTGTCTTTTTACAGCCTCTGCTCCTCCGGCCACTGGGGGGCGAGCGCCCGGCGTCGCTGAGATGCCCATGCACGTGCCTGGTAGCAGCGATGTCCGACAGGTACCAGCGACCGGTCGTTACACAGCCAAGGACGTGGATCTCTGTGTGTACATACAGAGATCCACGTCCTCTCAGGGGAGAGGAAACCGATGCTGTGTCCCTTGTACAAAGGGACACTGATCGCTCTGCTCCCCCCTACAGTAAGAATCGCTCCCAGGGAACACATTTAACTCCTTCCTCGCCCCCTAGTGTTAACCCCTTCCCTGACAGTCACATTTATTCAGTTATTAGTGCATATTTATAGCACTGTTCGCTGTATAAATGTGAATGGTCCCAAAAATGTGTCAAGTGTCCAATGTGTCCGCTATAATGTCGCAGTCCTGACAAAAATCGATATTATTAGTACCTATAAGGCTTACCTATAGGTACTGTAAATATCTCCTAAACGGTGCACTGTATATGGAGCCGATGATGCCATCGGCCCGTGTGCTCTGAAGGAACAGCCATCCGCACCGTTTCTTCAAAGCCTTGTGCTCTGACCGGCGGGTCTCCCACGAGCATGTGCTGGAGTGATGTCATGTGGCTCCGGCCACAGAGAAGATGTGTGAAAACGGATGCGGCCACCAGTTGTGATAACGAGGGCTTGGTTTGTAGGTAAGTTTCATGCTCTTAGATGCATATCCTCCTAGATGGCACATTATGCATTTACTTTGCAGGTCAAATGTGGTTTACTTCCTCTTTAAAGCGGAGTTCCAGCCTTTTTATGTGTATTAAAAGTCAGCAGCTACAGAAAGTGTAGCTGCTGACCTTTAATAAAGAGACACTTGCCTGTTCCTGAGTGTTGTTCCTCTCCCCCCCCCCCCCCCATCCCCGCCGGCGCCTCCATTCAGACTGTGGGCACTCGGCTGTGACAGCTTTCGGCTTTTACGGCCGGGCATGCATGAGCTGCGCTCTGAGTGGACAGACGATCTCCTAGGACCTGTCATGTGTCCCAGGAGATCACCTAGAGGGAGGGGCCACCTAAGGCAAGAGGAGGAGTCGCCTAGGCGGTCCTTGGGCGGAAGAAGGAAGTACTCCTAACCAGGGGCGGACTGACCATTGAGACACTCGGGCACTGCCCGAGGGCCCCGTGCCACTAGGGGGGCCCCACCAGGGTTGCCAGGATTAGTAAAACCAGGGACAGTATGTAAAAATCTGTGTTTCTTTTACATCTGTCCCTGATATGTTCGAAACCGACATGCTTTTGATGTGAAAATCCTGAAATTTTAGCTGCCCTGCCTCTTCACTGCCTCCTGGCATGGTGGCCATCTGTAAGCCCAGGGGCCCCATAATCTTCTATTGCCCGGGGGCCCCATGAGTTGTCAGTCCGCCCCTGCTCCTAACGAAGTCCCACTCCTAACGAAGCCCCCACTCCCCCCAAAAAATACATGCCAAATGTGGCATGTAAGGGGGTGAGGGGTACCTTAAAGTGGAAGTTCCACTTTTTCTGTGTTACGGAAACATTACCATGGTGTAATCTGGCTGGTGTGTACAATAAGCTGACAGCTGGCTGTCATGTGAATTTATGTGTAATTTCAAGCAATACAGGTTTAATACAGCTAGGAAATACCCGGGTCCAACTCTAATTTCTATAGTCTACTCAAGTTTAGTTGGATAGAAGTTCTGCAAATTTACACCTTGAGAAAGAATCTCTTTAAACATCGATTATTAATGACTTGACTGGTCACGCATGAGTGTCTATTACATTTTTGTGGTTCACTGGTGAGAAAAGTATTTCACACTTTTTTGTGTCAAAAGGTACAGGTCCAACTTCACTGGTTAATATCTAAAACCTGCAACGGCTGTCCAAAACTATCATCTTCTGGTGAAACATGTATCGCCTATTTGTCAAGAAATATCCTACACTTTCATGTCCTGCCAAGAAATCGGCTTGCCAAGACACTGGACCTATCTGTTAAATCCGGAACTCTTGTTTTAATGACACTCGGGGGAATCCTACTTTATCACAAATGGAGTACAGAAAGATGAGAGATATTAGGAAACGGATCATTTTTACAAAAATGTAATTTTAAGGCTTTTTTCTAGGAGGTACTGTAAAAGATCTGTGCGGAGGGTTAAAACTTACACGTGTTTCCTTTTGCCGCATACACACGACCGTTATTCATGTCATGAAAAAATATGTTTGTCATGATTCCTCTCAAGCCTGCCGCGGAAATTAGAAAAAGCAGCCCAAAGGGTGGAGCCATTTGAAAAAAACTTCCCCTTTTATAGTGCCGTCGTAAGTGTTGTACGTCACCGCGCTTTGCCCGAGCATTTTTATTCACGAACGTGTGTATGTTTTTCACGAACGCGAACGGGCAAAGCGCGGTGAGGTACAACACTTACGACGGCACTATAAAGGGGAAGTTTTATTCAAATGGCTCCACCCTTTGGGCTGCTTTTTTCTAATTTCCCCGTCTCATAACTTGCTTCCGAGCATGCGTGAGCAACGAGAAAAATGCTCTGGAGCATACACACGACCGTTTTTTCACGACCAATTAAAAAAATGGCATTTTTATCGTGGTGTGTACGCGGCATTACTTACAAAAAATGTTGCTTAAAAACTAAAAATAAGAAATGAATGTGGAACGGGTGAGGAAGAGTCAAGGATATTTTGTGAAGTGGAAGTGAGCCTTTGTTCCGATTTTCAATTACTGAGGCCGCGTACACACGGAGGGACATGTCCGCTGAAACGATCCAACAGACCGTTTCCAGCGGACATGTCTCCTCCGGATTTTCATCCGACGGCGTGTACACACCATTGGATCAAAATCCCCGCCGGCAGACAGCACGGTGACGTGACGTGGCGGTGACACGGACAAATTCGATCGTGTGTACGCGGCCTAATAGATGCCACAGTGGGCCTTGTTATCTAGTTGGGAAAAAAAAACAGGGGTGCTCAACCTGCGGCTAATGGGTCACAGGCGGCACAAAATGGCTATGAATGTGGCTCAACACAAAATTGTAAACCTACTTAAAAACATTTTTTTTAATGCATTTACACTTGCCAAACACATGTGGCTAAAGTAATATTTGACAGGGTCTCTTTACTGGACTTTTATAAGTTTTATCCCCCCCCCAAAAAAAATCCCACTCTGTTCCCACATCAGTTTTCGGCAGCACCTATATTTATAAGCAACGATTTTCAAGGATGAAGCATAAGAAGAGCCAAAATATCTAATATATCTATAGTATATCTCATATATATATATATATATATATATATATATATATATATATATATATATATATATATATATATATATATATATATATATATATATATATATATATATATATATATATATATATATAGTGTATGTATATATACGTGTGTGTGTGTGTGTGTATTTTATGTTCATCAATTATCCTTATTGTTGGTGTATTTTATGTGTGCCCCAAGACAATTCCTTTTCTTCCAATGTGGCCCCAATGTCGGCGGAAGGAATGGTGCCCCCCACCACTGGTGTCAGCGGAAGGAATGGTGCCCCCCACCACTGGTGTCAGCGGAAGGAATGGTGCCCCCCACCACTGGTGTCAGCGGAAGGAATGGTGCCCCCCACCACTGGTGTCAGCGGAAGGAATGGTGCCCCCACCACTGGTGTCAGCGGAAGGAATGGTGCCCCCACCACTGGTGTGGGTGGAAGGAATGGTGCCCCCACCACTGGTGTGGGTGGAAGGAATGGTGCCCGCACCACTGGAATGGTGCCCCCACCACTGGTGTGGGCGGAAGGAATGGTGCCTCAAGGGCCAGATAAAGGCAAGCAAAGGGCCACTTCCAGCCTACAAGCTGCAGTTTGAAGACCACTGTTTTAAAGCAAAATTAACACTTTAGTGGTATTTTACTAAAACATAAGCGCGCAAAATCTGATGCAGCTCTTCATAGAAACCAATCGGCTTCCAGATTTAAATATTTTTTTGTCAGCGCTTCATTAAACAAGCTGACGTTAGACACCGATTGGCTACCATGCACAGCATCATCGGGTTTTGCACTCAATCCTTTTATTGACCTTTATTGACCTGGGCCTAACACCACGGAAGCGCCAGAATACATGCTTGTTTCTGGTCAGAGACTCTCAAAGAAAGGGATGATCAGGATTACGGAGCCATATTTTCTTTTGAAAAGTTCCTTTTAAGGCTACAGATAACAAGTTTATGAGCAGTCCTTGCTATAAAAAGATGCAGAAAGTTACACTGATCAACATTTACTATGTAGAGTTTTGCAAGGCCAGTAGCACTCAAGGGCAAAGGACTGAAATAAACTCTTAATGCATATTTGTCAACTTCAGGAGACAAATGATGGTCACTAAATGACACTCAACAAACCAGCCCTGCTGTTAAGAGTATTGTTAATATTTTTTTTTCTTGTCATGGGGGAGAACTTGAACTTCAAGCTGTTTCATATCAAAAGGAAGAGGCTGGAGATGGCCTACGTCTGAAACGGACTAACGCACACCAGATGTCCTCCATCTTTGGCATTCTTTCAGAACATGCTCACCATGAGAGATTTCGTTTTTTGAGCTATACTGTGTGTGCCAAGTCTACAAAGAGAGCAAGTCTTTTGGAGCTGATTGTGGAATTTTTATTTTAAATTAAGTCCAAAGAAATCCAGCTTGCCAAATCTAAGACTTTGCAATCGGTTTTCTTTACCTGTAATGTTCCCTTTGCTAATGCTAAAGGTCAAGATTTGTATTTCTTTTAAGGGGTTGTAAAGCTTTACATTTTTTATCTTTTTTTAAAGTAGCAAACGGGTCATACTTGCCTCCACTGTGCAGCTCGTTTTGCACAGAGTGGCCCCAATCCTCGTCTTCTGGGGTCCCTTGGCAGCTGTCTTGGCTCCTCCCCGCTTCTGGTAACCCCCCTGGGAAACTCTCTCCCCAAGGGGGTTACCTTGCAGGCACGCTCCCGAGTCCTGTATTCGGCCTCTATAGCCGCCAACTACAGGACTCGGCCCCGCCCCACGGCCCTCACATCATTGGAGTTGATTGACTGCAGCGCGAGCCAATGGCTGTGCTGCTATCAATCTATCCAATGAAGAGCTGAGAAGACCGGGACTTTCAAGGGCTTAAGTACAGTAAGTAAACCGGGTAGCCGGTCAACATCAGACTTTTAAGGTTTTGGTCCTATAGCTATCCTGAAAGCCATGGGTCAAAAAAATTCAAAGTGTGCTTTGATTACGGTGTTGGGACCCTGGTAGGATTCATGACACAGAATGCTATGTAAAGCACACCCAAACTGCAAGAGTCACGTCCAAACTGCAAAGTCTGGTTCACACGTTTGCACTTTGCATATTCCCGGTGAATTTTTGCTTTTTTTAATACATGTTTTTGATCCATTGAAGTCTATGGAACAAAAAAAAAAATGAAAAAAATCCCTGGCCCTTTCAATAAAATGCACAGATGTGAACGTGACCCATAGGAAACCACGTTAAATGGAAATTATACACAGTGGTAATTGACAGCCCACTCCCTCCCTTCTCCATGCCCACTAACCTGCTAAATTTTAAAGAGTGGGATATTGCATGTAGATTGATGGAGGCTTTACCTTCCTTTTTATTCTAAGATACAGGTTGGAGGGTCGTAATACACTGTGATCTCAAATATATATTTGTGTGATAATTTAAAAAAGTTTATTGACCTTAGATCCCTTTCACACTTTGGGGCGCTTTGCAGGCACTATAACGCTAAAAATAGCTCCTGCTAACTGCCCTGAAACAGCCGCTGCTGTCTCTCCAGTGTGAAAGCCCTAGAGCGGTGCACTAGTAGGATGGTAAAAAAAAGTCCTGCTAGCCGCATCTTTGAAGAAGCGGTGTGTATACTGCTCCTCCTCTACTCCTGCTAATTTAAATCAATGGGGCACCGTGGCTATACCGCGGCAAAGCGCCTCTGCAGAGTCACTTTGCGGTGGTTTTTAACTCCACTAGCGGCCGAATAGTGCTGCGAAATTGACCGTATATCACAGCTAAAAATAGGTATCTGCACCCCCCCCCCTGACACCGGAGGGGGAGGGGGTGGGTTCTAAAAAGCGTAAGTTCCATTTTTGGGAACTCCGCTTTAAGCTCTTTTAGAGCACAATGCATAAAGCTACCTGAGCTGTACCATTGCCAATGAGCACAAAGAGCAGTAGGAACACAGAGCAGTTCCTTTTCCATCTGTTTGTTGTGTTGCGTGTTTGGTTGTCTTCCAACTTGACCCCGTTTTTACTCAATATCATTTGGTCTGCTGGACAAAAGCACGCTAGCTCTCCCCCTTTAGGTCTATAGAAACCAGATCTCAAGTAAGTGACAACTGGAAATTACATTTCTGGCACTATTCCTTTAAAAAAAAAAATACTTTTCTCTAATGGGTAGAATTTTCATTTAAGCAAACTCCTTATTCTGCTGTAGTGGAAATTTTCCTATTTTTACCGTAACAAATGTGGGTTCCTAATATAGTTTACCTGGAACGAAATTGATTACCACACCTATGTTTACCGCGAGGAACTCCGCTGACCTGTGTGCATTATTAGGCCTTGAGATATGAAAGTCTTATTGCTATGAGTATATTGCTATATAGACCCAGCATTTTACTGTTTGGCACAAAGTAGAGTTCTACTTGTTGTTTTTAGATATTCTGGTGTCTGCCTTTTTTACCACGCCATCCCAAGCTTGGCCAAGCCTTTACTAGCCAAGAGTAATAAGTAGGGTTGCCCCGATACCGATACCAGTATCGGTATCGGGACCGATTCTGAGTATTTGCGGGAGTACTTGTACTCCCGCAAATACCCCTGATACCCAAATAGAATACTTTGTGCCCCCCCCCCCCCGCCGATCCCGCCGCCGTATATACAAAGCCGCCGCCGTGAACATTACATGCAGCTTTCGTTTTTCAATAGCTGTTTTCCCTATCGCCCGCCCTGTGTAAAGGACAATCCCCCTTGCTAGCGATTGGACGGATCTGTCCAATCACGAGCAAGAGGAAGTGTCCTTTACACAGGGCGCCCAATAGGAAAAACAGCTATTGAAAAACGAAAGCTGCATGTAATGTTCGCGGCGGCAGCTTTGTATATATGGCGGCATCATCATCAGGTAGGGGGACATCATGGCTGCATATGTGGGGACATCATGGCTGCATATGTGGGGACATCATGGCTGCATATGTGGGGACATCATGGCTGCATATGTGGGGACATCATGGCTGCATATGTGGGGACATCATGGCTGCATATGTGGGGACATCATGGCTGCATATGTGGGGACATCATGGCTGCATATGTGGGGACATCATGGCTGCATATGTGGGGACATCATGGCTGCATATGTGGGGGGACATGGCAGCAATATGTGGGGGGACATGGCAGCAATATGTGGGGGGACATGGCAGCAATATGTGGGGGGACATGGCAGCAATATGTGGGGGGACATGGCTGCATATGGGGACACGTTTAAAAAAAGTATCGGTATTCGGTATCGGCGACTACTTGAAAAAAAGTATCGGGACAACCCTAGTAATAAGGTTAAAGCCTCATACACACGATCGGACTTCAACCAACTTTTCCGTGGATTTTGGTCCACAGGGCATTGGCCGTTGTTCTGCATACACACAGCACGACATTTTCAGCCAACATTCACCAAACCATGTGGTTTTTCAGCTCTTTACCGCCACCCTATGGGCAACTTCTGCTATTGTTGGCTGCTGATTAATATTGGTTCTGAGCATGCGTGTTTGTACATCGGATTTTAGTTGGATGAACGGGCATACACACGATCGGATAAACCAATTTAACAGATGTATTGCTCAACAATTGGTGAGCATGAACAGCCAACTTTTTTTGACATTAATTCAGCCAATAATTGTCTAATGGAGCATACACATGGTCGGATTATCCGACACAACAAAGTTGGATCGTGTGTACGAAACTTTAGGTAGGATAAGGGTGGAAAAAGTTGGTCTAGGGGGCATGAAGTATAAATACAGCCCTGCAAATGGTATATAGCAGGGGTCTGTAAACATTCTAAACGAAGGGCCAGTTTACTGTCCTTCAGACTTTATGGGGGCTGGACTCGGCAAACAATGCCTCAGGCTTGGTGGCCAGTGGGAGGAGGAATAATGCTCCATTGTTGGTATCAGTTGGAAGAAAAGTGCCCCATTGTTGGTATTAGTGGAAGGAATAGCGACCCATTGTTATTAGTGGGAAGAATAGAGCCCCATCTTTGGTGTTGGTGGGAGAAATGGTGTTTCATCGCTGGCGTCAGTGGAAGAAATTGTACCCCATCATTGGTGTCATTGGGAGGAAGAGTGCCTGGTGTCAGTGGGGGGAATTGTGTTCCATCGTTGGTGTCAATGAAATGAACAGTGCTTGTATCATTGGGCGGAATAGTGCCCCAAGGGCTGGATAAAAGCAAGCAAAGGGCCGCAGTTTGGAGACCACTGGTTTATAGTTTTAACCATTTCACCTAATTGTTTTGGCATAAAGTTCAAGGGATTTTCTACTTTAATTTCACAAGCATACCACTTTTTATGAGTGGTGTTGGGGTCCACTCTCCTGTATCTTCTTGTCCTTTTTGATTAATAAAGACCACTCTAGTCACCCGAAGTACTCGGTGGTACTTGTCTTTCTCTACCCGAGGAGAACACTACCACAGTGGCTTTGATAAAGGAAAGTAACTGGGTTTTGCCTTCGCTGAAGAAAACCAATGAGTACCTATTATGCCTCGTACACACGGCCGGATTTTCTGAGGTCCGGCCGTGTGTAAAATTCCGACCTTGTGTAACCTCCATTGGACTTTTTTTTCCCTCAGAAGTCCAACGGACTTTAGATGGAGAACCTGTTCTTCTTTCCGACGGACTCGTGGCAGACTTTTGCACGGTCAAAAGTCTGACCGTCTGTACAAGGCATTAGAGGTGCACCGAAATGAAAATTTTGGTGACCAAATCAAATTCAGGATGCACTTGGCCGAAACTAAAACCGAAAATGTTTATTTTTTTTAATTATTTTTTTTATATATAATTGTATTCAACTTTTTTTATGTAATATCATGAATTTAAATGAATATGATTTTATTATCGGCACCTTTAGTGCAAGAAAAGCTAAAGAATATATATATTTTTTGGTCATTTAAAAAAAATGCACCAGAAACTGACTTCCCAGTTGAAATGCATTGAATCACATGACCTATAAAAAACATACCATAAGTGCAGGAAAATCATTGCGGAGTTCAAAGTGTACTTAACTAGCCAAGTTTGGGGTGGGGGGAACTGGACTGGCCTGCACAGAGCATATTGGGAATATGTTCAAACGGCACCGCCATCAGGGACATGCCACATCCTCTGTCCATGTTGCGTGTGTGGGTGTGGGTGGGGGTGTGTGTGTGTTTGTGTTTTTTTTTTTTTTTTTTTACTTTTATATAGTGTAAAAAAAAAAAAAAAACTTCAGCAGATCTTTTAAAAAATTATATAAAATTAATTTGGGTACAGTGTTGCACGACCAAATCATTTAAACCACGACGGCACAGTCGACTGAAAAGTGGTCTGGTAATGAAGGGGTGCGTACAAGCCGGTACTCCTGTGGTTAAAAAAATGTGAGCGTTCTACACCAACAAAATATGTTGGATTTCACTGCCTTGAGCTCGATTATCTAGGTCCAGTGTTGCCTATATAACATTCGATATCATGAGGCTTGGCTATAGAATTACATTTTCACGCTCCTGCAGGGAAGCTGAGTGATAAACCCGGCTATATAAAGGAACCAGTAACAAAGGTTGCACACAGAGACAGGTTAGAACAGATGGACAAGTAAGAATCATTGAAGCGAAGCTCGGTAAATTCAGTGGTTCTGACTGTGTAAACTTGTTTTTCATTTTCTTTGGAGCCACCAAATGGCCAAGTTTACCATCCAGGCTTGCGTCTGTCTTCTGATTATATAAAACGACAAATAGAATGAGTCAACAAGGAAGTGTTGACCTGTGAGCACAAAGAATGGACTGTAACCCCAAGACTCTTTGTCATCCATAGCTAACCTCTGCATATGTTTGTGTTACAATAACCTGTTGGATGGGAGGACTTTGGAGCACTTGGATTTGAACTTGCCCTTCAGACACCGACAGGGTTCTATGCATGAAGGTAAAAAAACCTGTGTGCAGCACCCCAACCCCCCCTAATATTCACCTGTGCTCCCTCTCGATCCAGCGATGTGCACGAGAGCTGAGCTTCTCCGGGGTCTATCATTCCTCATTGGCTGAGACAGCAGCGGGGGGGACCATTGGCTAGTGCTACTGTCAATCAGAGCCAATGAGGATAGAACGAGGGCGGGTTCCAGCTGCGGCTCTGTGTGTCTATTGGCTGGTTTCAGATGGGTGGTCCGATCAGGTTTGCCTGTTGGATTTTCTGGTCCCATTGCTCTCTATGGAGCGGCGGATATGTCCACTGACACTCGCCAGCATCCAATCTGGGCCTGTCTGCCAAAAACAGATGGAAAATACATTCCCCATCCATCCAGCAGATCAGATCGGGTGACAGTCGGATGCAAACGGACAGGCAGTTAAGTTTCCATCCAAATGCCCCATAGAGAGCAGCGGAGCTGTGTCTGCTCTGCATAGCGGAGCGGACAAGGATCTGTTATCTGCCCGCTTAGCAGAGATCAGCAGAGAGGTCTCCTGCTGAGCAGGCGGATACGCATAAGGAGAGTGCCCCAGTAAAAGGGGCCTATGGACACAGAGCGGGGCTCCAGTGAGTGCCCCGAGAGCAAGCAACTTGTTCTTGGGGGCACTGGTTAAAGAGGAGGAGCCAGGAGTGCCGGCGGGGACCCAAAAAGAGAATAGAGGCTGCTCTGTGCAAAACCATAACACACCACAGCACAGAGCAGGTAAGTATGTTTTCTGTTTTTGTTTTTTAGTCGACCTTGCCTCAAAGATATTTTTTCGACGTTAAAGGGGTTTGTAAAGGTTTAAAAAAAAAAAAAAAATAACAAACATGTCATACTTACCTCCACTGTGCAGCTCCTTTTGCACAGAGTGTCCCCGATCCTCGTCTTCTAGGGTTCTTCTGGCAGATGTCTCGGCACCTCCCTGCAAGTGCTAACCCCCTTTATGGGGAAACTCTCTCCCGAGGGAGTTGGCTTGCGGGTGCGCTCCCGTCATACAGCTGGTGGCTATAGCCGCAGACTGTATCACTCGGCCGCGCTCCCGGTGCACCACATTATTGATTAGATTGACAGCAGCGGGAGCCAATGGCTGCTATCAATCTCCAATGAAGAGCTGAGAACAGCTTGAAGACGGGTGAGTAGCCAGCGTGTTCACGACGTGGGACTTTCAAGGGCTCAGGCTGCATTAAGGTGAAAAAACTTGAAGCTTTAAAAACACCTTTAAGTGCAGGTATCCTATTTAATTGGTAATACAGGCCTTCAGCTTTTATCTACAGAAAGACAAAGCCTTGTTTAAAGAATAATTCCAGACATGGTATATTTTTACATGGAGGTGGATTTACTAGGGGAAAATACACTGTGCACTTTGCAAGCACAGTTGCATTTGCTAGGGCATTTTCTCCAGAGCTCAGTAATTAACATAAAGCTTTACTTTGCAAAGTATACTCAATTGCATGCAAGGAAAATAAAAGCAGCATTTTTGCTTGCACATGATTGGATGATGGAAGTCAACAGTGTGCTACCACATTTTACTAATCTCTGGAGAAAATGCCCCTGCAGAGTGCAACTCCACTTGCAAAATGCTCAGTCTATTTGGTAAATCAACCCAATGGGGCCAGATTCAGGTAGATGGGCGAATCTTTACTTTGGAGTAACGTTTGTCATTTACGTTACTCCGCCAAAATTTTATGAGCAAGTACTGTTATTCACATAGCACTTGCTCCTAAAGTTGCGGCGGCGTAGCGAAAATGAGCCAGCGGAATTCAAATTGGGGGGGTAGGGGGCGTGTATTATTTAAACTAGGCACGATCCCGCGGCGAACGTACTGCGCATGCATCGACTGTCAGTGCGCATGCTCCAAATTCTGTCAGTGAACGTCAATGACGTCAATCCCCATTCACGGACGTTTTACGCAACGACGCTAAACTTTTTAAATTCGACGCGATGACGACGACCATACTTAACATAGGATACTCCACCTAGGGGGCATGTTTTTCTTTATGCCGCGTATCTCTTACGGAAACGTCGGAAAGTCACTGCGTCGGGCCCGCGTACGATCATGAATTTCCGTCTCTCGCTGATTTACATATTCTTGGCGTAAATCAGCGGCAACGCCCCGAGCGCCCATTTTAAAATTGCAGTTCCGATACGACGGCGCAATACAATTACGCCGCTCGTATATGAACTCAATCCTGGCGTATCTTGTTTTCTGAATACAGAAAACAGATAAGCCGGCTTAAAGTGTGAGTTATGCTGGCGAATCACTGATACTCCAGAGTAACTCTACCTGAATCTGGCCCATACTGTCCACTTTGGACCAATGTAAATACCATACCTAGTCCAAGTCCCTGGAAGCTGGAGATCGATGAACAAGATCCTCCATCTTTGTGATCTCCCCTTGCTCCCGGGTCCTGTGCCAAGAGGTTGCTCTTCTGCATTGTGAACGCAGGAGCTTTACCGCTCTTCATAGGTGCCATTTAGAGAATGCTTTACGTTGACTTGCTGTTTTACCGTCTAAGTTGTTAGCCAAGAACAAGAAGGCCTGGATTTTGCTTCTATAATCTGGAAGCGTGTTCCTTCTTAGATCACCACCTGAAAATAGGATGAGCTGTGCAGCTTTGTTTCCATGGCTACAATGTAAGAAGAAGTTGTCATGGAAACAGCAGATACTACTGACGAGTCCTGGGAATATTTAATTGTTACTGTATCTACATTTGCAGTCTATAGACTTGTATGGAGGATAGCGGTGACGGCTCGAAGAAGAATTTTGGTTTCTCTGAAGGCCAACTGGACATTAGACACAGTGTACCCCTCTGAGCCTTGCTATACTTTGTCGAATCATAATCGCCAAGGAAAATCTGAAATGCTAGACACGGGTTAAATACCTTTTTGTACGGTGATTGACCTATGTTGGGACGCCTCCGACATTGGTCATGTGACCAGGGTTGAGGCATTAATCATGTGGTCTTTGACGATGGTAAAGATCATTCATCTCCCATGACCGGCAGCACCACTGAATGAGCCTTGGGCAAGTCCACAAGAAGAGCTAGTCACTTGACTGGTATCAGAAGGTGAGACTGAAGACTAATGAGAAGCTCATGGGTACAGCGAAATCAAACTGATCAATTTCATTCCAGGAGAAAATCTTGGCCAACTGTGCTGGAAGCCTCTTTTTCTTGCTGTCCCTGGCTCTGTAGCTGGTCGGAGCCACGTGATGTCACTCCGGCGCATGCGCGCAAGATACATCAGTCACGGCACACACTAGGGAAGAAACGCCACGGAGGTCCATTTCCTCACAGCGCATGCGCCGATGATAACATTGGCAGACTACAAGTGAAATATCTCCTAAACGGCACACGTTTAGGAGATATTTTCACTATCTATAGGTAAGCCCTAATCTAGACAAAAAGAAAAAATTGCACTAATAAACGTGATATAGACTGCACTGAGGACAGCACAACCAGTGCAGAAAAAAAGGAATGTAATAAACCAGTGATCTACACGTGATAAATAAGTGTCCAAGGCAATAATAGACTTGATCACACTCCACAGTAAAAGTCCCAATAGAAAAATGATTCAATTCCAATGATCTCCTAGGTGCTTATTAATCCACCACATCCAAGAAGGGGTGACGATGAAAGCCTCCACCATAATCACACACTGCCTCTTACCAGAAGGCTGTGATCTCTTAATTATAGGAGATCATAAATGGCATATAGAAAATGGTGTATTCATAGGTGTCTTCAGTGAAGGGACCATACGGTATTGCCTCATATGTTATACCAATGACATGATATGACATGAAGAAAGAAGAACTTGCATAGCGTAAAATCCTCAGGTTTGACCACTTTGATCAGACCAAAGGTTCTGACCACTTTGACGCGGTGACTTCAGAACTTTGCCTCCCAACGTTTCGTCTCGATGGGGATGTGGTCTAGACTTACTTACTTAGATAAAAGACAAACAAAACGGTTTACAACCACTTTAAAGTGCAAGTTCACCTTTTATAGAAAATCTGTAAGGAAAAACTTACTGAACCCCCTTCCCATCACACCTGGTCCCTTTAACTTGGAGTTAAATGCTATGCGGTTTCTGATTGGTTGGCCCTGTCCATGTGACGGCGCCGATCAATTACAATGCTCCTATATGTAACTCCGAGGTAGGTTTAGGAGATTAAGCCGAAGGGGCTTCTAAGACTCGGACCAGTGAGGTGGCTATTTGAGGTCTCCTAGTGAGTGATCACCAGGCTCCTGGTCAGTGGCACGGGAGGGGGCACCAGGGGGGTGGATGAGGAGGGGTCCAGTGTGTATGATCACATTACAGATTTTTCTGTAAAGGTGAACTTCCCCTTTTGTGATTGTAAAGTCTTGTTTCTGGTTCACAAAAAATAACAAACATGTTATACAGTGGAACCTCGGATTGCGGGTAACGAGTGTTTTTCGCAATACCAGCCCTGTATTTTAAAATATCCTGACTCGGTTTGCAAGTGTTGTCTCGTAAAACGAGCATAATTCAAGCCAAAGCGGTAGGGGGGGCGCTGGAGCAGAGCTGACCGGTTCCAAAATGCTTGGACAATCTCGGAAATACTCCGCTCCTGAGCCTTTCCAAGTTTAGCCGAGGTGTCCTCGGCCTTTCCTAGTGATTCTGAGGCTCTTCAGCGCCCCCCATCTCTGGCCACATGTGGTATTGCATGCCATTGAAATCAATGCAGTACTTTGGATTATGAGCATTCTCCTGGAACGGATTATGCTCGTAATCCCAGGTTCCACTGTACTAACATGCTCTGTGCAGTGGTTTTGCACAGAGCCAAATTGCCTACAGGTATGACAGAAAAATGAATGAACATTATACAAACTTGCACAGTTCTATTGGGGAGCCCCTTGGCTGCATAGGAAAAGATAAACTTGTCCTTTTTAAGTCCACACATTTCTGAGGCCACACTGATGACCACTTACATACAGAACCGCCACATTAGTAAAAAAGGAACCAGAGTTGTTCTCCTTCCCCTCTGTGTTTTTTCCTCTTCCTAGTTCTTTGTCACACAGTCTATTTCCCATGCCTATCTAGATATGAGGAAGGTTGGCTGAACTAATCTGATCAGCTATTTCCTTCAACACAAAGTTTCATTGTATGAAAAATAGAGGAAAAAAAACCTATGGCATGGCTGACCTCTTATAATTAATTCCTAGACACAATTCCTTTGCAAGAACACCAGTAAAGAAGGGGGCTTTTTTTTTACAGGGATATTATTTCAAATGGTAGAACTGTTGCAGTCCCAAAATATAACCGTGTGTGATATTAACCACTTAAGGACCGCCTACTGAACATTTACGTCAGCAGAATGGCACGGCTGGGCACATCAACGTATATATACGTTGGTTTCTAGTACCCAGCCGTGGGTCACGGGCGCGCTCCCGTGACCCGGTCCGAAGCTCCGGGACCGCGGGACTCGCGGACCCGATCGCCGCTGGAGTGCTGAAGAACGGGGAGAGCCGTGTGTAAACACGGCTTCTCCGTGCTTCACTGTTGCCGCAGCATCGATCACGTCATCCCTGTTATAGGGGGACGTGATCGATGACATCACACCTACAGCCACACCCCCCTTCAGTTGTAAACAGACCCTGTGAACACACATATCCTACAGCGCCCCCTTGTGGTTAACTCCCAAACTGCAACTGTCATTTTCACAGTAAACAATGCAATTTAAATGCATTTTTTGCTGTGAAAATGACAATTGTCCCAAAAATTGGTCAAAATTGTCCGAAGTGTCCACCATAATGTCTCGGTCACGAAAAAAATCGCTGATCGCCGCTATTAGTAGTAAAAAAAATTTTTTTTATAAAAATGCAATAAAACTATCCCTTATTTTGTAAATGCTATAAATTTTTGCGAAAACCAACCGATAAACGCTTTTTGCGATGTTTTTTTTTACCAAAAATAGGTAGAAGAATACGTATCGGCCTAAACTGAGGAAAAAAAATATATATATATTTTGGGGGGATATTTATTATAGCAAAAAGTAAAAAATATTGCATTTTTTTCAAAATTGTCGCTCTATTTTTGTTTATAGCCCAAAAAATAAAAACCGCAAAGATGATCAAATACCACCAAAAGAAAGCTCTATTTGTGGGGAAAAAAGGACACCAATTTTGTTTGGGAGCCACGTCGCACGACCGCGCAATTGTCAGTTAAAACGACGCAGTGCCGAATCGCAAAAAGGGGCAAGGTCCTTTAGCAGCATTTTGGTCCGGGTCTTAAGTGGTTAAGTAGCCCGGGATTGTTGGCCAGCCGTCTCGGTAAAAGCAAAAAGTCCTTATTTTCAAAGACCGGCAAACAGAAAAACCTAAAGCTTATCTTCTCTTCCAAAGTAGTCCATAATCTGGTTCAAAATTGGCAAAATATTAACCTCTTCCCATCCACCCTATGGCAGTTTTGGTCCCAGTTCACATGTGTGCACTGCGGGAACCAGTGCGATTCCAGTTCCCGCATGTCACCTGCCGGTGGTTCACAATGACATCTGTGAATCGATGTGGGTGGCATTGCAAAGTTAATGACATCCGCAGATCAGTTCGCGAATCGCAGTGCGAACTGCCAAACGGTGCAGGAATCGGATCGCATGCATGTGACCATCCAAGCGATCTGATTCCAGTGTGGACCAAAAAAGGGTCCTGAACCATTTTCGCGCCAATGTGATGCAAATTCAACCATACAATCTGTATGGCTGAATTTGCATTGCACAGACATCGCATGTGATCTGCACAGCAGTGCATCCAATGTCTAACATCGCACCAGAGTGAACCCGGCCTTACTGCTAGAGGGCGGCACTTGTACTCTCCATCACATATCTATATGTGTGTGTGTGTGTTTATACATTACAATTTTGTATGTATGTCTGTGTGTGTATATGTATGTATGTATGTATGTGTGTGTGTGTGTGTGTGTGTATATATATATATATATATATATATATATATATATATATATATATATATATATATATATATATATATATATATATATATATATTTATATATTTTCATCATCGATTAATCGGCCAGTAACATAATGGGGTTAAAAAAACTCAAATTGGACCTTTGTAGTACAAAAAAACAAAACGCTACTGTAAATATTACTTTCACTGTACCACAGTAAAAAAAATGAACCCCTTAAAGTAGCGATTATTTGCTCTTTTTGTACTTATCTTTTTTTTTTCAACCCCATTAGGTTACTAAACATCTCAGGCCGGGGTCACACCTCAAATCGCATCTCAAATTGAACTAAATCGTACCCAGTGTGAACCTGGGCTTAGAGTGAGAGTAATAATTCTAGCACTATACCTCCTCTGTAACTTTAATCAGGTAACCTGTAAAGATTTTTAAAGCGTGGCCTATGGAGATTTTTCAGTACTGTAGTCTGTCGCTATTCCACGGGCGTACACAGTTATAAAGCATGCCATGTTGGGTATCTATTTTACCCCTCCCCCTCCTGAAGACTCCTGGGATGTATGACATTATTTGCCTAAGCAAGAAACCAGGAAGTAACCGAAGAAAAACAAGTAAATAGGAAATATATTCCGATCTATTTACTAATGCTAGTAGTAGGGTTGTCCCGATACCACTTTTTTAGGACCGAGTACAAGTACCGATACTTTTTTTTCATGTACCCGCCGATACCGAATACCGATACTTTTTTTTAAATGTCCCCCCATAGATGCAGCCATGTCCCCCATAGATGCAGCCATGTCCCCCCATAGATGCAGCCATGTCCCCAAACATATGCAGCCATGTCCCCAAACATATGCAGCCATGTCCCCAAACATATCCAGCCATGTCCCCAAACATATTGCAGCCATGTCCCCCGTACCTAAATGATGCCGCCACGTTAATCACTGTGCGGGGAACATTACAGTCAGCTTTCGTTTGAATAGCTGCTTTTTACCCTGCCGCGCCGTGTATAGAGACACTCCCCCTTGCTCGGGATTGGACAGATCCGTCCATTCCCGAGCAAGGTGTAGTGACACGGCGCGGCGGGGAAAACAGCTATTCAAACGAAAGCTGACTGTAATGTTCCCTGCGTGGTGATTAACGCGGCGGCGGCTTTGCGATACACTGCGGCGGCTTTGCGATATACGGCAGCGGTGGGGGGGGGGGTCAAGTATTCTATTCAGGCATCAGGGGTATTTGCGGGAGTACAAGTACTCCCGCAAATACTCGGTATCGGGCCCGATACCGATACTGGTATCGGTATCGGGACAACCCTAGCTAGTAGCATGAGGTTTAAAAATAATCAATGTTGATTGGGAGAGTGAAGTTCCACTTTAAGAATATAAGAAAATGTGTGTTAGGCTGGGTTCACACTACGATTTTCCCGTCAGTCAGCCGCATACGATTTATATGAAAAAACGTATGCGGCTGAAACGGATTGAACCGTACGTAAACGTATGCCCAAAAGTGAAACGTATGCGTTTATAAAACGTATTTGGTTTCAAAAAGTGTGTACGGTTCCATCCGGTTTTGATAAAAAAAACGCATACGTTTTTGGAATTAGTGTCATTTAATAAATAAAGATTTTCTTGTTTTATTGAAATTTGGCAGGAAGTAGGAGTGGTTTCACATCTAGACGAAAAACGCATACGGTTTATACGTATGGAACCGCACATATGTGCGTTTTCCATTGACTTTAGTGTTAAAAAAAAACGTATGCGTTTGCCATACGGTTTCAAAAACGGCCTCAAAACCGTGGTCGAACACGGTTTTGCGTACTGTTAAAAAACGTTTTGCCAGCAAATCGTACGCACCCGGATGCATCTGAGTGCATACGATTTGCAATGCATTGTCTATGTATGCGTTTTCCCGTACGGGCCTGTACGTTTTCAAAACTGAAATCGTATGCGGCTGACGGACGGGAAAATCGTAGTGTGAACCCAGCCTTAAACAGTTGAACGAATGTTACTATGTGTATTGTTTAGTATATTCCTTCCTTTGTTCCTCGCTGTCTGTTATTAACATCATCGATAAGTTATAATTGTACGTTGTTCACAAACATGGCAGTCCGTATATCTGGAGCTCCAGGCCCGTGTAGGGAACAGTAAATTACAGAGCACGCTCTGCAGATACAAGCACACGTTGTTTAATTCCTCGCTTGTGTACATTTTTTCTTCCATTTTTCATTTCTCTTTGATGATTGTGAGGTTTCTTAAGTGTTGGTTTACATTTGTTGGACAGAATTCCTCTATGTGATTAACGAGGCACAGGGGACGTATGGAAAATCTGAAACCGGTCAGACGTTAACCCTTTCCCTGTCTAGAGTCTAGGTTTGGGCATGTTTTTTTTGTTTTTTTTAAACATTTTATTAAAGATTCCACATTACAGAGTCAATACATTCAAGGTCTCCGGAACATAGAACATACGTATCCAGCATGCAAGTATGATACATCACATCAACAGCCTTGGATGCAGTATAGGTAACAAGGTTTGGGCATGTTAACTGCCAGAGGGCTGAGCAGATCCCATGAATCAAGGAGCCAATGTGCTTAAAAAAACTTAAAGCAGGACTCCAGGCACGGACGTCTTTATAAATGGTTTTGGCACAAAAGTTACCCCAGCTTGTGTAGAAAAGGTGCACTTGGCTGCTCTGTACTGTCCACTTTTTTTTATTTTATTTTTTATTCTTGCTACTACAGACAGGGCCTTGGGCCCCGTACAGCCTTCCTGACGGGGCCCCTCATCCCCGCCTACACTCCCCCCCCCCCCCCCCCCGGATTCAGTGGAACCGAGCACTGATTTTATCTGCCTACACCCCAAAAATGAAAAGTCCCTATTCTATTCCCACCTTCTAGGCCCCGCTGTTGACCTGATGTGGCCCAGGAAAATGTAATTTAAAGGGGTTGTAAACCCTTGTGTTTTTTCACCTTTGCATTAAGATGGGAAAATGTCTGGGCTCCCAGCCCCGGAACTTGCTACCTGAGCCCTGGAACTTCACCCGGCGGAGATGCGCTCTTCCTCTCCTCGGGGTTCTCAGCTCTTGATTGGATAGATTGATAGCAGCTCAGCCATTGGATACCCTGCAGTAGATATAGTTCTTTAATGTGCTGCCATAATTATACATAGGTGTTTCAGTTGGCCTGTATGGTAGTCCATCTGGACCAGGGTTCCCTGGAACCCTAGGGTCCCTCCAAAGGTTGCTAGGGGTTTCTGATGAGTTCCCATGGACACCATTGATCTTTTTAGCTATCTGTAAGGAGTTAATTCCTCCCAATGACCACAAGTGTAAGGGGCATTCTTCCGAGTGACCATTACACTAATGTATCATGAGTTGTAGCTATAGTGATTTTTAGCAGGGGTACCCTGAGACTGTAAAGTTACTTTTATAGGAGAAGTATGTGTTTCCAGTTTTTGGGGGATTTATACTTGCCTCGGTGGATGGAGCATCGGACCGATGTTCTAGCTGTCCCCCGCCATCTGAGAACCGAGCCACTGAACATCGCCGCTGGCTCGTTTCTCATAGATCCCAGAGAGGGAAATAGCTGACTGTCACTCCGCGTCTTTCCTCTCCGCTTCTCCACGCTCATTGGAGAGCTGGGCAGTGGAGGGGTGGGGAGAGACTGTCTCAGCGGCTCGCTGAGACTGCCATCAATCAGGGCAGCTGGCGGATCCCGACTTGGGAAGTCGTGATTACGTGCTGATGGAACTCTGCTTTAAAAGGGTGCCCTGTCCCTTTTAAAAATTGTGGAAAATTCTAATAAAATTATAATTGTTTAAAACAGATTGTGGATATACCCCACTAACACATGCAAAAAGTCCACTTCAGCAAAAAAAGCAGAACAAGAGTGTGAACCACTAGTGTCTGCAATTCTTCAAAAGTGGTTGTGCTCAATCACCAATGCAAACCCTATCCTCTTACCGGAACATCAGACCCCGAATTACAAAGGTCCAACACGCTTGAACTTAAACCACAGCAGTCATCTAGTGAAGCCAGTAAACGGGCAACTTCGCTCCAGTCATGTGCTGGTTAATAGTTGGACGATCCTGGGCCCGTCCACCCTATCATAAACCGCCCCATATTTAAAAGAAGAAAGAAGGGGTCTAGAGTGCACTACCACTAAAACCAAAATGTACTCGCAAAGGAATGGTCTCGCACGTTGGTGACAATACAACATGCCGCCTGCACCGGCTCGCATGCGTGATGATGCCAGTACCAAAGCTCCGCCCTTACATGTTTCGTCCATGTAGATGTCTTCATGGGAAATGGAGGTGATTAACCACCTGTAACTGTTTGGAGAATGTCACATTCACTGCTTTATAATTTATGAGTAATTATCTGTCATTCTGTGTTATGCCTACCGTACCCCCCAAGCGCCAACTGAAATTCGAAGTTAGGCAGATTGCTGGCAAAAGAAGTAACTGTCATACTTTAAGTTTAATATTATATAGTTAAAAAAACGATAATTTACCCATTGGCATTGGCTAGTTGTATCTGCTAGTTTTATTTTTCTGATTGCAGTTCCGTGTAAAGGAAAATGAATGGAGACTATTTGAGAGCCCTAATTCTTTTTTCCCCAGCTTTTCATTTGCTGTATTTTCTAAAGACATTTCACTTAAACGTGCTAAACATCAGCAAGCAAAGGTCATGTTGTGTGTGTTTTATTTAATATACATAAAAGTACAAAGTGTGTCAATGTTTAATTGCTGGGGTGAGGCTTGGAGAAGTGCGACGATAGGACCATAATTGGCGTAATTGAAAGTGAAGCGACCCTTCACCCGAAAACAATACTCGGCAAAATTCTATTCTAACCACTAGCCTGTTCCATGGAAGCAACTTGCTTTTTATTTTATTTGCCGTTACCGGCTCCCAAATCCTCAGTTATCGCCCCAATGTGGATGACGCACCCTCAGCCCCCCTTTGCAGCCTCTGGGGGTACATCACGCATCCCAACATCCCAGAAAGCTACAGATCCAGTCTCCTCATTGCAGTCAATGATCTCGCTTGTATTCAGTGCTGGTTTTCTGTCAATATCTCCAACCCATTAGAAACTCCAACCACGTCACTTCCGTTTTTTTTTTTAAAACCTTAGTAATCTGAGATTTTGATGAATTGGTGGTTGGACACAACAAGGACAACCGAATATAGTCCGGTACAGGAACACTGAGCTGTTTTGATAGCACAGCAGCTAACGAGGACAAACTTGTCGCCTCCTCGGAGGTGGCCATTTTTTTTGGCTAGTATCTAGAGTGGAGTAAGAATCTCCACTCATAATATCCTGTCCAACAACCAATTCATCAAAAACTCAAATTACTGCTGGTTTTAAAGGAAGTGAAGTGGTCGGAGATTCTGACGGGTTGGAGAACTTGACAGAACACCGGTTTTGAGTATTTAGGAAGTGACAGCCCTGCGAAAAATAGAGTGAAGCGATGTCATCAGCACACCAAGGATTCCTCAAAAGGATCCAAAACTTTAATTTCAAGCTCACATAGTACATACAGCGATGTTTCAGAGCCACGCAGGGCCCCTTCATCAGGCAAGTTCCTGACAAAGGGGCCCTGCATGGCATTGAAACGTTGACGTCTGTATACCATGTGACCTTCAAATTAAAGCTTTGATCTTTTTGAGGAATCCTTGGTGTGCTGATGACATTTCTTCACTCTGACTGTCTATGGCAGGGGTGCCCAATCTTTTGAAGAGCAAGGGCCATTTAAGCAACTTGGTACCCAGTCCCGGGCCACAATGAGCCAGGCGGGTGGATGGCAGCTGACTCGGCTCTATAGAGCCCACTCTACTCGCTGACGACACTCAAATCTATTTTTCTACCCCTCAACTCGCTCCTTCATTTTCCTCACGTATCACTAATTTACTATCAGATATATCACTTTGGATGTCGCACCACTTCCTCAAACTCAATCTATCCAAAACGGAATTTATCATTTTCCCTCCCCCACGTGTCTCTTCCCCTGATCTCTCTGTCAAAATTGATGGCACAACTATCAGCCCATCCCCACATGTCAAGGTCCTAGGTGTAGTCCTGGACTCTGAACTGTCCTTTAAACCTCACGTTCAATCACTGTCCAAATCTTGCCGCCTCAACGTTCGCAACATCTCCAAAATACGCCCCTTTCTAACCAATGACACCACAAAACTATTAATTCACTCCCTGGTCATCTCTCGCCTCGATTACTGCAACTCCCTTCTCACCGGCTTACCGCTGCATACTCTATCCCCCCTTCAGTCCATCACGAACGCTGCTGCTAGACTCATCCACCTTACCAATCGCTCTGTCTCTGCTGCTCCTCTCTGCCAAGCCCTTCACTGGCTTCCGATCACCAAACAAATTAAATTCAAACTACTAACAATTACCTACAAAGCCATCCACAACTCCAGCCCCCAGCTACATCGATGATCTAGTCTCTAAATACCAACCTAATCGTTCTCTTCGTTCTTCTCAAGACCTCCTGCTCTCTAGCTCTCTCATCACCTGCTCCCATGCTCGTCTCCAGGACTTTTCCAGAGCCTCTCCAAGCCTATGGAACTCCTTACCCCAATCTATCCGTCTATCTCCCCCTCTATTAGCTTTTAGAAGATCCCTGAAAACCCTCCTCTTCAGAGAAGCCTACCCTTCCCACACCTAGCAACTGCATTTTTAATTTGAGTCCATCTGATCATCCCCCACAGCTACTAACTACCCTTTGTTCCACTTGACCCTCCCTTCTAGATTGTAAGCTCTTACGAGCAGGGCCCTCTGATCCCTTCTGTATTGATTTGTATTGTGAATGTACAGTCTTCCCTAATGTAAAGCACTGCGCAAACTGTTGGCACGATATAAATCCTGTATTATAATAATACTCAGAACACCAAATTCGCAGGTAATAGAATTCTATGGCTCAGTGCAGGTAACCCTCAGGTGATCTTCTCTGCACCTGTGGATCAGTCTGAAAGCAGCCCGGTAACCACTACAGAACAGATATGCCCATATATACACTGTAATTTTTTAGTAATAAACTTGCCTTTAACAGTATTCTAGTCTACTTTATTCCATCCCAGAGCAGGAGGTCGCGGGCCACATCAGAGGGCTCCGCGGGCCACTGGTTGAGCACCCCTGGTATATGGTTTCCTGCCTGTGGTTTTTACAGCACCCAGCGAACGTGTGCACGGGCAATATTTGGGTTTAGACTTGTGAAAAATCGAGTGCGTGAAAGACAGCGCTGGGCCTCATGGGCTGGTAAGCACGCGTTTCTTAAAAGTCAACAGCTGCAATGCTTGAAGCTGTTGACTTTGAGTTTTCCCATAGCCGGGTGAGGTTCCTCTGTAAGTAGTATGCCATTAAAAAACGAATTCCAATATTTTGCAAACAAATGTGCGGCTAAAAGTATTTCAAATGTTTGGCGAACAAGCTTGCAGTTCACTAATTCCAGACAGCGATGTGTTTATAGTCCCATTGAACTTTCAGCAGTCATAAAGCTCCGATGTTTACGGTCTTGCGCGCCACCTCATCTGTAATGAAGATTTTCTTGAATATCAAAGACTCTTTAACTGGGAAAATTTTATGAGAATATGGATTTAATTCCATGCGGTAATTGGATCTGCCACTATTTTAGGTATTTTGTGTGATGAAACTAGAAGCTGTGCTCTGTAGAAGCTCATAGACCTCCGTCTATTATACTGGTTAGCTAATATCACCACTACAAGGGGAAGCCATTTTTATTCATGAGAAGGCATATTCATATTCAGAGGAGACAATTGTTCATAAAGTACAGTCTTTGTTAAAGTGGAACTTTACCCATAACCACGTGATTGAAAATAATGTTCTTTAGTAAGGAACGTACATTCCACATTAATAATTGTGCTACCAAATTTAGTGTGTGCTGTAAATTGCCTCCAGCATTGCTCCTTGTTCTTCTTGCCGTAGGCTGCCATTTTGTTGAAGCCCAGATTCTTTTAACAGCAGTGAGGCTCAGTTCACACTGCAGCGATGCGGGACCCTTGGGACTCCCTTGGAGGCCCCAATCCAGGAGGCCTTCCGCCCCTGGAGGCTCCAATCCAGGAGACCGTTTCCGCCCCCTGGAGGCTCCAATCCAAGAGACCGTTTCCGCCCCCTGGAGGCTCCAATCTAGGAGACCGTTTCCGCCCCCTGGAGGCTCCAATCTAGGAGACCGTTTCCGCCCCCTGGAGGCTCCAATCCAGGAGACCATTTCCGCCCCCTGGAGGCTCCAATCCAGGAGACCGTTTCCGCCCCTGGAGGCTCCAATCCAGCAGACCGTTTCTGCCCCCTGGAGGCTCCAATCCAGGAGACCGTTTCTGCCCCCTGGAGGCTCCAATCCAGGAGACCGTTTCTGCCCCCTGGAGGCTCCAATCCAGGAGACCGTTTTCTGCCCCCTGGAGGCTCCAATCCAGGAGACCGTTTTCTGCCCCCTGGAGGCTCCAATCCAGGAGACCGTTTCCGCCCCCTGGAGGCTCCAATCCAGGAGACCGTTTCCGCCCCCTGGAGGCTCCAATCCAGGAGACCGTTTCCGCCCCCTGGAGGCTCCAATCCAGGAGACCGTTTCCGCCCCCTGGAGGCTCCAATCCAGGAGACCGTTTCCGCCCCCTGGAGGCTCCAATCCAGGAGACCGTTTCCGCCCCCTGGAGGCTCCAATCCAGGAGACCGTTTCCGCCCCCTGGAGGCTCCAATCCAGGAGACCGTTTCCGCCCCCTGGAGGCTCCAATCCAGGAGACCGTTTCCGCCCCCTGGAGGCTCCAATCCAGGAGACCGTTTCCGCCCCCTGGAGGCTCCAATCCAGGAGACCGTTTCCGCCCCCTGGAGGCTCCAATCCAGGAGACCGTTTCCGCCCCCTGGAGGCTCCAATCCAGGAGACCGTTTCCGCCCCCTGGAGGCTCCAATCCAGGAGACCGTTTCCGCCCCCTGGAGGCTCCAATCCAGGAGACCGTTTCCGCCCCCTGGAGGCTCCAATCCAGGAGACCGTTTCCGCCCCCTGGAGGCTCCAATCCAGGAGACCGTTTCCGCCCCCTGGTGGCGCCAATCCAGGAGACTGTTTCCGCCCCCTGGTGGCGCCAATCCAGGAGACCGTTTCCGCCCCCTGGAGGCGCCAATCCAAGAGACCATTTCCACCCCCTGGAGGCTCCAATCCAGGAGACCTTTTCCGCCCCCTGGAGGCTCACTTTCTATCCTAGGGTAACAACGCTCATTAATTTGTACTTTGTCTATAGAGAAGCATAATTCTTACCCTAAGCTCCTCACTCTTGATTTGTCTACAGAACTCTTCCTTCTCTCCTCATCTCATAACATAGTAGGGAGATGTTCTGTAGTTCACAGAGGATAATTAGGCAGGGCTGATAATACTGCTTGAGCTTTTAGGGCAGAACAGGAAGTTACCAGCTCATGGGATTTCTGGCAGGACCAACAGGTATTTATTGCATTTATCAAATGTAACATAATATTTAACAGACCAGAGGAGATCTAATAGGAAAATCTTTACAAATACTTTAATTCAACAGTTAAAATGTTGCTATTGGCAGAAAAATATAGGAGACTCTTGAAACAGTCCAAAACTTGGTACTATAATATCCAGAAAACGTATTGTCTGACTGTGTTGATAAACTGGTAAAATGCCGAGAAGAGGAAACTGAGAGGAATGTAGTACAAATAGCCGACTTCCACTTTGATTTTGGTCCCCTTTTATCAGGTTGAGCCTGCTACCTAACCCTTCCTGTAGATTAGAAGGTCTTATTTATTCTGCTGAGTGCTGCATACAGCTAAACAGACCGCATGACATGATTTTAGGAAGAACGCAACACTTTTCGCAGGAAAAACGGCTATTTCTGTATCCTCTGTGGTATACACCTAGCAAACCTAAAGAGAAGAAAAAAGGTTTCCAGCTGTAAGCCACTCTTCCATATATTCTGTTAGGGTTCATTCACCTTAAAGTGGATGTAAACCCCATTTTTTTTTTGCTGTCACAATGTAGAATACAAGATTTCCTATAATCTGTGCCCAGTCTTGCCATAACGAGTTAATCCAACTCAGAGCAATACTCCTTTTCCTTTTTTTCAGTGAAAACAAACTGACAAACAGGACAAAACTTTGTCCGTTCTGCCCCCTTGCTGTGAGTGACAGGTTATTTACATACCTCATGCACTAGCCTGGAGACAGGCATTATTTTTTAATTCCCACTCCTTTTCTGAAGTCATGTGGTTACTTTTCTGGATTTTGACAGGATGTTAGTGATTATAGCGGCATTCAGTGTAAGGAATACACAGGAGAAAATGCATGTTGGCAAGTGGAGTGTAGAGGTGGGCGGGGAGTCTACTGACATCACGACTCCACCCATCGAGCTCCAGACAACAGACCCACCCACAGGATCTGCAGTTTTTCAGTTCTTATAACAGACAGAGGAGAGACATTTGACGGGTAAGGATATATGCAGGAGGCATCTATATCCCTATAGATCACTATGGCTGGGTAAAATCGCTGCATACAGATGCTTACGTAACCTAGTATTGTACACATCTGTATACAACATAAATGTGCCAGTCCATACACCTTAATTAGGTGCCACATCTCCAAATAAATATAGTACAAGGAACTTGATAATGGATGGGACTCCTAAAGCACCACCCAAAAAAGGGATGTATATTGGATATAATTAAAAAAAATATATTATACAAACCTTAAAGGGAACCAAAGGTTCCATACAACAAGTACACAAGATAAAATCAATATCACAAAGCTGTCAAAAAAACATCACTTAGGGGGGACCCACAGGGTCCTTGATCCCTGGATGCCACCCCCAACACGTTGCGTCGATGTAAAAAAAAAATGAAGAAAAAAGGGAGACGTCTGGGGCTGTAAATTTCAGTGTTATTTATCTTGTAAGCATGTTAACGTTGGCCCTATGATTTACATGCGTACAGCATTAATATGGTTTACATGTGTACAGTATTAATATATTCTATTAGCTGTTATGTGAATATCAACAGTGTATAGCCAACGGTGCCTGCACTGTTGATTACACATTATTGATGATGACATGTTGGCCCAGAATTAGTAATTTTGCAGTGGTGGTGCTTCTGTAGACTTGCAGGGGGTGCCATTAATTCCTAATGACACCCCCAAGTATCGGCACTCATAGTGCATGTTTATGCATGCCAAACCGCATGCTGCTTCTCTACTGTTGCGGCTTGGTATGGCGTGATTTAAAAAGTAAAAAAAGAAAAAGGGGGGGTAAGTAAGGTCCATTAATGCTGTACCCATGTAAACGTACATGTGTACTGTGTTTAAGGTTCAGTAATTACATACACTCATCTGAATAAACCATGAGGCTAGGTTCACAGCTCTGCGGTGGGGGAACACGAGTGCAAATGCAAGTTCCAGACCTGCAGAGAAATGAGCTGCACTTTAACCACTTCAATACAGGGCACTTTTACCCTCTTTGTGCCCAGGCCAATTTTAAGCTTTCAGCGCTGTCACACTTTGAATGACAATTGCGCGGTCATGCAACGCTGTACCCATATGACATTGTTATCATTTTTTTCCCCACACAAATAGATCTTCCTTTTGGTGGTATTTAATCACCGCTGGGTTTTTACTGAAAAATTGGAAAAATGCTTGGTTTCTGTCAGAAAATTTTGTAAATAACAATTTTTTTTCCTTCACTGATGTGCGCTGATAAAGCTGCACTGATGGGCACTGATAGGCTGAACTGAAAGGCACTGATGAGGAGGCACTAATATGCCGCACCTATGGGCACTGAAAGGCATCACTGGTGGGCATAGATTGGCATCACTGATGGGCACTGACTGGTATCACTGTTGGGGCTGCACTGATTATCTGATTATCTGAAGGAATGCGCCGACATCCTGGCACCTCCTGTCACGCAGCTTATCAACCAATCCTTCAGGGAGGGCCTAATGCCCTCCCAGCTGAAGGAGGGCTTCATTCAACCTATCTTAAAGAAAGCCACTTTGGATCCTAAGGACCCACACAACTGGCGCCCCATAACAGGCCTAACTGTTCTCTCCAAGGTAATGGAGAAAGCAGTGGTACAGCAGCTGCAACAGCATCTAGATACCCATAACTTACTTGACCCATTTCAATCAGGATTCCGTCCCGGACACGGGACGGAAACAGCATTGCTCAAGATATGGGACGACGTTCTCGAGGCCGCAGACGAAGGAGAATCTTCTCTTCTGGTTCTGCTGGACCTAAGCGCAGCCTTTGATACAGTTGATCACAAGCTCTTATTGTCTCGACTGGCTAAAATAGCCAAAGTCGCGAAAAGCGATCTATCCTGGTTCTCCTCTTTTTTGGAAAACAGATCGCAAACAGTGAAGCTAGGACCCTTCACTTCTGAACAACGCACATTATCGTGCGGGGTCCCTCAAGGATCTCCCCTGTCGCCAATGTTATTCAACATTTATGTGCGTCCTCTTTTCGAAATCATCAGCAGCCAAAAACTGCTATATCACTCTTATGCAGACGACACGCAATTGTACTTCCGCATTTGCAATAAAAAGGATCACCACCTCAACCTAGAGACATGTCTCTCTTTGATAGAGGATTGGATGACAAAGAGTTATCTCAAACTCAATGGAGCAAAAACAGAACTTATTCTGTTTCACGCCAAGCGTAGGAATCCAGCGACAATAACCTGGATCCCCCCGCCCATTCTGGGCAAAATTATCACCCCTAGCGCCAAAGTCAAAAGTCTTGGGGTCATCTTTGACTCCGACATGACTATGAACGCACAAATAGGGTCAGTAGTCAGCGGGTCTCACCATCTGCTGCGCCTACTACGCAGACTCACACCATTTATTCCCAAGAAAGACATAGCGGTCGTGGTGGGAGCAATTGTAAACTCCAGACTGGACTATGCAAATGCCCTTTACCTCGGACTCCCCAAGTACCAAATCGCTCGTCTGCAAGTCGTTCAAAATACGGCCGCCAGACTTGTGACTGGGAAAAAACCCTGGGAATCAATCTCACCTTCACTGAGATCCCTGCACTGGTTACCAGTAAAAGACAGAATCACTTTTAAAGCTCTCTGTCTAACGCATAGATGTATCCATGGGAATGCTCCCCATTATCTATGTGAAAAATTAAAAGTTCACGATCCCAATCGTATTCTTCGATCCACCAATCAAAATCGGCTTCAGATACCGAAAGCCAGATACAAGTCCAAAGGAGACAGGAGATTCGCTGTCCAAGGTCCCAAACTATGGAACGCCTTACCAGCGAGTATTCGGCTGGAGGAGAACTACTTGGTCTTCAGGAGAAAGATTAAGACTCATCTCTTTTGATCTCAAAGGAGACAGGAACAACAAGCGCCCAGAGGCGATTTACTTCGCATGTGCTGCGCTATATAAGTTTTTCATTCATTCATTCATTCAGGTCTCCCCTGTGAGGAGATGTCAGTGATTGGCTCTACTCACACTCTGTCAGTGTGAGGCGAGGAGAGCCGATAACCGGCATTTCTTTGTTTACGTGTGATCAGCTGTGATTGGACACAGCTCATCACTTAGGTGTAATGAGCCTCGTCATGGGCTCTTTACCAAGATTGGGGTTATGCCTTGCTAGGCATCGCCGCGGGCTCACAAGCACTGTGAGACTGTGACGATGTCATATGACATGGTTCCAGAACAAGAGGGCACCCGGTCCCCATCATTTGTCTATAGAGCGGGCAGGAGGTGGTTAACAGATGCACAGGGGTGCCATTAATGCTTAAAATATAACTAAAGGCAAAACTTTTTTTGAATGCAGAGGGACCCAGGGGGTCTTCAAGGAATTTACTCAATTTGCAGGGATTTCCCCTTGTCGAAAAAAAAAACAAAAACTGACGGGTTATAACCCTCCCTGGCTCTATCCACAATTCTATAGCTCTACTATACTATAGTCATAGTGGATGTAAACCCCCCAAGTCTTTTCTTTTTGTGCGTGAACTCGAGAGAGAGGAGCCGGACTGCAGGAGTTGGGAGTAGGCAGACCCAATCGCCATCCTTCTCCATGCCCCTGGTGACAATGGCACCCCACCCTACCTGCTCCTCTTGGGAGCCCAACTGGGGCCCAACGGGGCAGAGGAACTCCTATGAGTGAGTGAGGGGGCCTAGCCCACCCAGCCAGCCCCCGTAGGTCCTTCGCCTCTCTTTATTTTAAAGTGCGTGTGTGTTAAACCAATTTCGTGTGCGTGCAAGTGTGGTGGTTTTTGTGGGGGGGGGGGGGGGTCGTACTAAGCACAGGCGTACCTTGCATAGCACACCCACCGGGAGCCGGGCTGAGACCACTAAACTCAATTTACATGTAGCCGAGATCCGAACCCTTGGCTGCAGAGGTGAACGGCTTTTCAGCGCAGTGCCAATCACGTTGAGCCACCACAGCTCCCTCCCAATTCTTTTTTAATTAGGGCTCGTATATGTAAGGATGTAATTTCATTTGTGTCCAGTCTTGCTATGAAGTCCTCTTATCTTTTTTCAGTTTAGATAAAAACAAACACAGAGATTTAGGTGTCTGTTTCTTCCCCCTTGCTGTGAATGACATGTGATTTCCTTATCTCATGCAGGAGTGAGAGAGGGGCATTCTGTGTACTTCACATCCCTCCTCCTTTCTTCTTCAGCTCTGCCAGGATTGGCTGCTCCACACCTCAGCATGATTGGGCATGCTGAAGTCATGTGGTGCCTTTCCTGAGTTTTGACTGGATGTTGGCGATCATGGGGCATGATCCACAAGACCAGAAGTTCAGTGTAAGAAATATTGATGCCTGGCCAAGGGGAGTGTAGAGGTGGGCGGGGAGTCTACTGACATTACGACTCCACCCGCCGAACTCGGGACAACAGACCTGCCCACAGAATCTGGAGTATTGCAGGGCTCCAAACAGCTTAAGGGGAGATATTTTACAGGTAAGGATACATGCAGGAGGCATGTATATCCTTATAGATCGACATGATGGAAGTCATTTAGAAATGAAGAGTGTTTACGGACTTGTAAAAAACGGACCGTTCGTCCGCCCGTGTGAAAGGGCCCTTACTGACTAATACCAAGACCAGAGGGTTAGGGTCAAGGCAGTCTAGGCCAGTGATGGCGTACCTTGGCACCCCAGATGTTTTGAGACTACATTTCCCATGATGCTCATGCACTCTTCAGTGTAGTTGAGCATCATGGGACATGCAGTTCCAAAACATCTGAGTAGCCAAGGTTCACCATCACTGGTCTAGGCTGTCAACCAGGAACGCTAGTAGAAGTTTCAAGACTCCCAAGCTATTCAGGCTCTTCAAAAGAAACAAATATGGTGCTCTTCAACCTGGGATGCCTACAATGCCATGGCGTTGGGTCTTGAGCAAGTCAGATCTGACATCTGGCTTGATTTACGACCGCTGGAATTTAATTGGAAGCCATACTGCATTCACTTTAAAACAAAACAGAGACCCTCAAGTTATTCTGGTTGTCTGGCTCGGCAGATCAGCCAATTTGCTTATTAACATCCCTCCTGGGTTCAGAGATAAAGTTGTTAAAATGTTATATTTAGAGACTGAAACCGCTTTGCCATTAGAAATGTCTTTAGTTTAGACCAGATTACTTTAATATGCGTGTCCTGGCCAGTGCCCGAAATTTAAAGGGACCCTGTTTCTGGTCCATTGAACAAAGATCTTCCATTTAAGATTATATGTACATTTAAAGGGGTTGTAAAGGAATTTTTATTTATTTTTTTATTTGTTATCTTAATAGCTTCCTTTACCTTAATGCAGTGCTGTTTTCATGTCCTCATTGTTAGTTTTTTGCTCTCAAGTTGCTGTAATTCTTCTCTGATCTCCACACTTCCTGGTTGTCTGTTTCCTGATAACCACAGTACTGGGAGCTTTCTCTCTGTGGTCACTAATCAAGGAGGTGTGATTGCTGTTTGTCTAAAACCCCTCAGCACCAATCAGTTTTGTTTTCCAAACCATCACTGCACTGTATTGGCTCTGTGCCTCTGTACATCAGAGAACCAGGAAACAACAGCAAAAACGAAACTAGAACTGCAGGTACATTATATGATTGATTTTTATCTATTTTTAATCATTTTTAAAAGGAATCCGTTAACTATTATGTCTCTATACCCTGTAAACAGTCATTTCAGCAAAAAAATATTTATAACTCCTTTAAGGTATTTTACCTGTAAAACCTCCCTTTTGTAGACATACACAATACCTGAGACTGCTGTTGGGGGCTGCCATTGCTGCATCCATGTGATGTCAGCAGACTCAGCTGTTGTTCAAATTATACTATAGTATTTCCCTCCATATCACCCAGGCTGTCACATAAAAGGTTATGTGGGAAGATAAAGGAAGGGGTGCAGGAGCTGGGCCAGCACAGAGAGTAATTAGACATTCCTAGAAGAGTAGAGGGCTGCAATGTTAGAGGAGGAGGGGCCTATGAAATGCAAAGCAATTTACTCCTGGAGCAGTTACATTTACTAGCAAATTTAAAGGCACATTAGAGGGGCATTAAAAAAAGTATTGCATTTATGATAATTTTTATTTTGTAAATGATAATATTAGAAAAAAAAATCATATCTCAAAAGAAATATACAACTATAAACTTACATAAAATCAAGGGCCCAGATTCACAGAGCCATTACGCCTGTCTAACTGGTGTAAGACTGGAGTAATTTCAAATTACGCGCGTTTTTTAGCTAGTCGGAAACCTCAAACCTCAATAGACGGCTGCGGGCTTCAATTCGACTGGATTACGTGTTTGTACGCCTTCGGATCTACGCTGCAATAAAATTGCGGCCACTGGGTGGACTTCCCGTCGTTTTCCGCGTCGGGGTATGCTAATGAGCTTTTGCCGGCGATCCCAGAAATTACGATCTTCAATCGCAATCTCTTACGGCACCTTTAGTCATCTTTTTTTTGCGTAACACTATACCAGCTTTTTGCTGGTCTAATATTAGACAGCCAATGTTAAGTATGGACGTCGTTCCCGCGTCGAATTTCTACGTTTTCCGACGTCTTTTATTATTTTTTACGTAAGTTGTCCGGGAATAGGAATGTTCGTAAACGACGCTACTCAAACAACGAATGACGTAACGACGTGATTTTGCGCAATGCACGGCGGGACATTTCTGAACGGAGCATGCGCAGTTCGATCGCCGTGGGGACGCGCTTAATTTAAATGCTTCACGCCCCCCAATCGCGTATTTCGAGAAATAGACTACGCCGCCGTAGCGTACCAGGATTCGGTGTAGAGCCTGGTGAAATACGGCAGCGTAGAGTATTTCGATTACGCAGCGCAATATTAAGTGTATGTGAATCTGGCCCAAGGTGTTTAACCACCTTTTCTTTCTGTAGACGGTTAAACGCCTTAATTTTATTAATATTACTATTCAGGATTTGTACATCACCCGCTGGTGGCGTAGCGCTTCGCAAAATAAAAGAATAATACTTTCAATACAGTTTGATACAAGAGGATTAGGAGGGCTTTGCTCATGGAACTTATTATCTAACATTTATGAAAATGAATAATATTGCAAGTATTTACAGTAAAATATTTGTTTTTTGTGTGCTTTTCTCTGCATTTTTTTTATTTTATTTTTAAAATTTATTTTATAAAATGTTTTTTATATATATATAATTTATTTTTTAAAGTGGAAGCTCAGTCAAACATTAACTATACTTAAATATACTCCCACCCCCATTCCAAGCCTATTCTATCTATTCTACTTGTAAAGGAAAGATTTATATACTTACTGTACCTATGCTGGCGCTCTGGTCCGGTCACATGATCGGGTCCCAGAACCGGCTTCAGCGAAGAGGAGATTATCCGACAACGGCTGACGGACCTCATCTATAGGCTTACTATGGTGCATGTATTGTCAGCTTGGCCTCCTCTACACTGAAGCCGGTGCTGGGATCCGGTCACATGACCAGAGCGCCCTCAGAATAGGTAAGTATACAGATCTTTCCTTTCACAGGGTAGGTGAAATGGACTTCGATTGGTGGTGGGTGAAGATTCACGTATAGATGTTGTTTGACTGACCTTCCACATTTTTTATTATTTTCTAAACAAATAAAATGTATAATATACATTTTATATTTAAAGTTTTATCTATTATAAACTAAACTATTAAAATAAAAAAATGCAAATAAAAGCAATAATAATAATTTAATTATTTTGCTGTAAATTCTTGCAATATAAAAATAAAATCAATTTTTTGTTGGCAACAGGGTCTCCTTAAGACATTATCTTTAGTATGTATTTTTTTTCTTTTTTTCATAATGTCCTCAAAGGATCACTAAAGGAATTTTTTTTTTTTTTTTTTAGCTAAATAGCTTCCTTTACCTGGTTTCATGTCCTCATTGTTCGTGTTTTGCTTTGATGTTGCTGTAATCCTGCTCTGATCTCCACGCTTCCTGCTTGTCTGTTTCCTTATAACCACAGTGCTGGGAGCTTTCTCACTGTGGTCTAAGCTGTCATTACTGTGTGTCTAAAACTTCCCAGAACCAATCAGATTCATTTTAAAAACAAAACACTGCCCTGGATTTGTTTTGTTTTTGTTCTGTGTCTCTCTCTTCTTCACAGAAACATGAAGCCAGTTTAAAAGTGAAACTAACCTGCAGGCACATTATATGATTGATTTTTATCTGTTTTTCATCATTTTTAAAAGGAATGCGTTAACTTTTATGGCTCTATACCCTGTAAACAGTCATTTCAGCAAAAAAATAAAATTTTCCTTTAGTGACCCTTTAACTCTCTAGGCAGGTAGGGAGCAGCCAAAAGTCACACCCAGCCAGATCACGTTAAAAAAAAAATTCTGTTATTTTTATTTTGCGTATCTCACGGGCAGCCAAGAATCATATGCTAAGCGGGGATGATTTTCACTCCCTGGCTAAAATGAAAACCCAGCACTCTATAAAACAACTCGTTATATCTTACCGCATATTTGCTTTTGTGAGTTGATTTGACCTTTTGTCAAAAGATGCAAAGTGATCACATGTCATCCTGCGAAATTCCCGATGAGTTATGCCATATCCCATCCTCTAAGGGAGAAGGCATCCCTTTCACCCTTTCACAATAATGTCACTTAGAATTTGTGTTTCTTTATGAAATAAAAAAAAATTCCTGCATGCATTCTGCTAGAAGGGAATAGAAGTTTTTGAAAAACGAGGGACATCTTTGCTCCCATCGGTTTACATGGCCAATGACTGCAGAACTGTAGATGACTTAGTTTCAGATTGAGCAGCACCTCCTCTTCTGGCAGTCCCTCCCTCTTCCTGTTCTGTCTATAGGACAGGAAGTGAAGGGAAATCTCCCCAATGGTATACAGAGGGCAAATAATAAACTTACAAGGGTTATGACCCTTCCTTGATCTATCCAAAATGGAAAAAAAAAGTTTTGCCTTTTTAGTTCTACTTAAACCGCTTAAGACTCAGACCTTTAGGCAGCTAAAGGACCCGGCCAGGTTTTGCGATTCGACACTGTGTCGCTTAAACAGACAATTGCGCGGTCGTGCGACGTGACTCCCAAACAAAATTGGCGTCTTTTTCCCCCCCCACAAATAGAGCTTTATTTTTGGTGGTATTTGATCACCTCTGCGGTTTTTATTTTTTGCGCTATAAACAAAAATAGAGCGACAATTTTGAGAAAAAAACAATATTTTTTACTTTTTTTCTATAATAAATGTCCCCCAAAAATATATTAAAAAAGTTTTTTCTCAGTTTAGGGCGATACATATTCTTCTACCTATTTTTGGTAAAAAAAAAATCGCAATAAGCGTTTATCTGTTGGTTTGCGCAAAATTTATAGAGTTTACAAAATAGGGGATAGTTTTATTGCATTTTTATTATTTTTTTATTTATTTTTTAACTACTAATGGTTGCGATCAGAATTTTTTTTCGTGACTGCGACATTATGGCGGACACTTTGGACAATTTTGACACGTTTGTAATTGTAATTTTCACAGCAAAAAATGCATTGTTTACTATGAAAATGACAATTGCAGTTTGGGAGTTAACCAATAGGGGGCGCTAAAAGGGTTATGTGTGACCTAATATGTGTTTACAACTGTAGGGATGTGTGGCTGTCGGTGTGACGTCATCGATTGTGTATCCCTATAAAAGGGATCATGCGATTGATGACGCCGCCACAGTGAAGAATGAGGAAGCTGTGTTTACACACGACTCTCCCCGTTCTTCAGCTCCGGGGACCGATCGCTGGACTCGAGCGGTGATCGGGTCTGCAGGTCCCGCGTTCACGGAGCTTCGAACCAGGTCTCGGGTGCGTGCCCGCGACCCACGGCTGGGCACTAGTAGAGGACGTACCTGTACGTCCATGTGCCCAGCCGTGACATTCTGCCGACGTAAATGTGCAGGAGGCGGTCCTTAAGCGGTTAAGGATCGTCTCATAGCATATACTGGTATACGGCTTTAGGACAGCCCTCCTGTGCAGAATCACGTGTGTGTGTATGTATATATATATGTGTGTGTGTGTGTGTGTGTATGTATATATGTGTGTGTGTGTGTGTGTGTGTATATGTGTATATATATATATATATATATATATATATATATATATATATATATATACACACACACACATCCCACTTCTGCTGTGATTACTCAGAACGGGGATCTGCCTATATAAGCAAGGCAGAGCTTCATTCTGACAGGGGAGAAGGGATGGATTTTTGTGTCCTTGCAAAGCGAGGAATAAAATCTATCCCTAAAAAGTAAAAAGTACACACGAACACTGGCTAGGCACACAGTTAACTCTAAGATCGCCCTAGATGTTTAACCCCCTCCCAGTCAGTATCATTAGTCCAGTGACCATGCATATTTTTTAGCACTGATCACTGTATTGGTGCCCACGAAGTGTCAGTCAGTGTTAGATTGTCCACCACAACATCTTGGTCCTGCTTTAAGTCTCTGATCACCACCATTACTAGTGTGTATGTGTGTATGTGTATATGTGTGTGTGTGTGTGTGTATAATATATATTTTGTGTGTGTGTATGTGTATATGTGTGTGTGTGTGTGTATAATATATATTTTGTGTGTGTGTGTGTATATATATATATATATATATATATATATATATATATCTTTCTTTCTTTCTCTATCGCAAATTTTTTTTTTTTAGTGTATATACAATAGTTTGTAGACCCTATAACTTTTGCGCAAATCAATCAATAAACGCTCATTGGGATATTTTTTTACCAAAAATATGTAGCAGAATACATATGTGCCTACATTTATGAAGAAATTATTATTATTTTTTTCTTTTTTTTTTGATTGAATATGTTTTATAGCAGAAATTAAGTAATATTGCTTGAGAAATAAATGTTTTTTTGTTTGTTTATAGAGAGAAAAAAAAGCATTGCTGATCAAATTCCCCCAAAAGAAAGCCCAATTTGAGGGGAAAAAATGATATATACAATTTATTTTTAGTACAGCGTTGCATGACCGCACAATTGTCAGTTAAAAAACGCAGTGCCGTGTCACCAAAAATGGTCTTGGAGTGAAGGGGGGGTAAATGTTCCGGAGGTCAGGTGGACAATGTAGGTTCTTAAAGTGTTTGTAAAGGATTTTTTTTTTTTTTCTTAATAGCTTCCTTTACCTTAATGCAGTGCTGTTTTCATGTCCTCATTGTTCGTTTTTGCTCTTAAGTTTCTGTATTCCTTCTCTGATCTCCACACTTCCTGGTTGTCTGTTTCCTGATAACCACAGTACTGGGAGCTTTCTCTCTGTGGTCACTAATCAAGGTGGTGTGATTACGGTGTGTCTAAAACCCCTCAGCACCAATCAGTTTCGTTTTCCAAACCATCACTGCCCTGTATCGGCTCTATGACTCTGTACATCACAGAACCAGGAAATGGCATGCAAAAACGAAACTGAAACTGCAGGTACATTATATGATTGATTTTTATCTATTTTTGATCGTTTTTAAAAGGAATCAGTTAACTATTATGTCTCTATACCCTGTAAACAGTCATTTTAGCAAAACATTTTTTTTCCTTTTACAACTCCTTTAATTTGAATGTAAAGCGCAACACATTTTTTTTCCAGTTTTGATGAGCATGCTGAAGGATTAGCACCACTATCGGGATTTTATTTCTAATTGTGCCCCCCCTGCTGGGGAAAATCTTTGCGTTGTCACTAGAACAGGAATTGTCCAGATTTGTACCTTTTTTGTTATTGTCCAGATGGGGGATTCCCTTCACTTTTAGGCTGCATTCACACCTGAGCGGCAAGTAACGCCGCATACGCGGCTTTACTTGCCGCGCTTCGATTTTTTTTTTTTTTTACAAAGACTCTCATTGATGTCTATGGCCGAACGCCAATGTCGCCTGAAAAAAAGGGTCCGGGACTTTTTTTCAGGCGACAGGTGTTCGGCGTTTCAGAGATGTGAACCATCTCTATAGACATGAATGGGATTTTTCCCCTCCAGCGGCACGAGCGTCGGGCGACAGGCGTTTTGTCGCTCAGGTGTGAATGGAGCCTAAAAGGGTCACTAAAGGAAAAAAAATGTTTCGCTGAAATGACTGTTTACAGGGTATAGAGACATAAACGTTAACCGATTCCTTTTCAAAATGATTAAAAATAGATAAAAATCAATCATGTAATGTGCCTGCAGGTTAGTCTCACTTTTGAACTGGCTTCATGTTTCTGCAAAGTATAAATAGACACACAGAACAAAAACAAATAAATACAGGGCAGTGTTTTGTTTTTAAAATGAATCTGATTGGTTCTGGGAAGTTTTAGACACACAGTAATGACTGCTTAGACCACCGTGAGAAAGCTCCCAGCACTGTGGTTATAAGGAAACAGACGAGCAGGAAGTGTGGAGAACAGAGCAGGATTACAGCAACTTCAAAGCAAAAACAAACAATAAGGACATGAAACCAGTACTGCAGTAAGGTAAAGGAAGCTATTTAGCTAAAAAAAAAAATTCCTTTAGTGATCCTTTAAGGAGATTTCCTCCAAATTTCTGTTGTGTCTTCGGAAAATATGTAACATAAACATTTTTTTTATTGATTTTCTATTCTGAATAAAATAAAGAGAACATTTTGGCTTTAGAAAAACTTTATCTGATTTGCAATTAGTTGGCATTAGTTAATTTGGTAATTTTACATTGATTTATTATTTTATTGTATTGAAGATTACACCGGGAGAGTGTACAGCATCCATTCACTGTCTAAGCCCCCGGTGTGGCGTTTGTTTTCGCGTCTCGAGCTAAGATCAATGATGGGCAATGGTGCAAACAGGGCATTATGCTCTGCAGGGCAGGGTACCATGCGATCCTAAGCTTGGCAGGTTTCTTAAGTAGTAAGGAGGGAAGGATGCCAGGAAGCTGGCTCTCAATGCATTTTAACAGCTGTGTTTAATAAAGGCTGGAAGTAAGAGCTGACAGTGCGGTCTGGATCCGTGTCCTGGACTTTACAAGGGGGAGATCAATTGAACTAACATTATATTACAAGGAAGGAGAATGAGATTCTTTGGGCTAAATGTTTTCCAACACAAACTTCTTAAACCATTCATGCAAAGCCTAATAATTTTAAGCAATGCGAGGGAAATGTATGTAAACCCTAATGATTACATTCTCTTATTTGCTCCGTTTTTGGTTCACAGAAAATACAGTGATCCCATTTGTCAGCCAAATGAGTCTGCAGGGGAATGGAGAGAATGAGAGGCTGTGAAAGCCAGGAGCAATGTCGTCGCCTATAGGTTTCCAATGTGCAGCTGTTTACGATGCTCCCTCTTCTTCCCTGCAGCTGCTGCTGGCTGACACAGGGGAGCCAGATTAGTAACCTGACTGGAGCAGCCAGAACATAAGTAAATGTACACAGGGTAGTTAGTGTAGTTAAATATTCAGCATGTTCATAATCTTTGAGCCAGATGTGAGCTTGGTCCATAGAAAATTGGTGTGCCATTGAGGTGGAGACACATGGCTGGACTGTAGTTGTTGAGCACTGCCATCCTTAAGGACCATTTTAGACGTGCAAACCGATCAGGTCCGCCAGTCACCTCCTATGGAGAAGTGGGTGTCAACAGACATGTGTTTGACACCCGCCGACAATCCAATCTGTTTGGTGGATCAGATCTGGTGGCAGTCAGCTGTAAATGGACAGGTGGTCAGGTCTGACCGCCTATGGAGGAGAACGGGCTGTATCTGTGTCCCACTCTGCATAAATGGAGAGGATATAGATCAGCAACCCCCCTGCTCAGCAGTGATCAGCGGACAGATTTCTCACTGAGCAGGTGGACTCCCAACGGAGCCTGCGCCATGTGTAAGGCCTCGTACACACGATCGGACATATCCGATGAAAACGGTCCGCGGACCATTTCCATCGGATATGTCCGATCGGGAGTTTGATCCGATGGCGTGTACACACCTTCGGATCAAATTCCCCGCCGCCGGACGGCGCGGTGACGTGGCGGTGACGCGGCGGTGACGTTGACGCCGCCACTTCACCGCCACGTCACCGCACCAGGAAGTTAAACACTTCCGCGCATGCGCCGAATCCATTCGACGGCGGCGCGGCGGCGGTGGGGGACGACATGTCTGCTGGTAAGTGTACTAACCAGCAGACATGTCGGGCGGACAGATTCCCACCGGATAGATTTCAAAGCATGCTTTGAAATCTGTCGGGTGGAGAAATCTGTCCGCTAGCCCATACACACGAGCGGAGATGTCTGCTGAAACGGTCCATCGGACCGTTTTCAGCGGACATATCCCCTCGTGTGTACGAGGCCTAAGGGGCTTTGATAATTAAGAGAGAAGTGTGGGATTAAAAAAAAAAAAACAACCATACTGACCTAGGTCGATGCAGCATTGATCCAATGTTGCATCTGTCCCCCACCGCCTCTAAGACCGAGAACCGAGCAATCAAAGACTGCGGATTACTCGGTCTTCGGTGAGCAGAGAGATGGTGACTGTCGGTCACCGGCTCTCTCCTTTGCTCCTCCAGCGCCAGACTGTGCAGAGGGCAGATGTGGATGGAGTGTGTTAAGAGGCTGAGCCAGCTGCCCCTCGGGCATCTGTGTGGATCCCGACATCATTGCTGGGATCTCTCCAGAACCTGGACGGGCTGAGTGACTTTAGCCAACAGTAGGCTTTAGACTGCTGTCGGGTGAATACGGGTCACAGGAGTGCAGAACGAAGTGCACTTTTGTGACCTACAGGAAAGGTATGGCCGAAAGAGCTTTGGCCATACTTCCACTTTTAGGTTTTGCTTGATAGCATGGATGATTTTTATTTATTTTTTATATATTTTTTTACTTGAGGCTCCACACTGTTCAATCCAATTTTTTTTTTTTTGATTTGTACATCTTTGGTACATTTCTTGCACAACCAATGTGTATTGAGGGCTATGCTTCCACCCTCTTCCTCGAGGCTTGAATAAAGTGAAACAATGTATGTAGACTTGCCATTCAAACTATAGCTAGATGTTGCACAGGAAACTCACTGCAACGGTAGACTAAATGTTGGGTCCACATACATTGCTTTATTGTTAGACTTGAGTACTATTGTGTGGTTCTTATTCTAAATCGCTCATCCCTACCAGAACCAAAGGTGGAACCCAACATCGGCGCAATATGGTGTGAGGAAGCTGCAAGGCCAATATTCCGATTCTCTATTTAATACCATAATTTTGGATAACAACGATACAAATCAAAAATATAAATAAGTAAGTGGAGTTCCAATGCCTCCTATCTGCATTGTTTATTTTGGCTGATCTGGAGACTTCCATCTTTTTTTATTGGTTGGTAAGCCTCATGTGATCTCCTTTTATAATATCAGACGTCGTCTCTTACAAAAATGAAGTGCAGATGCCATTTGATTCACTACAGGGGGCACCGTAGATCCAGGCCCATCCAGACAATAGTAATTCTTCCAGGAATGAGTCTAGAACAGTGGTTCTCAACCTTCTAGTGCCGTGACCCCTTGATAAAACTTCCCAAGTTGTGGGGACCCCTAACCGTAAAATTATTTTTGTAGCGTGGGTTGTCAGCACCCAAGGCATGACAAGTAACTTTGCACCTAAACCACACACATTTAACGCTCCCTGAGTCCTTTTAATGGCGACTATAATCACTCTCACTGTGACTTTGTGGTGTCTCGCATCAGTGACACCTATGCCGAAATCGGGAGATAGGGTCTCCTCCAGCCCCTCCCACTTTACATTCCTCACCAGTCAGCTGACCTCTAGTCTCTGCCTCCAGCCATGCTGTGAGCTGCATGAGCACCTGCGAAGAGGCTGAGTGGGCGGCCGCGGGCTCCCGGGAAAAGACCAGAAGGGCGGCCACAGGATCCAGGGATAGCCCTGCTGGGTGGCCACAAAAAGGCTGGGAGAGCGGTGCGGGCTTCAGGAATAGCCCAGGATTCTGTGACCCCTGGCAAATTATCATTTGACTCCCGAGGGGGGTCCTGACCCCCCAGGTTGAGAACCACTGGTCTAGAATAACCGGAGAAGAATTGGAAGCAGAAGCAGATGTTTAGCCCTGATTGTATACCTGAATTCTTACCAGTAATTTTAGTTCGGCTGGCACTGATGACTTTTTTTTTTTCTTAATGACTATTTTTTTTATTATAATTTTTTAGGCTGTTGAACAGGAATAGAAAAGCAATTTTAGAGAACATGCTGTACAGGTCTCATGTGCAGTTACAGCGTTAACCAGAGGGAATAAAAACGGAACAAACAGATTGTTAAACATATTGTAAAAGATAAGAAGGCTAAGTAAATAAGCAAGTGGACTTTGAAGTACCATAAATGACCAATGTTTGTGAATAATTCCCCTGTCTCTCAGCATCTGCTAGCTAATAAATAATGCACTTGTTAAAGGGTCCCTCCACTTCTACACACTGGAGGCGGCCATATTTCTCTCCCAGCTTCGTTCCATTGTTTTAATGTCTGTTGAGATGAGTTTTTAGGGTCAAACCCAAGCTCATCCTAGGCCCTCCCACCAAAACACTCCAGTCAGCGCTCTCAACCATTGGCCTTCCTAGGTCAGACAGGAGCTGCAGGGGTGAACTCGCTCCATCCATCCAAGCTAAATAGCTTCCTTTACCTTACTGCAGTTCTGGTTTCATGTCCTCATTTTTAGTTTTTGCTATGATGTTGCTGTAATTCTTCTCTGTTCTGGACACTTCCTGGTTGTCTGTTTCCTGATGAAAAAAGTCATGGGAGCTTCTCTCTGTGGTCACTAATCAAGGAGGTGTGATTACTGTGTGTCTAAAACCCCTCAGAACCAATCAGTTTTGTTTTACAAACCATCACTGCCCTGTATTGGCTCTGTGTCTCTGTACATCAGAGAACCAGAAAACGGCATGCAAAAACGAAACTGAAACTGCAGGTACATTATATGATTGATTTTTATCTATTTTTAAAGGAATCCGTTAACTATTATGTCTTTTTAGCAAAAAATAAATGTTTTCCTTTACAACTCCTTTAAGGGCATAACACTCACTGTAAGCAGTGCTGTGTAAGCTGTGCACATTTGTATAGTCTGACAACGGTGAAGCACAATTGGAAGACAGGAACTGATTGTTGTTGCGCTGTATCAGAAGTTGCAGAACATGGCAGGATCAGCAGTCATTTTTTTCAATGGAGATAGAAAAAAAAAAAAAGCATTGGCATTTTACCACTTGCCAACCACCATACGTTTATATTTACAGTCTCATAACCCGTTTTTTTTTTTTTTTTTTTTTTACAGCAGGCAGCCGGCTTTCTTAGGAAGTCGGTCGGAGCAGCTCATTTCTGAAGTGGGAGGAGCGGAAACCCCCCACACCCCTCCCTCTGCTCGCCTGTGTTTTTTTTTAATTTTTATTATTATTATTATTTTTTTAAATTAAACCAGAAGACCCAAAACATTTTTTTTTTATCTTGTTTTGTCTTTTGCTTTTAAAGGTAAAGAAGAGATTTGGGGTCTTTTTGACCCCAGATCTCTCTATTAAAAGGACCTATCATCCTTATTTCTATTGCAAAGGGATGTTTACATTCATTGTAATAAGAATACAAGTAATAAAAAAAAAAGTATTAAAATAAATTAAAGGAACAGTGTAAAAAAAAAAAAAGTAAAAGAAATAATAAAAATAAAACTTCTCTCCCTGCTCGTGCGCAGAAGCGAATGCATACATAAGTCGCGCACACATATGTAAACGGTATTCAAACCACACATGTGAGGTATCGCCACGAATGTTAAAGTGCAAGCAATAATTCTAGCGCTTGCACTTTAATTCTATAATTGAAGTGCAAATGACTGCTGATCTAGCGCTTTTTTAGACCTCCTCTGCAAATCTAAACAAGTAATCTGTAAAGGAGTTTAAAGTGTCGTCTATAGAGATTTTTAAGTACCGTGATTTGTCACCATTCCACAAGCATGTATAATTTTAAAGCAAGTAGTAGAGGCTAGAAAATGGACAGCCGCACTCCAAAAAAAAGGTTTGGTTGACTTTATTGTAAAACAAATGGAAAATGCACTACAAAAAGCAACACAAAATAGGGATAGCAGCCTACGCGGCTCACACTATAGAGTAATGCTTAGTCATGACTAAGCACTGATCTATAGTAGAGGTCGACCGATATGCCGATATTTAGAAATCTGCGCGGCCGGTGGCCGATTTTTGCGGCCGGTATTTTAGGCCGATTTTCTATTTTTATTGGTGCCATTGGCTCTTGGCACTGGAAGGAAGATGGCACTAGCAGAAGGCACTTATTGGCACTGGCAGGTTGCACTGGATGGCACTGAAAGATGGTACTAGCAAGTGGCACTGATTGGCAGGTGGCACTGGTTGGCACTGGCAGGTGGCACTGGGTGGCAATAGCACTGGTTGGCATTGGCAGGTGGCACTGGGTGGCAATAGCACTGGTTGGCATTGGCAGGTGGCACTAATGGCTTTAGTTGGCACTGGTAGGTGGCACTGGATGGAAGGTGGCACTAACTGGCACTGGTATTTGCACTGGCAGGTGGCATTGGCGGATGGCACTGGATGGAAGGTGGCACTAATTGGCACTAGATGGTGGCACTGGTATTGCCACTGGCAGATGGCACTGGATGGCAAGTGGCACTAAATGGCACTGGTGCAAAAAAAATGGTGTCACCCCCCCCCGCAGTACAGACCCCCTCTCCCTCCAGTATAGACCCCCCCCTGCCCCCCATAGAACAGACACCAGATAGCGGTGTGTGCCCCACGAGCGCGTGCCCCTCCTCCTCTGTGGGAGTAAACAGAGGAGGAACGCCGTGCTGGGTGTACCAAGATGGCCGCGGCTCCGGAGCTAGGCCAAAGCCGCGGTCTTTCCTGATGCTGTGACCGCGGCGGCAATCCGCAAACCTGCGGTTTGCCGCCGCGGTCACAGCATCAGGAAAGGCCGCGGCTTCAGCCTAACTCCGGATCCGTGGCACCGCTTGCGGGAATTGTAAAATATTGGCCTGATTTGGATAAAAATTGTCCGATGACGATTTCTCCAAAACGGACAAATATCGGCCGATATATCGGCCTGCCGATATATCGGTCGACCTCTAATCTATAGTGTGAAATGCGTAGGCTGCTATCCCAATTTCTTGCTGCTTTTTGTAGTGCATTTTCCATTTGTTTTACTATTTGCCTTGTGCATTGCCGGCACCCTTGATTTACTGAGAAGTTATTGATTGCTCAGCATACCCACCTGGAGCGGTGACTCCCTTCTCCTATAATTTTAAAGCGTAATATCTATTTACTCGCCGTAACATCATCTTTCACATTGGTCCAAAAAATTGGGGTAGCTATATATTGCATATTTTTTTTTTCTTATTCATTAAAGTGTAGTTTTTCCCCAAAAATTGCATTTTCAAAACCGTGGCACAAATACTGTGTTGCAATGAGCGCCTGTTTATTCCATTAAAAAAAAAAAGTATTTTTCAGGGGTTATAAGTAATTTTCTAAGCAAAAAATACTGATTTAAACTTGTAAACAAAAAGTGCCAGAAAAAGCCTGGTCGGCAAGTGGTTAAACGTCATAAGAGATTTTAGTCATTGGGTTTACATCTAAGATTCTTTAAAGTATTTGTCTTTAGAAGCAGATGGCATTGACCTCTCCACCGCTCCCCATTCAAGGCATTCCGTTTCTTCTGTCGTACAGGTTAGTGACTTATCTGGTCCCCTCGCTGCTAAATGACATGAGTGAGTCAGCTGAGAGTTTGTCATTAAAAAATATCCTCTGGGCTCTGACTGATTTTTTTTTTTTTGTGAAAGATGTTTTCTTGCTGATAATTGCTGAGGGGGAGTTTAACGGCTGCAGGATTTCTCTTCCTGTACAAAACAATATCAGTACAAGCTGCCGCAGTCAGCTGCCACAGAACATTTGCCATGTATGCACGCAGGGTGGAGTATCCTGTGCTTAACCCTGGAGAGGCCGATGCTGGACAACAATGCACCACACTAGGAATGAATCATCCAGACGCACATTCTTTAGCCTGTTTGCATGCCCTTAATTCTTAGGATTTGTTTATTTTATTAAAGTTATGATAGGGGACTGTCCTCACACTTGGGGGGACGTCTCTGTTTATAGATGACCACTGATCATGGGGGTAGCTTGTTCTCACTTTGTCCTCAAGAAGTATAACATTGATGCCTTGGCAATCTGAGCACATGAGTTTATTGTATAATCTATGGCAGGGTTTGACAAATTTGCTTGGAATCTAGGAGCCAGCTAAAAAAGTTAGGAGCCAGTAAACACACCCCGTCCCGCCAAGCTCGCGCGCAGAAGCGAACACATACGTGAGTAGCGCTCGCATATGTAAACTGTATTCAAACCACACATGTGAGGTATCGCCGCGATTGGCAGGGCGAGAGCATTAATTCTAGCCCTAGACCTCCTCTGTAACTCAAAACATGCAACCTGTAGAATTTTTTAAACGTTGCCTATGGAGATTTTAAAGGGTAAAAGTTTGTCGTCATTCCACGAGCGGACGCAATTTTGAAGCGTGACATGTTGGGTATCAATTTTATCGGCCTAATGTTTTCTTTCACAATATAAAAAAAATTGGCCTAACTTTACTGTTGTCTTATTTTTTTATTAAAATAAAAAGTGTATTTTTTTCCCCCCAAAAAAAGTGCGCTTGTAAGACCGCTGCGCCAATACGGTGTGACAGAAAGTATTGCAACGATCGCCATTTTATTCTCTAGGGTGTTAGAATAAAAAATATATATAATGTTTGGGGGTTCTATTTAGAGGGAAAGAGATGGCAGTGAAAACAGTGAAAAACACATTAGAACTGCTGTTTTACTTGTAACGCCAACGGCCACCACAAGAGGGCGCCAGACACAGAAGGAAGCCTAGGCCTGCACTAGGCTGCAAAGCCACGGCCTTAAATACCAGCGGACGCAATCGCGCGGCGGGGAGGTGGGGGCGCACGGAAACACAGGATCCTGTGTCTCTGTGTGCCCCCGCCGCGCCGGCCGGTAATTGAGGCCACGGCTTTGCGGCCTTCTGCAGGCCTAAGCTTCCCCGGGCGCCAGGTCACAATTGCAAACGGATGCCCAGATTTTGTGGAGACCTAAACTATGGGAATAGCAAAAAAGATAAACTCACCTAGATGGCTACAGGGCCAATCCCAGCCGTAGCTGTCCAGTAATGAGTGATCAAACACGGCTGAGCGCTCAGTTCTCCCTGTGTGCTTTGAACAGAGAGCAGTGACTGTCAGTTACCGGCTCTCTGCTCTGCCCCTCCAGTGCTCACTGGGCTGGGCTGTTGAGGAGGTAGGAGGGGCATGCCGCTGAGAGGCTGAGCCAGCTGCCAGTCCAGGCATCTAGGTGGATCCCGGCTCTCTGCTCTGCCCCTCCAGCGCTCACTGGGCTGGGCTGTTGAGGAGGTAGGAGGGGCATGCCACTAAGAGGCTGAGCCAGCTGCCAGTCCAGGCATCTAGGTGGATCCCAACTGTAAAGGCGGAGTTTCTGCAGAGCCTGGACCGGAAGAGTGACGTCAGCCCGATGTCCGCTAAAAATGGGTCAGAACAAACTGCACTACTGTGATCCATAGAAGTATAGCCAAAATAGCTTTAAAAAAATCAGGCCGACGAACCTGTATTGTGAGCTTAAAGCTGATGACGCATGGGTCATTCTGCTGCTGGAGACAAATCGCAGGGGCAGGAACATTAAATAACTTGCCTGTGTGTCCCTATGGAATCACTCTCTATAGATCAGTCTTTCTCACCCTTTTCCATATAGAAGAACCCTTGAAATAACTTTCTGGTCTCAAGGAACCCCTGCTAAAAAAAACGCTGTATCTAAAACTCATGATACATTATTATGGGAAGAATCCTCCTTACACTTGTGTTCATTGGGAAGAATTATCCCCTAATATCCCCTAGTACATGCAATGAGAATATCGAATGAAAAAAACCTCAGAGCAATTGTTCGATAATCTGTTCGTTGGCTTTCAAGTGCCGATCACGACAGTCCATGCAAAAATATCCAAAGGGACAAGCATGACATTTTTTTCTCAAAAGATAACATAACATAATGAATAATTTTTGTGTAATTAGTATAGTATTATTTGTATGGGGGAAAAAAAGTCAAGTGACCAAGAGCATGCATGCTTAGAAACAAAAGAATACAATACAATACAATACAATACAATACATCACTTCCAAAGTTGTATTTTGTCTGACGAGAATTTTTGTATCTTTAGGCTGCATTCACACCTAATCGCGGCGTTTTGTCCCGCGAATTGCGGCGACAATTTGCAGCGTTTTGTACCGCGATTTGCGGCGACAAAACGCTGCGATTTTAACCCCCATTTTTTTACAGGTCCCCATCTCCTATGCCGAACGCCGAAGCCGCCTGAAAAAATGGGTCCGGGACTTGTTTTGAGCTTCAGGCGTTCGGCGTGGAGATGTTAACCATCTCCATAGAGGGCAATGTTATATCACCCCTCCAGCGTATTAGGTGCTGCAAGAGCGTCGGGCTTCAGGCGTTAAAACGCCTAGGTGTGAATGGAGCCTTAGTATCATTTTCATTTTCCACATGAGACTAGTATGACAAAAAAAAAAAAATTGATAATTTGTCCGATATTCTCATGTGTTGTGTGTGTTTGTGTGTGTGTGTGTGTACTGGGCTTTACAGATGGCTAAAAAGATCATTAGCGTCAGTTGGGAACTTATCTGAGAGACCGAAATAGCTAATTTTTCAAGGAACCCCTACCAACTCTGGAGAAACCCTAGGGTTCCATGGAACCCTGCTATAGACAGATGCAGCGAGAGGTCACTCTGTTCCTGGCTTGAATACTGCTTGAAGGGAGAGACGTGTGTGCCTCCGCTACAATGGAAGTGATTCCATTGGGACAAAACAGCAGCCTCTTGGCAATCCTGCCGCCAACGGTTTTGGCAAGTTGAGAGCCATGATCGCTAGTGGAAATGTCACCTGTGTGTCATCAGCCTAAGGGTGACTACATGCAAGTGATACAAAAAAAGGAAAGTCCTTAGATACACATCACTACAAAAACCTGTCTGTGAAAAGTAAAAATGGCCTCAATCCGGGCTCCATTCAGACCACTCCCAATGCGTTTTGCCCTGCTCATGACTAAGCCTAAGCCGTAGGCTGGAAAAAATGCATTGAGGGTGGCCTGGATGGAGCCTGGGATGAGGTTGTTTTCACTTTTTACACACAGGTTTTTATAATGATGTGCAGCTAAGGACTTTTTCTTTTTTGAATTGGTATCCACTAGGGTTGTCCCGATACCACTTTTTTAGGACCGAGTACAAGTACCGATACTTTTTTTCATGTACTCGCCGATACCGAATACCGATACTTTTTTTTAAATGTCATGTGACAGTTTTCAAACCACAATACAGACTAAGGATATTTTCTTTAGAATTATGAAGAACGCTAACTCAAGACATTATAAAAGAATAAAAATGAGTAAAAATGAATAAAAATGTTTTATTTTCTTGTCACGCAGTAGTAAAAAACTCAAAGAATTTTCACAGAACATGTTGATAAATACAAAAAAAGTAGGTAGGTAGTACTCCCGCAAATACTCGGTATCGGTCCCAAATCCGATACTAGTATCTGTATCTGGACAACCCTAGTATCCACAGAGCTGGGACAAGCTCTGTCCACGCCTGCACTCCCAGCAGTTTATCAGAAGAGGATCTGTTCAAGCCCTGAGCAGCACCCACAGTCCGACATTGGTTTACACGCAAGTGATGGTCCTTAAATCTTATGCTACTGGGATGGTAAAACTGTAGATGTGTGGGTCAGGGGCTTGGAAGAAAGTGTTGACACCCTACAGTCACCTTGACTCGTAGACTGGGGCTTGCAAGATGAAAATGATTCCTTGCTGAAGATTGTACTACCAGTAGAAGACTGTACTATTTACACATTGCCTGGAACTTCCTCTGCTTGGGATTGTGACATTCATTGGCTGGTGGGACTAAAGCAGGGGTCTCCAATCTTTCCAAACAATGGGCTAGTTAACTACCATCAGACTTTAGGGGGGGCCGGCTTTGCCCAATGGGAGTAGAAAATGGCTTGTCAGTGGATATAGCCAATGCCTCATCATGGGTATTAGTAAGAGGAATAGAAGCCCCCATCATTGGTGTCTGTGGGACAAAGGGTCAGTTTGAGGAATAGTGCCTCGTATCAGTGGGAGAAATGGTGCCCCATCGCTGGCATCAGTGGAATAAATTATGCCCTGTCGGTCAGTGGGAAGAATATGACTTGTAATAGTGGGAGAAATAGTGCACCAAGGGCCGGATAATGGCAAGCAAAGGCCACGTTCGACCCTTGGGCCACAGTTTGGGCACTAGTTTACTTTAGCATCTAAGTCCTTGATGACATGTCACACACTTCCAATCTGCCAGCCAAAGATACATACTATGCTATCCAGTCAAATGCCCACAATGGCATTCTTATGTACCCTGGCCCATATACACTAGTGGGTTTTTTACTTCAACATACAGTAGATGATAAAAAAAAAATGCATTACAGTGAAATCTGCACTCATTAGTCCAGTTCTTATGAAGTAGATTATGTGTACTAAGTGTTTTTTTTCCCCTCTCGCTACCAAATGCTAAGCCATGCATTAAGTCTTGGACCAAGTTGAAGGAATTGAAGTCTTGTAGGATTTTCCCACAGCAGTAAACATTACGCACAGATAATCTGCTACCAAGCTCATGGAATTATCCCTCTGTACTGATGTCATAGGTTTCTGTAGAAGTAATCAGGGAGTATCCCATATAGACAAACACTGCTGGGATGAGGATTCTCAGTCCTAGAAGGCCATGTGGAGGAGATGACTCCAAGAGCTTCCGTAGAGTTCTTGGCTTTGAAATCTTTAACGCTTAATGTTACGGAACAGGCGAGGGGAATAGCCTTGAAACCTTTTGAATTGGAATAAAAAAAAAAAGCTGTTGTATTGGGGTTAGTGATATACCCTGTAAACACACTGCCCCCTCTTGACTCGCTATTATACCTTTTATCTTTGCTAGACCAACCACATTTTCCTGATGTAAAAATGCAGAAAAATCACTATAGCTGTCCACATTTTAAAGTCTTTTCTGAAACTCCTGAAGCTCTGTATACCCAACGAAAGTCACACACTTGTAATTTCTAAGTGAATGACATTTGATTTTCAAAGCACCATTTTTTTAATAAAATACAAATATTCTCTTTGTTTTAGCTTGTTGCTGCTCATCTTTTGCTGTTTCTTTTGCAACCACTTCCTGTCAACATCCAGTGACTGCTGCATGGCATTTCTCAGGACAGGTTTCTGGATGTTGACCGTGAACTGTAGACCATGCCTGCATAGTTTGTGCTGAAATGGCCACTTCAATCTCCATCAGCAAATCATTTGTGGCAGCATTCGTCACCCAAGAGCATGTATACATGCAGGTGCGGGGTGGGGAATGCTCCATGTCGCAAAATTGCCGATCCATTAAAGGTGAAGGCTTGACCACGTGGGTTCGTAAGAGATTCCAAACACCCTAGCTGAGGGGTGTAAAAAAACGAATTTTCATCAGCATTATTGTTGCCATCTAAGGGCCGGCTGTATCTGTAATGCCGCGCACACACGGTCGGAAATTCCGACAACAAATGCTCGATGTGAGCTTGTCGGAAAATCCGACCATGTGTATGCTCCATCGAACATTTGCTGTCGGAATTTCCAACAACAAATGTTTGAGAGCTGGTTCTCAAATTTTCCGACAACAAAAGTTGTTTGCAGGAAATTCCAATCGTGTGTAGCCAATTCCATGCATGCTCTAAATCAAGTACGAAATGAAAGCATTCGGTCTGGTAAAACTAGAGTTCGTAATGGAGATAGCACATTCGTTGCGTTGTAACGGAAGGCTGAAAAGCGTGTCTCTCACCAAACTTCTACTAACACGACTGGTATTAAACTTCCCTTTTCTAGTGCTGTTGTACTTGTTGTACGTCCCCGCCTTCTTGGCGTTGGAAATTTACAACAACATTTGTGCGACCATGTGTATACAAGACAAGTTTGAGCCAACATCCGTCGGCAAAAAAAACACGGTTTTGTTGTCGGAATTTCCGATCGGCATTAGACTAAATGTCCAGAGCATCCCACTCCTCTTACATCAGATGTCAAAAGCACAGCAGAGATGAGCCTCTTCGTGGCTGAACGGAGAAGCGGAGGATCTGGCAGGACTATTCTGCCATCCTCTTTTCTGCCGACTGCTGAAGGGGCAAAAACAAGGGGGTTGCCGCAGTTGCAGGAAAGGTGCAAGGGCCATTTAGAAATATCAAAAATGACTTGAAATGCCTTTAAGATGGTAAAATTTAATTGAGACCTTACGACTTGGGTTCATGTATACGGAAAATGCATATTGCATGAAGTATACCTTTCACAAAGCCAATAACTCTGTATTGGAAGCGAGGGCAGCATTTAAAAAAACAACGATTTTATTGTGATAGTTGGCAAGTATGAATTACTGTCAAATTGGATTCAAAGGACTTTATTGTATGTTCCAATGTTACCTGAAACAAGCTATTGCTATCAGACTACACCAAAGGCAAACAGTTTCATTGTATCTCTTCCTGGGAATGACTTGGTTAAGGTCCAGCATTGGGGTTTATTAGCAATGCCGAGGAGTTGATGACGGTGCTCAGACGTGTACCTAGACTCCGTCTTTCTGAAAGGAGTTCTTTCTCCTTCCTGTTCTCACCACTCTCCCTCCTCGCCTGTTTTCGTGTATGACTCTCGAACAAAGACATGAAGTACAGGAAGTGGTGTGTTAATCTCTGTAAAGGTTGTACCCATTGTTGATTCAGAGTCTGACATAAAGGAAGTGGGTATCTGGATTTTATGCGGTGGTGTAATTATGATGATAAAAGCATGTGTGTCTAAATGTATCCATGTAAAGCCTCGCTAATTTGTCAATTGCCTTCAATACTGATTATAGGGGGATGCTAGTGGGCTGTGTCCTATGGGGGCTTTAGCAGCAGGATTCCTCTATCAATGTCTTGACTCTACCACCTGCCACCAGCAGAAGTTTTACTTTTACAGCTTCATTTTTGATCAATGGGAACTTCAACTTCAATGGCAGAAGGCAGCAGAAGAGTTCCGTAGCACTGTTGCTGCTGAGTTTTACTATTAGAATACTCACCTGTCCAGGCATCCAGTGGTGTCCTCCCCCAGGCCGATTCTTCATAGTTCAAAATTGTTATTGTTTACAATCATACATGACATAAAGCAGCCGTAAGTAAAGTGACAACGGTACAAGATCATAGTACAGATCGCAATAAGGTTAGAGTAAGCCAACCCTCATGAAAATTCTGCTAGCTAAGAGCGCCTGTTGAACAATACCCGGTAGGCTGTCTGCCTCATGGACCTCCAGGAGTGAGTCTCAAACCCCCCCACACCCCCAATGGGAACTAACTGCTGGGAGGAAGAGAACCAACCCCCACCCGCCGGCCCTCCCGATGGTTCATCTACCGCCAGAGGTACCGGTGGCAAAGTATCAACAAACGCTTGAAGCAGGCTTCGACTGCTCATACTGCTTACGGCAGGGGTGCCCAACCGGGGGCCACATGTGGCCTGCGGAGCCCTCTGATGTGGCCCACGACCTCCTGCTCTGGGATGGCTGGTCGGCAAGACCAGATTGCAGGTTGCCGACCTGCCATCTCAGAACATCAGTGTTGTGAATGAAGCCGGCGGTAGAGGAAGCAAGTGGCTAATCAGAAAGTGCACCAAACCTGCAGGATATAATAAACGTCTATGGCAAAGTGCAGCTAACTGGCGGAAAAACAACAGGAACACTGCACCACACCCACGGTGTGGGCAGACCGCAGACATTCAGTGTAAAAGCAGCCTTAGGCCCCTTTCACATGAACAGTCCGACCCAATCAGACCCTCCATTCACCTCTATGGAGCAGCAGCTGTAAACAGACTTTTGTCCATTTACACCCGCCTACCTCCAATCCTATCTGCTAAAAAAACAGAAGTGGATCCATCTTCTTCTATCTAATTGGATCAGAGGGCCCATAGCGTAGATTGGGTTGTGCCTGTGTCTGCTTTGCATACGCAGACTGGACACAGACCTGTCATCTGCCCACTCTGCTCATTGTGGCCCGTGACTGTTTACCAAGTCACTTAAGTGGCCCTCAGCCTTCAAAAGGTTGGGCACCCCTGGCTTACGGCATAGTATGGCATTAACCTGGGAAAAGCCCCAATATACGTGATGCATTAAGAACCCAGGCCGATTCTTGATCGGCTCTTGGGTGCTGCCACTGCTTTCTTGGCCAAGGAAAACCGGCAGTGAAGCCTTGCGGCTTCACAGGCAGTTTCCTACAAGACGCAGGAAAGTGGGCCAGCTTTGGTGGGGGGGGGGGGGGGGTGAGATGGGGCCAAACTTTGCCGTGGAGGTGGGACAGTGTGATGTCCACCAAGAACGAGGAATGTCCTGCCCAGCTGTCATTTGACAATAGGTTGGGCAGGAGGCGGAGAGGCATATTTTAATCTCAGCGTTTAGAGGCAGAAAAAAACCCTTCTGTTTAGCATTTTTTCTGCCAGAAAACTGTTCTCAAAACCACTAAATGCTCCTTAATGGTAGTACAAAAAACAATCACAATTTGCATTTATTTCTGCCAAGGACACTGGATTTTTTTCTTTTAAGCCAGTATGCATGGACCCTTACTTAAGTGGTGACTAATTGGTGCACTATTGGAGCTACTTCTAATGTACAACACTTTTACGGATGGGGTTCATCCTGCTTGTGTAGAGGCATGGTGTCCAGGAATATGAACCACTGGCACATCACTTACTCGTATTGTACTCCAGTGGCTACCCTGTCTCTGCAAGAGCGATTTGGCACACAGGTAAGTATGAACCTTCTTTTTTTTCTTTTTTATGTTACCATGTGACTTAGAAACATAACATGAAGCTCAGGGTCTGAGATGCTATAGTCTTTTATACGTTCTCCTTTACTATTATAAATCCTTTTCTCCATCACATTCTAGCATGGAGAGAGGTCTTTGTAAATAGTTAAAAACTCCTAATCCTTAGACAATCCCGTGTTGTTGTGACCGTGCAGTGTTTGAATGTGGCCTGCAGTCTAATGATAAAAGTCTTGTTAATGAGGACGTGATGACCCGGGAAAATGAGATTAAATAGGCTAAGGACTTGGAATAAACAAACACAAGCTTTGGTCTTGAGTATCTCTGATATGAAGCTTTCTTTGTCCAAAGAGCTTGAATTTAGGTGGCCTATACATGGAAGAACAAACACATTGTGGTCTGTCATCTTCATGCTAGCTTTGCTAATTAAAGTGATATTAAACCCAAAACCACAAATATAATCTATTGCAGCTTGCCAATGATTAGATGTGAAAGCTGTATTCGTTTTCCTTTTTTTAAGCTTTTTCCCACCTCTGTTTTCACCTGATATGGCCAGTGACACACCTCCTGTAATAAGCTGGCCATAGATGGTGCAATTTTCCTTCCTGCTGCCATGGGTTGATTCCCCCATCAACACCGGCTGGTGTTGATGGGGGAATCCCTCCCACTGAGCTATTGTGTTCTCCCTGCGGGGTGGGGGTGCAGAGAGCCATCCTTGCTAGAACACAGTGATTATTGCTAGCGACTGTAATTTACATTTTCTTTAAAGGGAACATCATGCTACTGTGCTACTTTTTCTGATACCGCAGCTTTTCTACCGATGTATTAAATTTAGGAATTTTATGTGCCTAAAGGATTTGTAACCCGTCACCTTGTGAAACAACCTATTCAGTTTCAAAAAAGAAAAAGACAAAACATTTGCGTATAGATGCAGTGGGGAAAATTAATTATTTGATCCCCTGCAGATTTTGTAAGTTTGCCCACTTACAAAGTGTCAATAATTTTTATCATGGGCGTATTTTAAATTATGAAGACAGAATATCAACCAAAAGTCCAGAAAAAACACATTGATGAGGATGAGACCCCCTGACACCATTTCAGGGCAAACCCCATTCTGCCATTTGACCCAAATCATGAAAGCCTGCAGGAAACTGGGAGAGAACTGCTTCTTTCGCTATCCCAGCATCAGAGAGGGGGCTGGACTTATAAATTGGGTTGCAGTTTAGTGAGTAAAATATTTGAGTATTTGACCTTTAAGCAAAACATGACTTAGTACTTGGTGGAGAAACCCTTGGTAAGCGCAGAGGTAAGACATTTCTTGTACTTGGTGACCAGGTTTGCACACCTAAAGGTTTCTTGGCTGTCACTTGATAACTTGAAGCTCCCTCCATACATTTTCTATGGGATTAAGGTCTGGAGACTGACTAGGCCACTCCATGACCTCAATGCGCTTCCTCTTGAGCCACTTGTTGCCTTGGCAGTATGTTTTGGGTCATTGTGATGCTGGAAGACCCATTCACAACCCATGTTCAGTGTTTGACTGAGGGAAGAAGGTTGTCATTCAAGGTTTTACAATACATGGCCCTGTCCATTGGCCCCTCAATGCAGCAAAATTGGTCTGTACCTTAAGCAAAGAAACCACCCCAAAGCATTATGTTTCCACCTCTGTGCTTGACTGTAGGGATGGCATTCTTAGGGTCATAGTCGGCATTATTCTACCTCCAAACATGGGGAGTCAAGTTAATGCCAAAGAGCTAAATTTTGGTTTTATCTGACCACAGCACTTTCTCCCAATCCTTCTCTGAATCATTTAGATGTTCATTGGCATGACTGTACATGTACCTTCTTGAGGAGGGGGACTCACCGTCTTTGGAGGAAGAAAAATGCTGACTGTGACCGTAAGACCACCATCCCTACAGTCAAGCTCAGAGTTGGAAACATTATGCTTTGGGGCTCTTTCACTGCTTAAGGTACAGACCGACTTTGCTGCATTGAGCGGTCAATGGACAGGGCCATGTATTGTAAACTCTTGGATGAGAACCTCTGAAGATGGGTCATGGAGTAGCCCAACCAGTCTCCAGACCTTAATCCTATAGAAAATGTATGGACAAAGCTAAAACTTTGAGTTTCCAAGCAACAGTCAAGATTCGAGAAGATCTGTAAAGAAGAGTGGACCAAAATCCCTCCTGAGATGTGTGCAAACCTGGTCACCAACTGCAAGAAACGTCTTACCTCTGTGCTTGCCAACAAGGGTTTCTCCACCGAGTATTAAGTCATGTTTTGCTTGGGGATCAAATACTTTTTTTTACAAACTGAACTGCAACTCGATTTATAACCTATGTACTATTTATTTTTTCTGGATGTTTGGTTGGTATTCTGTCACTATTATTTAAAATACACATGTGATAAAAAAATATATAGATCCCTCATTTCTGTGTAAGTGGGCAAACTTACAAAATCTGCAGGGGATAAAATAATTATTTCCCCCACTGTATAAAGAAACATTATAAATACCTCCCACCCCTTTTTTTCTACGTGATTACTGCCAACACAGAGACACAGAGAGGTTAGGGAGGAGTAAGAGCAGCACACTGATCTTCTGAGGCGGCGTACACACGATCGTGCCGCCCGCCCGTCGAGCTGCTCGTCCGTGTAGCTCGACGGGCAGTCAGAGTTCCAGCTGAGTGCTCCAAAAAGCTTGTCGAGCCAAAGTCCTCATAGAACAACGAGGAAAAAGAGAGCATGCTCTCTTTTTTTTGTCTCAACGAGCTTCCCGACGGGACGCTCGTCGGAAGTGTACACACGACCGAGAACCTCGGCAGAATATGGGTCCCAGCGAGCTTCTCGCTGGATTCTGCCGAGAAGCTCTGTCGTGTGTACGCCGCCTCAGTGATAGGCTGTGCAGAGGAGGTGTGTCAGGCCGCGTACACTCGCTATGTACAGAGTGCAGGGTTCAGAATTGTGGTAAAGCTTTCTAGCATTTCTCTCTCATACCTAGCTAGGCTCTAGTGCCTTCCTGTGCCTTCGGGCTTTCACATTGAAGACTACAGGGCAGGTTTTTTTCAGGCAGTATAGCAGTGCTATTTTTAGCGCTATACCGCGTGAAAATGCCTCAATGTGAAAGGGGCCTAAGGGAAGAAAATCATCAACCTGTTGAATTGTTTCCGAACAACAACAAAAAAAGAATGTAAATGCATAAAAGAGCTGATAAAATCTCTTTGAAGAAAAGTGCCGTTATAGCTGCGTAGGCTTTGTTGACCGTTTTCTTTCAGCATTTTGAATCATTTTGTATTTCTGAAGACAGTTGTTTGTAATTTACTTTTCTTCCTAGATTGTAATTAAGGAAAGTACCTCGTTCACTAATGTTCTGTTACAGGATTACCCGTTTGCTTTGGCCCTCAATCATGATGCTGCCATCCTGTTCACAATATAAACATGGAACTTTTAATGACCTATTTCTGTGCTCTGTTACAGGATGTCTGAGGGCCCTGGTGATGTCAGTCTGCCATCTTTTATAACACTAACCATTACTGTACTTAGCCTTGTCATCAGTGTAGGTATTACACAGAAAACACTGATGCATGCAAATTCCCGGTGTTAGGAGGCTGTTTAATTCTGCTTCAGAGACTTATGCCCTGTGCCTCATATCCTGTCATTTTTTTTATTTTATTTACTAAGCCATGGTAAATTGTCTGCAATGATAAAGGTTTATTCTTCATTTAGATAGAATTTGTGATTCTGGTCACTAAGAATTGTATGGGTTAACTGCAATATTGTAAAATAAAAGTAAATAAATGTAGGTTAGATGATGGTTTATCTAGTTCACATGTGTCAAACACAAGACCTGTGGGACGAATCCAGGCTGCCAGGCCTTGTCTTGTGGCCCTCGCACCCAGGTTTGCAGCCGGAACATGGCGGAACTACATCGCCTACACAGGAAGGCACTAGTGCCTGGCCAGGTATGAAAGAGAAATGCTATAAAGCTTTGGGGGGGGGGGTGCACACCCCTAAACTCTGCACTCTGTACACAGCACAACCCTGAACTCTGCACTTTTCTGTACGTAGCGCACCCCTGAGCTCTGCACTCTGTACGTAGTGCACCCCTGTACGTAACACATCTGTAACAAAAGTTCTCGTCGGAAATTCCGATCGTGTGTATCCAATTCCGACGCACAAATATTCTACGCATGCTCGGAATCAATTCGACACATGCTCAGATTCATTGTACTTTATTTTTCTCGGTTCGTTGTAGTGTTGTACGTCACCACGTTCTTGTTGTTCGGAATTTCCAAGCAACATTTGTGTGACTGTGTGTATGCAAGACAAGTTTGAGCCAACATCCGTCAGGAAAAAATCCATGGTTTTGTTGTTGGAAATTTAGATTGTGTGTATGCGGCATAAGTGTGTGCACCAGGCTTTAGTCTTACCATGGGCGGGAAACGGCAATATAAGCTAAAAAAATAAGCTTTTGCCTAGAGATGCACTTTAAATCTTGCTGCCTACAAAAGTATCAGCAGAACTTGGTTGCCTTGTGGGCTTGCTACTTTGCAAATATATCAAATAAATACAACACGGGGCTACCTGTGTTCCGGGAAAGGAAAAAAACATATTTGTTTAGTTAGATTTTTTAATAGCTTTAGCGCAGTAATCATTTTCATACTAGATGAAGGTCCACGTAATGCAGTTTTGTGTAAGGCAGGGATGATTTGTTTTATTTGGTTTGTAGGCATTGCATATGTTAAGAAGATAAGGCAAATGAGCCAAGGATTTACAAAATGATCTAGGGAATGAAATTTGTCTCGGAAAGACATTTGCATTTGTTGGTTATATCTTCCTTCTGCTTATAACATTGCATGAAGATCTTTTGGAAGAATCCGGATGTGACTTTAATAAACTGAGGCCTTTGTTTTGTATATAAACACCGCTAAGCCAAACCTGCTCCCTATAGGCAAGGGGGGCCATAGGTGAATATTACCGACCGGGGGCCGATCCTAGGCAAGGGTGCACGGGGTGCATTGCACCCAGGCGCCTGCAGAGGTGGAGACGCCGAACATCTAACAGAATCCCTCTTTGTGTCCATCACAGAGCCCCCCTCCAGGTCCCAATGAAGTACTCTGCTTCTCTTCCTGTATTTTGTATATTGTTAAGAGATCATGTAAGGATCCCAGGGTAATGAAGACTTTGTGGGGAGCATCTCTGTGGCTGAGTCATTGCCATAGAAACATTTGTAAAGGGGAGGAGTTGGTAAAATGACGGCGCCCAAGTGGGGGCGCCAGAAATATTTCTGCACCCAGGCGCCTGTGACCCTAGGATCGGCCCAGTTACCGACAATTAATGAACACTTCATAGAGCTTAGGTTCCAAAAACTAGATCATGTCAAATGGCTGACTGTAGATTGGAGCTTAAGCTGAACGAAAGAAATATATTGATTTCCCCATCCACACTATACAGCGGTGGTCTCCAAACTACTGCCCTTTGCTTGCCTTTATCTGGTCATTGGGGCACTATTCTTATCGCTGACATTACCAGTGAGGCATTATTTCTCCCACTGACACCAGTGATGGAGCATTTGTCCTTCCATTGATGCCAATGATGGGGCACAATTCCTTCCACTGACACCAAGAATGGGGCACGATTCCTCGCACTGTTACCAACAAAGGGAAACTATTCCTCTCTCTGACACCAGTGATAGGGCACAATTCTTCTCTTTGGCACTGATGATGGGACATTGTTTACTCTCACTAGCCGCAGTCCCTTCCAAAGTCTGAAGGATAGTAAACTGGCTTAGTTTAGAAAGGTTGAAGACCCCTGCTATACAATGTAGATGGAGGAATTGCTTGTATTCTAAAAGCCGGAACCAGCTGAAATTCACTCCCCGTATAGCCATCTTAAGATTGGCGCCGTTTTTCCCTGACTTCCTGGTTAATTGCTAGTTTCAAGGTAGGTGATGTTACGCACACTGAAGCTGAATAGGTTGGGCTAAATCACTCTAGAACTAGCATGCCATGCTAGAGTAAGAAAATGGCAGCCTGTCATACAGGCTTTTTGCTTTGTGACAGAGACCCTCTAAACCATATCTAAACACAAGAACAAAAACTGTATTGAAAAAAGTGTATGGAAACCCTAAGGCGGCGTACACACGACCGAGAAACTCGTCGAGGGAAACACATAGTTTTCCCTGTCGGGTTCCTTGTTCGGCAGTCAAAAAACTTGTCGAGCCAAATTTTCCCATTGCCCATCGAGGAAATAGAGATCATGCTCTCTTTTTGGCTTGACGAGTTCCTCGACGGGTTTCTCGGCGAAAAGTGTACACACGACCGGTTTCCTCGGCAGAATGCGTCTCCCATCGAGTCTCTTGCTGAATTCTGCCGAGGAAACCGGTTGTGTGTACGTGGCCTAACAGTGAACAGGGATCTTCGAACTATGGCCCTCCAGCTGTTTCAGAACTAAAAGTCCCATGAGGCTTTGTAAACATTTAGACATGACTAGGCATGATGGGGATTGTAGTTCCTGAACAACTACAGGGCCATAGTTTGGGGACCCCTAAACCATTAATACTTGTGGTGCGCCTAAATTTCGTCTGCCGAAAACCGTTTTTTCCATGCGGCCGAAAGAAGAAAAATGCCGATATGCATCGGACAGGCACTGGCGAGGCTACATTGATCTCTTGTATCATGTCTGCAGTCTCTGACCATCTCCTGTATCATGTCTGCTAGAGGTGCACCAAATGGAAATTTTGCTAATATTATTAGCAGTGGGTTTAAGAAGGAGATTGCAGACATGATACAAGAGATGGTTCGAGACTGAGGATATGATACAGGAGATGGTTAGAGACGGCAGACTGCATTGTTCTTGGCCATTATTGGCACATTTTAGTGCAAGAAAGGTTAACAATACTTTCATATTAAATTAAATTCATGATATTAATTAAAAAGTTGAATATAATACAATTGTATATAAAAATATGAATATTCTTTTAAAAACGAATTTTCGGTTTTGTTTTTTTGGCAAAGTGCATCCTGCTTTTTCATTTTTGGCACCAAAATTTCCATTCGGTGCATCCCTAATTAATACCATTCAAAGTGTTGTATATTTGTTTGATAAGTTCAAAAAGTATATGTTGATCTTGCCAAAAATCTTGTATGCTGATGCCTTCATGTGGTTTCTGCTTGTCCCTACTGTTATCAATTACATGTACTCCGTTATCTCCAGGGTCTACAGAACTGCGCCCATCGGTGTCTACCTCCATCACACACTGTCTCTCCATCTGTCTCTCTCCCTCTTACTTTCTGTCTTGGGGACAATCCTTTACCAGACAGGAAGTAAAGGAATTGCTCTAAAAGGAGCCTTTGGCAGGAATAAAACCTGACAGGAGTTCCATCTTTACTCAATCCATCAAAAACTAAACGGTATAGATGGAGGAATCTCCTGTACCTGTTACTGCATTCAGGCAGCTGCTGCGTCCACAGCTGTCTAATACCCAGACAGTGATGGCATCTGATTTGGGTGCAATCATTGTTTGGCTAATAATTTTCACCCAACTTGATTGGTTTTAATCCACTTTTGTCAAATCGGGTGATTCCAAAAGGTCCACCCATGGGAGAAAAACCTGACAGGAGTGCCAATCCTTTTCTACTCTACCCAAAACTGAAATTTAAAGTTTTGGCTATATACATGCACTTTAATTCAGTTTGGTTTTAATTGTCTTTCACGCTTCTAAACACGTTTCAGGCCATTGGCTTACCACACCTCATCGTCCAAAGAGCAATGGCGTGATGTAATGTACACCCACCATTCGCACTCTGTGAGTTGCTGATGGCTAATTTCCAGTCCACTGCCACAGATAAGACCCCGTTCACACTGGAGTGGTTTGCAGGCGCTATTGCTCTAAAAATAGAGCCTGCAAACCGACCCTAAACAGCCCCTGCTGTGTCTCCAGTGTGAAAGCCCGAGGGCTTTCACACTGAAGCGGTGTGCTAGCAGGGTGGTAAAAAAGTCCTGCTAGCAGCATCTTTGGAGCGGTGTGTATACCGCTCCTGCCCATTGAAATGAATGGGACACCGTGACTATACCACCGGAAATGCGCCTCTGCAGAGGTGCTTTGCGGTGGTTTTTAACCCATGCTCGGCCACTAGCCGGGGGCTAAAAATACTGGCGCTTTACCGCCAATGCACCTCCCACCCCAGTGTAAAGGGGCCTTACTGCACACCATCCTCACTGGCACGGTGGTCCTGTGGTACTCCATGCAGCCAAACAGATTCTGATTGGTTGCTTTCAGTAGTCTGACAATTCTTCAGTTAGTATGCCTCTACATTAATCAAAAAAAAAAAAATGACGTAGCCATAGGTGCTTGTTGTACACTAGTCAGGCCATGTTTCGTCTAATGTGAGTTCTCTGTTGGGTGTCTTACACCACATGGAGGTTTTGCTAAGGTCCTGCTGGATATTTTTGTTTCATTTGTTTACAGGATGGGATTTTGGCAAATATGGAATTTTCATACTGTAATATAAATATAAATGATACATATACAGTAATATAAATGTAAATGTGTCTCATTTGACTTATATGATGCACTGGGAATTTTTTTTTGTTTTGTTTTGTTAGGGCATCTGTTACAGTACAGTACATTCCATCTTGTAATGTCTGAGGCAAATTAGTAAAGCAAAACGTTTGTTTAGAATGTATTTTGCATTTGGTTGTATAATTTTACTACTCAAGATGTATCTATAGCTAAAAAAAATTATTTAGTTTCCATTAGTGTGAGGGAGTTTTTTTTAACCAGTTATGTTCTCTTACTGTCTGCGTACCTGCCGGAGATAGTCAACCTCTCCTGATTTGGTTATGGGACAAGAAGAGGTGGAAATGAACCCCAATGGGACACAAATACCTGAGGGGCTTTAGCCCTTCCATGCTAAGCCAACAAAAGGGCTTCTTTTAAAGAAAACCTGTACTTTGCCTATATTTGCCAAAGAAACATGTTTGCTTTACAGAGGTACCATAGAGGGGCTTTACTGTGTCTCCCTGCTCTTCCCTGCCACTCGTATGCCACGTACATACGACCGTTATTCATGTCATGAAAAAAAAACACATTTTTTCTCGACGTGATTTGTCATGATTCCTCTCAAGCCTGCCTCGCCTACACACGTTCGTGAAAAAAATGCTTGAGCAAAGCGCGGTGATATACAACACGTACGACGGCACTATAAAGGGGAAGTTCCATTTGAATGGCGCCACCCTTTGGGCTGCTTTTGCTAATTTCCCCATCGCAAAACTTGCTTCCGAGTATGCATGTTTTCCCCCCCCCTTGTTAAAGCGCACACACAACCGTTTTGAACGATGTGAAAAACGATGAGAAAAAATAGAGCAGGTTCTAAAAAAAAATCGGGCATTTTTCATGACAAATTTAAAAAATTGCATTTTTCTCCTCATGGAAAACGATCGTGTGTACGCGGCATTAAATTCAGCTTTTAGTTATAGATAGATCAAGTTATCTGCCGCAGCTAAACTCGCACAATGCTTTCCTATGGTACACACACTGCATTTAGCAACGGTTTTGTTACACTGGGTTTGGTGCAGTTAGAAAAAATAAATTTGAATGCGTCCAGGCCCGATTTATTGCAGCTATCTGCACCTAACTGCAGGTAATCGCAGTGTACTATTTCTCCAGCAGATAACGGTGACAACAAGGAAAGAAAAACAGGAAGCACATCAGAAATGGCAAGAATGTTCCAACGCAGCTGCATGTAAACGCAGCTGATCGCAATGTACAGCTGCAAGTGAACGCTGTGCCAGGATTCTCTGAATTTCAAAATAACAATGTGTACGCCATTAATGGAGCAGTCATGATAAAAATTGCAGATCGCCGCCATTACTAATAAAAAAAAATGACAAAAAAAAAAAAAATGCTATTCCCTATTTGTAGACGCTATAAATTTTGCCCAAACCAATCAATATACGATTTTTTTTCTTTTTTTTTTTTTTTTAACAAAAATATGTAGAAGAATACATATCGTCCTAAACTGAGGGAAAAAAATATATATATATATATATTTTTGGGGGATATTTATTATAGCAAAAAGTAAAAAATATAGCTTTTTTTTGTTTATAGCGCAAAAAATAAAAACCACAGAGGTGATCAAATACCACCAAAAGAAAGCTCTTATTTGTTAGGAAAAAATTACGTCAATTTTGTTTGTGAGCCAGGTCGTACGACCGCGCAATCGTCGGTTAAAGCGACACAGTGCCGAATTGCAAATAATGGCCCGGTCATTGTGCAGCCAAATCCTCCGGGACTGAAGTGGTTAATCCTGATCTAATTTCTTGAGGCGCTAAAAATCTAGGACAGTACATATTCCCCCCAACTAAAAACTTTTTGGAAGGTAGGCAGTCTGAGGTATTTAGTAAGTGAGTTTTTTGAATTTGTAATTTTTATTGAATTGAAAATGCAGTGGTGTTGTGGTTCTCTGAGGTTTCCATACTGCAGTATGACGTGCAAAATTCTGTGTGCGTCTTGGCAGCGCATATTTGTGAATGGTCCTCAGCTCTTTTTTTTCTCTCTTGCACGTTTTTGTTGAATTAGCCTGCTAGTCTCTCAAGCACATATCAGTGTTCAATCACAGGACACGGAAATCAAATCTTTCTCCGCGCCAGCTGCCTTTTCCCACACACAAATATTTATTGTGTGAGTATTACAAATAAGATTCCTGCTATGCCTGTCAGTTTAAATTTCCTGCTCCACATATCAAATATGATGTCATGCCCCGATGATGACGGTGCGGACAAATCATATCGGTTGGTGTGGGTGTCTGCCTCCTAAGCAGGATAAAGCATCCCGAAGTGCCAACTCCTCAGGCCTGTTCAGTCAGCGATGATTCATTCAGCATAATCTGTTTTTGGTGTGACAAGATGAACGGCGAGAATTATTTTCACTGCAGAAGTGAGCGTGTCATCTGTGATTAAAGTGGAACTCATTAGGCTTGATTCACAAAAGACATGCGGTATTTTCATTACATGCAATGTTTGCCCTTTTCCTTTTTGCATTCAGAACGCAATACCATACCAATCAGGAGAAATTGCTGCATGAACTTTATCGATTTCTGAGGTAACGCTCACACTATGTTTTGTTGAGTTGTGTTGAACTGCACAGATCAAAGCATGTTCATCACAAGGGAATATAGAAAACAATTGTTTTCTTTGTGTTTACACCATAATGCTGAGTAAAGGTGTGTTGCAGTATGCCTACATTTTTGCAGCGCAGTGCACAACACCTCATGTCATGCTGCAATGCATAGAGTTGAATGGCGGGTCATTTTATGACGATACAATAAAGTTAAAGAAAAGTAAAATAAAGTAAACAGTTGTGTTGCAACATTGTACCACCCCTCATCATCCCTACACAACCCACCAGCGTGCACATATTATCATTTTCAGTCTGCAACTTTTATTGTATCATTTTGTCTTTATTTTTGTCAATTGTAAAACATTTTTAAATTATGTTTTATTATAAAAAGTACCAACAAGATGTATACAAACATAAAAAGTTTAAATAAGGACAGTATAACAGTAATGGCAAAAAAAGCTAAACGAAACTCTTGGGCCTCTTTCACACGGAGCGGTCCGTTTTTCGGTCCGCTCCGTGTGTGTCCGTCGGCTCAGCGGGGGTCCCGCTGAGCTATCGGCAGACAGGGCGGTCCCCGCACACTGTGTTTCCCCCCCTGTCAGCGGGGGAAACGCTGATTCTCCGCTCATACAATGTATGAACGGAGATCAGTGATTTCCCCTAGTGAGACCACCCCCCCCCATACAGTTAGAACACACCCAGGAACACACTTAACCCCTTCCCCGCCCCCTAGTGTTAACCCCATTCACCGCCAATGGCATTTTTATAGTAATCCAATGCATTTTTATAGCATTGATCGCTAAAAAAATGCCAATGGTCCCAAAAATGTGTCAAAAGTGTCCAAAGTGTCCGCCATAAGGTCGCAGTACTGAAAAAAAAAATGCTGATCGCCGCCATTACTAGTAAAAAAAATAATAATAAAAATGCCATAAAACTACCCCCTATTTTGTAAACGCTATAACTTTTGCGCAAACCAATCAATAAACGCTAATTGCGTTTTTTTTTAACGAAAAATATGTAGAAGAATACGTATCGGCCTGAACTGTTATTTTTCTATATATTTTTGGGGGATATTTACTACAGAAAAAAGTAAAAAATTGCATTTTTTTCAAAATAGTCGCTCTATTTTTGTTTATAGAGCAAAAAATAGAAACCGCAGAGATGATCACATACCACCAAAAGAAAGCTCTATTTGTGGGAAAAAAAGGACGCCAATTTTGTTTGGGAGCCACGTCACACGACCGCGCAATTGTCAGTTAAAGCGACGCAGTGCCGAATCGCAAAAAGTGCTCTGGTCATTGGGCAGCAATATGGTCCAGGGGTTAAGTGGTTAAGGTATACGACGTGTAAATGTAGGGACAACCTTTATTTTTCCTTTAGAGATTTGCTGTAACTGACATATTCGGATCAAAGAAATTTACTCTGCACATAAACACTAAACAAAATACGTTGATTATTACAATAGTTGTATGAATGAAGTCAGCAAATGGTACGTTAATCATGAAGGAGCCACTCTAAAGCTGGCCATACATGGATTGAAATTTGTCCGGTTCAGCAAGGACCAGCTGAGATTATGGGCAAACTGATTGTACCCAAGTCGATCCATTGATCGACTTGGGTACAACTAGCCTGTCAGATTTTTTTTTACATGCAATTACTTCCAGCTGCTCTGGCCACTAGCAGTAATCATGTTCTGCTGGCCAGGAAGGCTACCCGCGATCCCTCGCTGGTAGAACACAATGGCACTGCACCTCTCACTTTCGAGACAGAAAGAAAGGACTGAGGACAGAAGTTCCCCAGTTCCTTTCAAGATTTTTTTTTTGAAAAAACGTAAAAATAAATACAAAAACTGGAAAAGAAAATGTCTGCTGTTCTCCTTTTATAATATGAGGTGTTTAGTCTTTAGGTATGAGGAACCGTACACCTTTCCTGAAAGAACTGCTCGTTTTCAGTAGGATTTGTAACACAAAGCCGAGAGGCCCGCGCTGTCAAGTTGTTTTGGCGTCTCCAAGCAACAGTGCCAAGGGAAAAATGTATTACACAGAAAGCCTTTCACACAAACATCTGCTTAGTAAATCATCATAAACAGCCATACATCCTTTGCTTGACTCCTGTGAGTTCCAGAGCTGAGCGCGCGCCAAACCCCGGATTGTGATGGCCAGCAGCCTTTGCGTAAGCGAAGATTAAATTACAAGCCTTGTAACTGAAGTACAGTACAGACAAGTTTTGGTCTAGCATTTGTGTACTGCTCTACAGTTTACACACATGCTGCAGCTGCCCATGACGGCTTCTGCATAACTCGGGTGCACATAAGCTTGAAGGGAAGCCATTCTGTGAGTCACATTGCAAAGGGTGGTTGTCATGACAACCCGCGTGTCTGGAGTGTTCTTGAGGCCCTGAAATCCACCTTTAAGAACCAAGGCCAGCAGCTGCCACTGGTCACGCTTCTTGTGCCAGGGCGGATATTTCTTAATTACCAAATTAATATATATATATATTGTGACAGGAAGTCAGGTAAATCTGTGGGTGTTGCCACAGACGGGAGATACATTTCTGCCTTGTTTAGACAATTACTACCAGTTGTCGGCTGCAGAAATAGCCAGAAAGGTTTAGAGCGTTGGAAAACTTCAGCTGTTCAGAATGAGGCAATTAAGGCCTATATAAGTCATCCAAATGATGACTACTGATTGCTGCATCCTGAGGCTTTTTGAGTTAAGGAGAGCAGTGAGAAAGTCTTCTGAAGAGGTGAGGTGGTTGATTTTTCTGTGTGATAAAAATCAAAAAGACTATTGTTTCTCTGCTGTATGACCAGCAGTGTCTGCCCAGCAGTAGGTTGTGCCAGACTCCATAGATAGGTTCCTGTGTGGTGAAGGTAGATGCCCCAAGTGGCCAGGGTTTATTTTATGTTTTGTTTTGTTTATGCTGTTTGGATGCTTGCACTTGTTTCCAGCAATATGGAAGAATAAGCCAAACTCTTTGTTTTCAACCGTCTTCGGCTGCCTCTCTGTATAGTTCAGTGTGTAGTGAACCCATCCAGGGGGTCACATACACCCGCTACCGAGCTAACCCCTTACTATATATATATATATATGTGTGTGTGTATGTTGCAGGTACTCCTCCCTGCCGAGTCACCCCTGGTCTCTGCACCCTACCCATCTCCAAGCACCTACTCTTAGTTCCACCCCTACCCACCTCCCAGTACTGCCCCTTTTAGAGAATACAGAACCATAAGTTTTGTAATGCTAAGTAATTTGTGTGAAAATTAAACAAATAAAATAGATACCCTGAAGCCATCAACAATCACCCCCCCAAGACAACAATAGACTCCCCCAGCGGCAATAGATAATTAACAAGAAAACAAATAAAATGAATATCCTAAAGCCAGCAACAATAGTCATTGTCGTCCCTTCCCAACAACAAAAGACCCCCAGCAGCAATAGATACCCCCAAACCACAATAGACCCCTACAACAAAATACACCCCCAGTAACAATAGATCTAACCCAACACCAATCGACTCCTGCCTGCAGCAATAGATCTCCCAGTAGCCAGCATCAGTAGACCATCCTGCAACAATAAAACCTTTCCTTCAACCGTAAATCCCTCCCAGCAATATAGATAGAGTCTATCTATCTATCTATCTATCTATCTATCTATCTATCTATATCTCTCTATGGATGGATATAGATATATATCTTTTTTTTTAATTATTATTACATGTAGATAAAGAGAAGCTTTCCCAGGAAGGGATGAGGATCAGCATGTATTTAATAACTTATAATGTCTAACGTTCGGTGTAGGGTTGTCCAGATACCGATACTAGTATCGGTATCGGGACCGATACTGAGTATTTGCGGGGGTACTCGTACTCGCACAAATGCTCCCGATACCTAAATAGAATACTTTTTTTGTATTTATCAACATGTTCTGTGAAAATTCTTTGAGTTTTTTACTACTGCGTGACAAGAAAATAAAACATTTTTATAAATTTTTACTCATTTTTATTCTTTTATAATGTCTTGAGTTAGAGTTCTTCATAATTCTAAAGAAAATATCCTTAGTCTGTATTGTGGTTTGAAAACTGTCACATGACATTTAAAAAAAGTATCGGTATTCAGTATCGGCGAGTACATGAAAAAAAGTATCGGTACTTGTACTCGGTCCTAAAAAAGTGGTATCGGGACAACCCTAGTTCGGTGGTCACATGCCTGATGAAGGGGTCCTTCAAGCCTCCGAAATGTTGTTTCTGCTTTAATGTTATCGCTGAATAAAGCTTTGGACCCATTCTGGAGATCCATGGTGTGCTGGTGACATTCGCTCCCTCCAACATTTTGGTGGGGCTCAACCTACCTTTCCCAAACGTTGCAAGCGTGCTAAAATTGCTTGAATACACCAAGATTCTCCTCTCGAGTCTTGAGAGCGGGTATCTTCACCTGTGTGCATGTTACCTCTTTGTTGTAGTGCACACCAGGACCACAGGGAAATAAATAAAATATCAATTTCCTTTCAATGCAATTGATTAAAGCAATTTAGGCTTTGTTTTCATATCTGGTCACAGAGCTGCGAATTGTTTTAGTTTTGCTCCCTGGACGCCTTTGCTCATGAGATTAGCTAGGTATAAGCTGATTTCAATGGGTGCCATTTTTGCTTTGCTTACTAGATTTGGTAAACTGGAATTTACTGCTGCTCAAACCCCATGTGTCCTCAGCTAACAGTACAGATATGGTGCACGCAAAAATGGCTCCTGCTCGCCATCCACCAAAGATGAGTTTTTTAGCGGCACATGTCCTCAGGATCCAAGAAGAGCTTTACTTGTCACGGTTAAAAAACATACCGAGTCCCAATGCTTAAAGTGACATTAAAGCTTAGATTTTTTTTTAAATAACAAACATATCATACTTCAGTTTGTTTTGCACAGAGTGGCCCCGATCGTCCTCTTCTGGGGTCCCACGGCGGCTCTCGCGGCTCCTTCCCGTAAGAGCTTACCCCCTCTGGGAAGCTCTCTCTCGAGGGGGTTACCTTGCAGGCACGCTCCCGTGCCATACAATCTGCATCCATAGCCGCTGATTGTATGACTCGGCCCCGCCCCCCGGCGGTCATGTTATTGGCATTGATTGACAGCAGCGGTAGCCAATGGCTGTGCTGCTATCTATCCGAGCCGATCAGGCATCGGGAGAACGACGCGGGATTGCACCCTCGGAAATTTGGGGCTCAGGTAAGTAAAACGGGGGCTCTTGGAGCCAGCGACTACAATGTGTTTTTTTCAAGATGAAAAAACACGAAGGTTTACAACCCCATTAAGCGTTTCTGCCCAGTACAGGCCTTAGTCATAGCACTTTGTATTTATGACTAAGGCAGAAATGCATAAGTGTTAGGACTCACTATGTTTTTTAACTGTGACCAAAGCTTTTTCTTTATATCCTGAGGACATGTGACGCTAAAATATTTTTACTGGATATGGTGCAGACACAGACTGGGGCAACTCCAACACTCCCATTCCCAAAATGCCCTGCACTTTTTATTCTGTCGACTGAAATATCATCACATACACAACATTATTTGGACAGTTGGCCATGATTAAAATGCAGTTGGTAATACAGTTTCAAATCATGATCTTGTATATAACTAATGGAAGAGGGGCCCTGTGGTTCCCCCAGGAGCATGGTGGGACTGTCTGCAGCCTGGACTTGTGTAATGTTTGTTGCTTTGCCACTCTTAGAATATAATTTTTGACTGTGTATAGATCACATTTGTCCCTCAATATCCGACAGGAGGCAGCCATTGTAATATGAATTGCTAGCTTTGCAAGTATATTTTGGCCATGGGGGTGATTTATTTTAAACCATAATATACTTGTAACTGAGGGTTCTTGTAAGTAATATTAGATTTGCCTTTTTGCTAGGGATTATGCAGATTAGGGTTGTCCAGATACCGATACTAGTATCGGTATCGGGACCGATACCAAGTATTTGCGGGAGTACTTGTACTCGCGCAAATGCTCCCGATACCTAAATAGAATACTTTTTTTGTATTTATCAACATGTTCTGTGAAAATTCTTTGAGTTTTTTACTACTGCGTGACAAGAAAATAAAACATTTTTTTTCATTTTTACTCAATTTTTATTCTTTTATAATGTCTTGAGTTAGAGTTCTTCATAATTGTAAAGAAAGTATCCTTAGTCTGTATTGTGGTTTGAAAACTGTCACATGACATTTAAAATAAGTATCGGTATTCGGTATCGGCGAGTACATGAAAAAAAGTATTGGTACTTGTACTCGGTCCTAAAAAAGTGGTATCGGGACAACCCTAATGCAGATCAACTGTCCATTGGCATCACAGAGGAAAGTAACCATATCTTACTTTTTGTCTTTACAGCCCACCGGGTACATGGAGAATAGCATGCCATACAGTTCTATTGAGGATGTTCAGCTTCTGTCCTGGGAGAATGCTCCAAAATACTGTTTACAGCTAACTTTTCCCGGAGGAACTGTCCTACTCCAGGTATGACCTACATGCATTAGCTTGCATACTGCAGGTTTACGTATTGTATATGAATAAATGAGTCCACCTATAAGTAATACACAAGGTATATGTTTTATATTCAGTCCATTCAGGTTTGTCCTACACTTTTATACAGCAAGGCAAACAATGTTGGTGCTTTTTTACACCAAGTCTATAACATACGATGAAACAAAACATTTTCTTGTTCGAGCAAATAACTAAACTCAGGTCAGTTCATGACTAACCGGTTCCCCAAAACAAACGGGAAGCTCTTGTAGCGCTTTTAGTGTTCTGTAATCAGTCAGCCTTTTCACCCAGCAGCAGACTCTGAAAGCAGAGTGAGAGATGAGCCTTGAGAATCGGTCAGCACCACGTATATAAATGCCTGAGACAAAACACAGCTGAGACTAAACAATGAGATCTGTCTTCCAGGTAAGATGTGGACCTAGAAATGTAGGTTTTATTCTACCCAAAGCTCTACAGAGCTCCAGGACTCAAACAAAGCTTATGAAGGTTTTAATAATTTTCATAAATCCTGGAGCCCCTCATCTGTTTAGGTGACACAAATCCACAAGACTTTTATAAGCCTTGCTGATGTTAAAGAGGAAGTAAACTTCCTAAGCAAAGTTTAAACTATGGGTAAGCCTATAAGAAAAGGCTTACCTATAGGTATTGAAAATATCTCCTAAACCTGTACAGTTGAGATATTTCCAGTGCATGCAGCCAGGCCATGAATGGCGGCTCTCGCGAACGTGCGGGAGTAACAACATCGTGGCTCCAGCCAATTGCAGCGCTGGAGCCGCAAACCCAGAAAACACTCTGGGTAAGATGTTGGCCATGACAGCGGTGTTATACTTACCTCCACTGTGCAGCTTGTTTTGCACAGAGTGGCCCCGATCCACGTCTTCTGGGGTCCCTCGGCAGCTGTCTCTAGTCCTCCCCGCAAGAACTCCACACATTCATGCAAGCTCCCTCGCATTGTGTGGAGTCCTTGTGGGCACGCTCCCGTGATACAGCGAGCGGCCATAGCCCCTCACTGTATCACTCGGCCCCGCCCCTCGGGGTGAATCTTACTAGTAGAAACAGTAATGTTATACTGAGTGAGGTTATAACATTTCCCCACTCTATCAATGTACATACACTTTCTCCTAACATGCTAACAAAGTGGGAACCAACATTTCAAGGACAAGCAGGCCTATGGGCAGGAGCTCAAAACATAAAAAAAAACGTGTTTCCCTGAAAATAAGCCTGGGTCTTATATTAAAGGGGTATTCCACCCAAATGTAATGTTTATTAAAAGTCAGCAGCTACAAAAAGTGTAGCTGCTGGCTTTTAATAAACAGACACTTACCTTCTCCACGTTCCAGCGACGCGCCGACCGGGGCTCCGCTCCTCTCCCCCCCTCCCTGGCCGCCATCCTCATTGCGACTGTGGGCACCCAGCCGTGACAGCCTTCGGCTTCACGGCCGGGCACCCACTGCGCATGCGCGAGCCGCACTGCGCTTGCGCGCGCGGCGCAGCTCGCCGCTGATTGGACAGGGGATCATCTAGGACCTGTCAGTGTCCTAGACGATCGCCAAAGGGAGGGGCTGCAGTAAGGCGATTAGGCCTAATTGCTTTACCAGCCCCTCGGCGGAAGCAGTAAGTGGGACAGGAAGTCCTACTAAGGCCCCCACCCCCCCAAAAGAAAATTACATGCCAAATGTGGCATGTAAGGGGGAGGGGAGGGGATTAAGTTGAAGTTCCATTTTTGGGTGGAACTCCGCTTTAATTTTGGCAACAAAAGACACAGTAGGGCTTATTTTCAGGGTAGGTCTTACCATGTAAAGTGCTGTCCGCTCTCCCTCCCTGCCTGTCAGGAATCCCCAGTGTCAACTGAGTTAAAAAAACTTGTAAAATCCTAAAATTCCACTCTATTACAGTAGTATATAATGCACAATGTGTGTGCTTCTGTAATATGTTTGTGCTAAATACCTTTGTTATAGCGCCGATTTGCGCTTGTGTGACCCGCCGGAGCTCTCGTCCCCACATTTATATTACAGAAACACACATATTGTACATTTTATATACTGCTGTAATTGGAGGAGAGCAGACTAAGTTACCATCACAGCTAGAGAACTGACCACGCTGTGCTCTCATCCTTAGTGTGGTCAGTTTTTTATGTGAAAGGAGAGGGGCTGGCAGGATCACCAGGAATTTCACAAAAAGGAAGCAATACAAAGTGAACATGATACTTCATAGAGGTACGTGTGTAAGGAATATGAAATGTTGGGGTTACATATTAATTCTTCTTACATGACAATGTTCCTTTAACAGAATCACCTCCCCCTGAATGCATGCCTGTAATAAATCATACATGGCCGGCCTTGCAGTGCAATGGAGGAAGACTGGGTGCATTTTGATGTCCTGTTAACAGTGACTGTGAAATGAACCCGCAACATGTGACCGTGCACATAGCTGTGAATGGGCCCATTACAATATCTGTCACTTCTGTATTCTTCATGTGAACCATTTAGGCGATGGTATAAAAAGAGTTAAATAACCTTTCAGTCCAGAAGGTATTATTGCTGTGCTCCTTTTCTCTGTGTAAATGTTTTGCACACACACGTGGTGCCTTTTTTCCCTTCTGTTCCTAATAATCAGAAGGTAACCAGATGGAAAAACAAACAGGGAGAAGCCCTGGTAATGCACAATGAAGATACAGTAGCTGATGGTGTACAGCGCCTGTGCCTGCATCGTGTTTATGTGTTTACTTTTGCGAGATTAAATCTGTTGCTGTTTATTAAATCCGCCGCAATCTTAAAAAAAACGAATATTACATTAATCCGTTTTCTGCATAGTTTTAGGGCATCTGTTCTGAGACATGAATCAGACTTTTACATATTGGATAGTTTAACACCGCTGCATAGATCCCATCTGTGTACAACACGTTGGAAAATCTTTGTGTGGGATAGTAAGAATGTCCTACATGCTGGTTATCACTCTCTGGGGAAGCAGTACACAGTGAGAGCCCCACCCCTGAAAACGTGATGAGTCAGTGGGGCTGTGGATGGTGTCAGTGGGTGGGGCTGCGGACGGCGTCGGTGGGTGGGGCTGTGGATGGTGTCGGTGGGTGGGGCTGTCGACGCCGTCCGCAGCCCCACCCACCGACGCTGTCCGCAGCCCCACCCACCGACGCTGTCCGCAGCCCCACCCACCGACGCCGTCCGCAGCACCCCCCAACCAACGAAGTCCGCAGCCCCACCCACCGACGCAGTCCGCAGCCCCACCCACCGACGCAGTCCGCAGCCCCACCCACCGACGCAGTCCGCAGCCCCACCCACCGACGCAGTCCGCAGCCCCACCCACCGACGCAGTCCGCAGCCCCACCCACCGACGCAGTCCGCAGCCCCACCCACCGACGCCGTCCGCAGCCCCACCCACCGACGCCGTCCGCAGCCCCACCCACCGACGCCGTCCGCAGCCCCACCCACCATGTACTTGAATGAGAAAGTCTCCTGTTCTCTTTGTATGGCTTCCTTTGTGTGAAATCCCTTGTGTTCCTGTCAGTTCCTCTGCTTTCCTATTAAAAACCACACCATGGTCAGTTTTCTAGCTATGCTGGGAACTCGGTATGCCCTATTCTAACGATCAGACTTGTCCTGACATGCCCCCGCTGCACAGCCATTGACTGGGAAGCTCAGTGTGCTTTTGCTTCTCCTCTTATGCAGTTGAGAAGAGAGGGAATGTGATCACTTATAAAATAGGGGAAAAAAGGTAATTATAATGTAATAATAATAAAGCCAAAAATGTTTGGCTTTTTCGTTTCTATTTTAAACTGAATGGGTTTGTTGTACAAGGTGATCGTTTACAATCACTTTCAGAGGGTTTTGTAAGTTCAATAACATGTGTCACACTCTGTATTGTTATGATTGGCCAAAGTCGGAAAACATCAGTCATATGAAAGTTGCATCAAGTCACAATGCAAAGTTTCACTTGAAAGTCGCACGTCTATGGGGTGACAGCAGTGTGAACCGAGCTCTAACCACTTCAGCCCCGGGAAGGTTTTACCCCCTTAATGACTAGAGCATTTTTTGCGATACTGCACTGCGTTGCTTTAACTAACAATTGCGCTGTCGTGCGACGCTGTACCCAAAAAAAATTACGTCCTTTTTTTTCCCACAAAGAGAGCTTTCTTTTGGTCTTATTTTATCGCCCCTGTGGTATTTATTTATTGTGCTTTAAAACGAAAAAGAGCGTCAATTTTGAAGAAAATATTAAAGTTTACTTTTTGCTATAATATTTATCCCACATTTTTTTTTTTTTAAACAAACTTCTTAATCAGTTTAGGACGATTTTATATTTTCTTCTTCTTCTTGTTTTTAGTAAAAAAAAGTTGCAATAAGCGTATATTGATTGGTTTGCACAAAAATAGGAAATAGATTTATGGCATTTTGATTATTATTATTTTTTACTAGTAATGGTGATCTGCGATTTTTGTCAGGATTGTGACATACAGATTGGACACTTTTGACCTTATTTTGGGACTATTGACATTCATACAGCAATCAGAGCTAAAAAATAGTCACTGATTACTGTGTAAAAGTCACCGGCAGGGAAGGGGTTAACGCTAGGGGGCAAACAAGGGGTTAACTGTGTTCCCTGTGAGTTGTTCTAACTGTGGGGGGTGGGCTTACTGGGACATGACAGCGATCATGGTTCCTGACCACTGGGAACAGTAGATCCCTGTCTCCTGTCAGAAGGAGGAAATGCTTTGTTTACATAGGCATTTCCCTGTTCTGCCTGTATACAAGACAATCCCTACTTGCAGGCACGCTCGCAACTGAGCCTGAGCCGGTCTTTAAGCGGTTAGCGTGTTACGAAACCCACTACAGTAAAATAAGTATATTTTATATATTTTTTTTTTATAAGTTTATATTTACTAAAATAATTGCATGTCCATGTTCTGTGGGGGACCAGATATAGTGAATGCAGGGTCCTGGGTTTAGTAACACTTTAATGCTTATTTGAGATTGTAGTGACTGGGTTTGCGCACGCTCCATTGAGGCCAACATATTTCAAACTCTTCTAGCAGCTTTCTTTGCAGCGATTGTTACTTTTTTTTTTTTTTTAGTGTAACAAAATATCAAAAACATGAAATGATTTTATCAGTCTAGTTGTTTTTTTTTTTTTTATCTCTCTCTACTTTGTTACACTGAGCTGTGCCTTTGCTTTGGAACCGTCCTTGGACAAAAGCCCGTGTTATGCTTCGATGCAAACAAATGCAGCATGACGATCGCATTTATAAGGGTCCCGTATTAACTCCTCGCTTTGCAAAAGCACATGGAGAAAACCGCGAATTGATGTCGTTGTCGCCGCCGCTAAGTAGGGGGGTGCCTGAGATCCAGCAGATTGGGGCTTTACTGCCTGGAAAATCCCAATATCCCTCATTCAGCACAATTGACACCTAATGAGCAACGCCTGTTAGCATCAGTTAAAAATGACAATACTTCTCTCCTGCCCAGGTGATAAATCTCTCCCGGACCATTAAAGCCTGCTAATTGCCTGCAGTGTTGTTTAGTTTACACATAAAGAGCCATTTGTACACACGCCTCCCGGCGTCCATTCATCATGTGCTGCCTTTAATGGAAGCGCTGGCCTTGTACAATATTAATGGCTGTGATGTGAGTTGTGCTGTGGCATATAATAGGGATGCAAGCTTCACAGCCATTGTCGAGGCATCAAAAGTGAGATAATCGCCGCGTTACATGACATATGCAGCGTCACCGCGTGTTGTACACGGGATCATCTTTCCATGCTTTGCTGGGAAAGGAGGAATCTCCCTTAAAGTGATACTAAACACACACTGTTTATTTACATTGTCCCTTCTCTTTCTGTATGTGAATCATGGCGCTGTAATTATTTTAATACAAAAAAAATAAAAAATCTTAAAGGGGTTGTAAAGGAAAAAATGTTTCCCCTAAATATCTTCCTTTACCCTAGTGCAGACCTCCTTCACTTACCTCATCCTTCAATTTTGCTTTTCAGCCCTGGTTCACATTGAGCTGCGGGAGTGAAGCCGTGCGAGTTCAGCTGAACTCGCACGATTTCACTCTCGCTGGCAGTCCCGATTTCAGACGCGATTTAAGAGACATCTGTGCAGGTTTCTGCACAGATGTCAATGGAAATCGCGGCCCGAAATCGCAAACAGTAGTACTACTATTGAAATCGGTGCAGCGCCGCAGATGCGCCGGCGCACCGATTAGGACGGTGTCATTGCCGACAATTGCCGGCAAATGCCGCCGATTTGAGATGCGATTTCACATGTGAAATCGCATCTCAAATCAAAGCAAATCGTACCCAGTGTGAACCTGGGCTAAATGTCCTTATTTCTTCTGAGAAATCCTCACTTCCTGTTCTTCTGTCTGTAACTACACACCGTAATGCAAGGCTTTCTCCCTGGTGTGAGAAAGCATCTTGAGTGGGCGAGCAGGAGGGTCAGGACGCCCACTAACACACAGCTCCTTTCTCTATCTGCAAAGTAGAGAGTGTCCTGACCCTCCTGCTCGCCCCCTCAAGAGGCTTTCTCCACACCAGGAAGAAAGCCTTGCAGTAGTGTGGAGTTACAGGCAGAAGAACAGGAAGTGAGGATTTCTCAGAAGAAATAAGGAAATTTAAAAGCAAAATCGAAGGATGAGGTAAGTGAAGGAGGACTGCACTGAGGTAAAGGAAGCTATTTGGGGAAAAAAAATCATTTACAACCCCTTCAAGTGCCGTTTTACTAATGGATATACAGCTGTCACATGACCCAGGCTCTCCCAGCCTGTTTCCAGGCAAACATAAGCAGGAGGAGCTTCTATTCCTCTGCTGCTGGCCACGTGTTCAAAATAATAATGGAATACAGAATAATAATTAAACCTTAACAAAATAAGTATATATACATATATATATATATATATATATATATATATATATATATATATATATATATATATATATATATATTAGGGCTGTGCAAATTAACTTTTAATTAATCGATTAATCTTTAATTTTTTTGATCGATCAAAATCTTTCTGATCGATTAAAATTCTTTTGATTGGTACTCACCTCTCCACCGGCTTCTGGGCCTTCAGGGAGTTCTGTCGGAGATCGAGTAAGATCATGGACACCGGCGGGGCTTGCCGTGTCCATCTGAAGGGCTCCTTTGCTGTGCCTTCATATCTGCATGCCGGCGGGACCTTACTATCCGCCACATGCAAGGGCTGTTACACTTCCCTCTATCACTTCCCTCTATCACCCTGGGATTTTACAGCCATCCACTGGGAGTTGTGATAGTTCCCTTCATGGGACATCTAAATGCCGACGGACTGATGTTAACCTCTCCTCATCTGGATTCAGCAGTGGTATCGTTGTACACATTTTTATACCAGTATCATACTTAGCTACATGTTTTTATGACGGCTTTTGCTACCGTTTGGTATTACCCGCACCATTTTTACAGTTTATGTAGCTACATCGATTTTATCTTCAGTGCAATATTTATTTGGTTACCTACTTGAAAACTATAAAAGTTTTAATGCTATTCCCATCGAGCGCTGCCTTTGTGTGTTTTTTGTATCCTGCTATCCATTTTTCCAGTGGTTGGGAGCTGCACTGGGAATCGGCCTGCAAGGAGATCAGCTAAAAGTAGTTGGATCTGAATGTGCGTTATAATTAATCAAAATTATTCGATTAAAAAATAAAACGATTAATCGAACACAAAAATTTTGATCAGTAACAGCCCTAATATATATATATATATATATATATATACATACACACACACATATTTTTTTTTTTATACATACCTGAAGTGCCTGTTGCTAGGCAGATCGTCCTAATCTGCCACTTCCTGATCCGCGGTCTGTCTTCTTTCTTCTGCTCCTCCGCTGCCTCCTGGGAAATGAGGAGCAGTGTCTTCTGGGACCTTGTGTGTGTCCCAGGAGACATCCATTCACGTCGCGCCACGTGGCCCGCACATGCGCAGTAGGGAATCTGGCGGTGAAGCCGCAAGGCTTCGCTTCCTGATTCCCTCACCTTGGATGGCGGCGGGGCAGCCGAGACACAAGCGTTTGCTCGGCTTCGGCTGCCATCATCGCGGGCACCCTGGACAGGTAGGTCTCCTTATTAAAAGTCAGCAGCTACAGTGTTAGTAGCTGCTGACTTTTAATTTTTTTAAATATTTTTAACCCAGTCCTCCGCTTAAAGAACCCTTTCACACCGATATATGTCGGCAGAATGGCGCGCTGGCGAGCTCGCGACCTAGTGCTGTTCTCCATGACTGCGCCTGCGGGACCCGTGGACCCGATCCCCGTCCGTGTCCCGTGATCTGGTCACAGAGCTGAAGAATGGGGAGAGGTGAGTGTAAACAAACCTTTTCCCTTCTTCCTAGTGTGGCTGTCACTGATCGTCTGTTCCCTGTGTTAGGGAACGACGATCAGTGACGTCGCACGCACAGCCACTCCCCCCCACAGTAAGAACACTCCCTTAGGGCACACTTAACCCCTACAGCGCCCCCTCCTGGTTAACCCCTTCGCCATAAATATTGTTTTTTTTTTTTAAATTGTCACTCTTTTTTTGTTTATAGCGCAAAAAAAAATCGCAGAGGTGATCAAATACCACCAAAAGAAAGCTCTATTTGTGGGAAAGAAAGTACGCCAATTTTGTTTGGGAGCCACGTCGCACAACCGCTCAATTATTAGTTAAAGAGACGCAGTGCCGAAACGCAAAAAGGACCAGGTCCTTTACCTGCATAATGGTCCGTGGCTTAAAGCGGGGGTTCACCCTAAAAAAAAATTCTAACATTACATTGAGCCGACTCCTGAGAGTATGCTGCTCCTTTTTTTTTTTTTTTTTCGTACATACCATTTTAGCGATATTTTCACCTCCGGCTTCCGGGTAGTGAATCCTACGGGAGTGGGCGTTCCTAAGTGATTGACGTGCTTCCGACTGGCGCATACAGCACGTCACGACTTTCCGAAAGAAGCCGAAAAAATCGTATAATTTATTTTTTAATCATTATTTTTACAAAACATAAATATGAGAAGAACACACATAACACACATAACATGGAGTTTTATTTAAAATTTGATATGTGCATCAGTATTCACCTGCAGCTTCTGAAACCGCTTCACAGGAACTCTTGTGGGATGGCAGAAATAACTTTTCGTAGTCGCCCTTCAAGTTCTTCTAAAGTCTTTTTGGTTTCGTAGAGTAAACTTGTTCCTTCAACCAACCCCAAAGAAAAAAGTTTCAGGGTGTTAATCATAATATACATTTATTTATTTTTTCAGCAGAGGCCCTAGTGAATAAAATGGTGATTGTTGCAATATTTCATATCCCACTGTATTTGCACAATGGTCTTTTTTAAATAATTTTTTTTTTCGGGGGGGGGGGGGGGGGGGGATACATTTTAATAGAAAGCGGGGTTCCACCCTAAAAATGAACTTTTTATTAACAGCTTGACTTTAATGTAAAAAATAAAATAACATTTTAAAATGTTTTTACTCACTTCTATTTGGCTGTTACTAGGCAGATTTCATAATCTGCCTAGTCCCTGGTCCTAAATGGTTCATCTGTCCTAAGACCCCATTGCCAGTGTCATCATTTCCCAGGAGTCTCTGGGCATTACTGTGCCTAAAAATTGCCCAGCATGCACCTCTCCCTTTTTAGAATGTGAAAGATGATGTTACGCCACGTAAATACCCAATAAGTCATGCTTTAAAATTGCTATACCTACAGGTAAACCTGATTATGTGCTTACCTGTAGGTATAAACAAAAAAGCAGTCTTTTTTTATCGTTTGAATGGAAAAAAAGCAATGACACCACCAGCAATCACTGGCGCATGTACACTCTTAATGGACGGCATGCTGTCCATTGAGAGTGAGGTGCACATGCAGCGGTGATGTCACCGTCTGCTAGGGATGAGCTTCGGCGTGTGATCGCATGGAACACGTGCAGAGCCCGCCAGGAAGACAGCGCGGCGCTGCGCTAATCGCAGCCGGGGAGACATTGTCCCGATGCTCGGCTGCAGAGATCGGGAAATGTTTCCCTGGCTGTGATTAGCGCAGCACCGTGCACACTTCCTGGCGGGCTCTGCACGTGTTCCATGCGATCACACGCCGAAGCTCATCCTTTCCGGCTGCTATTAAGCACTTGCCTACCGCAATACGTGTATATTTGTTGCGGTTTGCAAGCGGTTTACCAGGATAATGGCTAAAGATATCCGCCCTAAAATCAGTATCGTTTTTTTGCACCTGGCTTTCTTATAAAAGCATTCCGAGCAGCTCATGAGCTGCTGGAATGCTATCCAAAGCGGTGGAGTTTCTTGGGCTTACCATTTCCGCTGATTCCCCCTGAGAAATGATCCGCTGGTGCGGCCAGCTGCTCCCTTAGTAGATACTCTTTGATCTGCTCCATAGCCTTGGAGGATCAGAGGGATGTCGCTTCCGATCCAGGCTGGAAGTAAATAATGTTTTATTTATTTTAAGTGACCGATTATATAAAAAAAAAATCTATCTATCTATCTATCTATCTATTAAAACCGTGTAAAAAAATTCAATAAAAAATAAGTAAAATAAGAAAATACAATTCAAGTTAAAGCGCCAGAAAAAGCCTGGTCTTCAAGTGGTTGAAGTAGGGCATTTTTAAGAGATATTTACTGTACCTACAGGTAAGCCATATTATAGGCTTACCGGTAGGTATAAACAGGGCTTTTTTTCAGCAGGAACGCGGGGGAACGCAGTTCCGGCACCTCCAGCACTGAATGTATGTAACGGCAAGGGGTGCCGGGGTGTGCTGGGAGGGTCTATTAATGCTGACTGCTTGGGAGTCTGTTGTTGCAGGGGGAGTCTATTTTTATGCAGGGCGGGTTGTTTTTTTGTTGCTTGGGGTTTAATGGTCACTGGGAGGGATTTACATTTGAGGTAGTAGTCTTCATGCAGGCTGCTGGGAGATCTATTGTTGCTGTCGGGGGTCTATAGTTGCTAAAGTTGATCTATTTGTGTGGGGGCGCATATTGTTGCTGAGGGGGGCTACTGTTGCTAAGAAAGTGTATTGTAGTGTTGGGGGTCTATAGTTGCTAGGGTGGATTTATTATTGCGGGGGGATCTATTGTTGCTGGTTGCAGGGGATCTATATTACTGCTTTCCTTGTGATCATTAACACATTCCATGCAACTTTACTTAGCACCACAAAATGATACTTGGCTGTGTATCCTCTAAAAGGGGCAGTCTTAGAGGTGGGTAGGGGCTGGAACCAAGAGACGCTGCTCAGAGGTGGGTAGGGGGTGGAACCAAGAGACGCTGCTCAGAGGTGGGTAGGGGGTGGAACCAAGAGACGCTGCTCGGAGGTGGGTAGGGGGTGGAACCAAGAGACACTGCTCGGAGGTGGGTAGGGGGTGGAACCAAGGGATGGTGCTCGGAGGTGGGTAGGGGGTGGAACCAAGAGACACTGCTCGGAGGTAGGTAGGGGGTGGAACCAAGAGACATTGCTCGGAGGTGGGTAGGGGGTGGAACCAAGAGACGCTGCTCAGAGGTGGAAGCAAGGGACGCTGTTCGGAGGTGGGTAGGGGGTGGAACTAAGACGCTGTTCAGAGGTGGGTAGGGGGTGGAACTAAGATGCTGTTCAGAGGTGGGTAGGGGGTGGAACTAAGATGCTGTTCAGAGGTGGGTAGGGGGTGGAACTAAGACGCTGTTCAGAGGTGGGTAGGGGGTGGAACCAAGAGACGCTGCTCAGAGGTGGGTAGGGGGTGGAACCAAGGGATGGTGCTCGGAGGTGGGTAGGGGGTGGAACCAAGGGATGGTGCTCGGAGGTGGGTAGGGGGTGGAACCAAGAGACACTGCTCAGAGGTGGGTAGGGGGTGGAACCAAGGGATGGTGCTCGGAGGTGGGTAGGGGGTGGAACCAAGAGACGCTGCTCAGAGGTGGAAGCAAGGGACGCTGTTCGGAGGTGGGTAGGGGGTGGAACTAAGACGCTGTTCAGAGGTGGGTAGGGGGTGGAACTAAGATGCTGTTCAGAGGTGGGTAGGGGGTGGAACTAAGACGCTGTTCAGAGGTGGGTAGGGGGTGGAACTAAGACGCTGTTCAGAGGTGGGTAGGGGGTGGAACTAAGACGCTGTTCAGAGGTGGGTAGGGGGTGGAACCAAGAGACGCTGCTCAGAGGTGGGTAGGGGGTGGAACCAAGGGATGGTGCTCGGAGGTGGGTAGGGGGTGGAACCAAGGGATGGTGCTCGGAGGTGGGTAGGGGGTGGAACCAAGAGACACTGCTCAGAGGTGGGTAGGGGGTGGAACCAAGGGATGGTGCTCGGAGGTGGGTAGGGGGTGGAACCAAGAGACACTGCTCGAAGGTGGGTAGGGGGTGGAACCAAGGGATGGTGCCCGAAGGTGGATAGGGGGTGGAACCAAGAGACACTGCTCAGAGGTGGGTAGGGGTCGGAACCAAGGGGTGACTCAGAAGTTGGGAGTACCTGCACCTATTTTCTGAGGAAAAAAAGCCCTGGGCACTCTGTATAAAGTTCACATCACTGACAGCCGGGCACAGAGGAACCTCTCCTGATCACATAGGCAAGGCTAGGACTTGTGGTGCCATCTACAGCCATTTGTTTCCTATGGGTGTTTTAATCTGAACCTTGGTTTACATTAACATGCTCTATGACCCATCAGGGTTGAAGTCGTAAGGTGAGATGCACATGGTGGTGAATATCTTTTGGTGTCACTTTTTACCTACACTTTATCTGGATTCTTTTGAATTGGATCTCTGGATTTATCATTATATGGACTTTTATTCACATGGACACTTTTTTTTTCTTATTTCATATGATTTATTAACTATGAGTTTATTTTATGATTATATATTTATTTTAGTTTGGTTTTTTCACCTTTTGCACTGCACTGTTTTACCTTTTATATACATAAAATAAAGTAGACATTCTACCGCTGTAAGTTTGCCAGAAGTTCAGCTTTATTTGCTGATTCAGGCACCTTGTTTGTGGGTACCCGTAGTTCAGGGATCAAAATGGCCGACCGTACTGTGTACACAACAGGTGCGGCATCTCAGCCTCTCCACACAGCCCCACGGTTCTATGACAGGTACTTCAGGGCAAACACAATAAAAGGTCAAAAGGCAAAATGAACTCACCCTTGGCAAACCTGCTGGTTTATTTATTATTTGGCCACTTCTATTTCTGAGCCCTAGTTTATAATGTGTGCCTGCGACTAGAGATGCTGTCCCCTCTTTAATTTAGCTGCTGAAATAAAAAATAATTAAAAAAAAAAAGCCGTATTGTTCGTTTTAAATAACAGACTTTGCTGCCCTGATTAAATGTGTACCCAGCACGGAGCAAATATTGACATACACTGCAGGAAGCAGATACTAAAGAGCCATTGTTATTTGGACACCACACCAAGCCTGCCTGCCTGGAAGCCACTAATGTGTCCATAGCAGGAAGGTAAGATATTTACCAGAGAGGAGATTTCAGGAAATAAATATGGTTTGATTATGATTACAGAGGTGGGTTGTGTTGACTGTAAAGGTAAATTGCTTGGAGCACATGGCGACAATCTGTGACTGCTTAGCTCCAGTCAATCTTTAATTCTCGGCAACCCCGGTGACCATAAGCCAGAAAGCGTAGGATGGGACTATCGCTGTCATTCAGCGGCATTAGGATGGAAAACAGGCTACAGCTAGCCACAGAGGAGCACGTCTACTAGCAATTATTTGTTTCCTTGATGAAGAGGAGTTGTGAGCGTTGGATACTTTTGTGGACTATTGTTACAGGAAAAAAATTCTGAGCTTGGTGGTCCCCCGCTCCATCAGTGGCACAGGTAAAGAATAGGGTGGCATGGCATCTCTTGAGTTAAAAGATGTTTGCGATTTCTAGGGATAGCACACTCTGTCTGTTACGGAGTGTTAAAGGGGTTGTAGAGGAATCCCCCCCCCCCCTAAATGGCTTCCTTTACCCTAGTGCAGTCCTCCTTCACTTACCTCATCCTTTGATTTTGCTTTTAAATGTCCTTATTTCTTCTGAGAAATCCTCACTTCCTGTTCTTCTGTCTGTAACTGCTCACCGTAATGTGAGGCTTTCTCCCTGGTGAGGAGAAAGCCTCTTGAGGGGGCGAGCAGGAGTGTCAGGACGCCCACTAACACACAGCTCCTTTATCTGCAAAGTAGAGAGTGTCCTGACTTGCCTGCTCGCCCCCTTTCCCCTCAAGAGGCGTTCTCCACACCAGGAAGAAAGCCTCGCATTACGGTGGTGAGTTACAGACAGAAGAACAGGAAGTGAGGATTTCTCAGAAGAAATAAGGACATTTAAAAGCAAAATGGAAGGATGAGGTAAGTGAAGGAGGACTGCACTAAGGTAAAGGAAGCTATTTAGGGAAAACATTTTTTCCTTTACAACCCCTTTAAACCTGGGCACAGCCAGGCAACTATCATTTTTCGACGGAAACAAGCTATGACGGTCTCCATATTTCTCTCTTGATGTGTATACTGTACTGTAATGATGATTTGCTACTTTTACATGAACACGGGGACATGCTTGTCTTCATTTTTTTTTCTATTTTTATTGTATGCTCTAATATTTTTTATTTCTTTACAGGCTGCAAACAGCTATCTGAGAGATCAGTGGTTTCACTCCTTGCAGTGGAAAGTAAGTAATAATTTGCTTATATAATCATAAAATTAGTGCAAGGTCAACATAAAAATTGAATCATGAAATGCTGTATTTGGTGCTGCAACTGATGGTCCATGGACACCCTAAGTCAGGGGTCGTCGAACTACGGCCCTCCAGTTGTTTAGGAACTACAATTTACATCATGCCTAGTCATTAAAGGTCCGAGTTTTACAATGCCTCATGGGACATGTAGTTCTGCAACAGCCTTAGGTCAAGTAAAGAATACTGGGTTTTTGTTCTGTTCAATTTTAAACAATAGCCAAGTAACTTCCAGCTTGATGTTTACATAGGAAACTACATAGGAACTATATTACCATAGCTTTTTATTCTACATTGCATAAATAAAATGATGTAAAGTGACACGTCAGAGCAATCTCTTTACACCGATCAGCCATTACTTGACGACTCGCCTAATATTGAGTAGATTCCCGCTTTGCCGCCAAAACAACCCTGACCCATCAAGGCATGGACGCCATTAGACCCTTTTGAAGGTATGCTGTGGTATCTGGCATAAAGCTGTCAGTAGCAGATCCTTTATGTCTTGTAAGTTGCAAGGGGGGGCCTCCATGGATCGGCCTTATTTTTCTTCCGTTCATGGATGGATACAGCAGCAATTGACCTTAGTTTTTTTTTTTCTGCCTAGTCTCTCCCAGAAGGAAGGATGTAATACCCTAAGGTCAATTGCTGCTGTGTCCGTCCGTGAACTCAGAGAAATGGCTTTTACGGTGAGTGCAAAAATCCTATTTTCTCTTCCGTTCATGGACGGACACAGCAGCAATTGACCTTAGGGTATTATATCCTTCCTTCCAGGAGAGACTAGGCAGAAAAAAAACTAAGGTCAATTGCTGCTGTGTTTGTCCATGAACTCAGAGAAATGGATTTTACGGTGAGTACAACAATTCTATTTTCTCTTCTGTTCATGGACGGACACAGCAGCAATTGACCTTGGGGTATTATATCCTTCCTTCCAGGAGAGACTAGGCAGAAAAAAAACTAAGGTCAATTGCTGCTGTGTCCGTCCATGAACTCAGAGAAATGGATTTTACGGTGAGTACAAAAATCCTATTTTTTCCAGCACATCCCACAGGTGCTCGATTGGATTGAGCTTTGGACAATTTGGAGTCAAATCCAACACCTCTTACTCCTTGTGTTCCTCAATCCATTCTTGAACCTGTTATTCACGTAACCTGTCAGTGGTTATAAAGTTATGGCTGATCGGTGTATGTATTAAAGAAGAGTTCCAGACAAAGGTTTTGTGTTTCGGATAAAATTAGGAAGATATATAGGACCTTATCTACCTATATCGAATTGTCATGTCCCCCCCCCCCCCCTCCCCTTACTCCCTTTCCAGAAAGCGAGAGGAAAAATTCCCAAAATGAGAGGGGATCCCAGCAGTTCAGAAAATAGATAAGAGATAGATGACACTTTTACTCAGTTCCTGTCCTGGGGACAGCTGTCAATTTTGGGAGTCAGAAAACATTGCTGTGAATAGAAGTGAGGTGAAATCTCCCATAGCAGAGAAGCAAATGGCAAAAAAATATAAACATTTCGAAAAAGAGCGCCAGACCATCATTTTAAGTGTCCATATTTATTGTATGTTAAAACGTGAAAAATAAATTTAAAAAGCTGCTAACGCATCTCAGGGGTTGACTGTCCCCCTTTATCAGTGCTGAAACGAAATACATTGATATTCCAAATATAAGTAGCAAAAAATAATTTAAAAAAACAGCCAACACATTTCAGGGGCTGACTGTCCCCTTCATCAGTGATGAAAACACAAATGGCAACAAAATTATAATGAAAATGAGCACCAGACAATCATCTTAAAAGTCTATATATATTTATTGTAGGTAAAAATGTGATAAAAAGAAATTGAAAGGCACCCATACACATTTCAGTGGCTGACAGCCCCCCTTCATCAGTGCTGGAACAAAATACATTGATAATTCAAAAATTGCTTTTTCTTTATTAATGTGTTTGTTTCAGAATTGATAAACTGATGGATTGTCAGCCCCTGAAACACATTGGATATCTTCTTCTTGTCACATTTTAACCTACAATAAATGATTATGGACAGTCAGGCCTTTTTTCTTAATTTCTTTATTTTGTTGCTACCGAAAATAAGCCCGGGTCTTATATTCATTTTGGCAACAAAAGACACAGTAGGTCTTACTATGTAATGTGCTGTCTTAACTCATCCTCCCTGCCTGTCAGGAATCCCCAGTGTGATCCAAGTTAAAATGCTTGTAAAATGTGCTTTTCCCTGCAATTATATTACAGAAACACACACATTGTACATGATATACTGTAATAGACTGGATTTTAGGATTTTACAAGCATTTTAAACTAAGGCTAATTTTTGGGGTAGGGCTTATATTGCACCCCTCCTGGAAAATAAGGCTAGGTCTTATTTTCAGGGTAGGTTTTATTTTCGGGGGAACACTGTATCTGTGTCTCCGCTTTGGGTGATTTCACCTCACTTCTCTTCGTCAGGTGCTCTTTTTCTCATTTCCATTTAGATTTGTCAGTTCAGGAGGCCACCATATCTGGAGAGGGCCCCCTCATGTTGTCAGAACTGCCGAGGTCTAGTCACCAAGTGCAGCCAACACCTTGTGATTTGATGGATAAAAAGTCCAGCACCTCACATCTTCCAGGAGCATTAAAATTATCATAAACACCCTAACTCTTCCTCACTTTATCAAAAACTAAAATATGTTTTTTTTTTTGGCTGGAGCTTTAATTTTTTTCTTATACTTTTTTTTAATCTCATATACATTTTAGTTTTTCTTTTCATATTTGGTGGATATGTCTATACAGTAGATGCTAAGGAAATGGTTTACAACAGAATTTTGGCAAGGAGAAACATTTGTGTGCTTTCCTTCTTCCTCCTAGAATAGAATTAAAAAACAAACCTGTCCAACCTGAGCTTTATCTACTGAGTGTGTCTATTAATTTGCATGTAGCGCCTGAAGCGATTTGGATGCACCCATTTTACTTTCAGTAAAAATGTGAATAAAGTCGTTACGTAAACTCAAGGCGAGTTGCACTGATGCAGCCTTAGAATCTATAATTAAGGCTTTTCTGTGGTGCCAAAACGTACAGCACTTCCTGGCTTGCAAACGTCAATTTTAAATATAATAACAAGTGTTTGGAGATGAAGAGGTTGCAGCCTGTGTGTGGTAGAGAGGATGGCTCATTGTTTCTATGTGCCCATTTCAACATCAGAAAAGGTTTTTTTAATTTCTGAGCCTAAATATGAGTTGTTTAACCGATTCTGAAGATATTGACTAGTAGCGGTATGCATTTAAAGGTGTTTAATCCTCTCTGCGCTTTTCCAAAAAAAAACATTTTTTAAGTAAAATACAATAAACAATGAGTAAATAAATATGAGTTCTGTGCTTTTAGCTTCTGTGCTTAAAGTTATACGCATGTAAGTAATATGTAAAACGTAGTTATTTGTATGTAATTGCATGCTGGATTTCCATATGAAAAAGGGACTCCTCCTGAGACTGCGAAACCCTACAGTCCGGTCCATAAATATTGGTACATTGACACAATTCTAATCCTTTTGGCTCTAATGAATTGAGCAAGATGTGCTTTAACTGCAGACTTTCAGCTTTAATTTGAGGATATTTAAATCCAAATCAGGTGAACGGTGTAGGAATTACAACAGTTTGTATATGTGCCTCCCACTTTTTAAGGGACCAAAAGTAATGGGACTATTGGCTGCTCAGCTGTTCCATGGCCAGGTGTGTGTTATTCCCTCATTATCCCATTTACAAGAAGCAGATAAAAGGTCCAGAGTTCAATTCAAGTGTTCTATTTGCATTTGGAATCTGTTGCTGTCAACTCTCAATATGAGATCCAAAGAGCTGTCACTATCAGTAAAGCAAGTCATCTATAGGCTGAAAAAACAAAACAAACCCATCAGAGAGATAGCAAAAACATTAGGTGTGGCCAAATCAACCGTTTGGAACATCCTTAAAGGGGTGTTCCAGCCAAAAAATGTGTTTATTAAAAGTTAGCAGCTACAAAAAGTGTAGCTGCTGGCTTTTAATAAACACTCACTTACCTGCTCCTGCGTTCCAGCGATGCGCCGACCGGGGCTCCGCTCCTCCCCCCCCCTCCCCAGTCGGCGTCTCCATCCCGACTGTGGGCACCCAGCCGTGACAGCCTTCGGCTTCACGGCCGGGCACCCACTGCGCATGCGCGCGCGGAGCGGCTCGTCGCTGATTGGACAGGCGATTGCCTAGGACCTGTCAGTGTCCTAGGCCATCGCCTACAAGGAGGGGCTGAAATAAGGCGATTACGCCTCTCGCCTTATCAGCCCCTCGGCGGAAGCAGGAAGTGGGACAGGAAGTCCCACTCCTACTGAAGCCCCCACTCCCCCCCAAAAAAAATTACATGCCAAATGTGGCATGTATGGGGGTGAGGAGTGGATTAAGAGGAAGTTCCATTTTTGGGTGGAACTCCTCTTTAAAAAGAAAACGCATCGTGAGCTCAGCAACACCAAAAGACCCAGAAGACCACAGAAAACAACTGTGGTGGATGACCGAAGAATTATTTCCCTGGTGAAGAAAACGCACTTCACAACAGTTGGCCAGATCTAGAACACTCTCCAGGAGCTAGGTGTATGTGTGTCAAAGTCAAAAATCAAGCGAAGACTTCACCAGAGTGAATACAGAGGGTTCACCACAAGATGTAAACCATTGGTGAGCCTCAAAAACGGGAAGGCCAGATTAGTGTGGTGTGGTGCTGTATAGAGCCAAAAAGACTAGAATTGTGTGGATGTCCCAATATTTATGGACCTGACTGTATATATGTGGGGCTCCAAAAGCCAAACCGTTCTATTCCGGACACATCTTGCAGGTCACCTCCTTCACTGCTGACCACCATAACCTCCCGTATTGGCACCTGAACTGGACATAGTCTGGTGTGAAAGGTTTGGAGACTGGTTAGGTGAGGCAGGCATTGAAAGCATGGCAGAGGAAGAACGATCGCGTATACTTTGGGCCTGAAATGTGGAAGGGCGGATTGGTATTCTGCAAGTGGAAACTTTGGAGAATGTATTGTAAAACTGATTTGTGTGCCTGAAGGCTCACACCTTATTTCTCTGTTCATTCCTGTTGACAATGCGAATGCCCCAGCCTAATGCCGCATACACACGATCGTTTTTTATGACGTAAAAAATGCAATTTTTTAAATTGGTCATTAACTGCTTGCCGACCAGCCGCCGCAGTTATAGGGCGTGAAAAGCGGTCGTGTAGTAGGTTTTAACGACGGGGAAAAAAACATGCATGCTCAGAAGCAAATTATAAAATGGGAGCACTCGTTCTGGTAAAACTAGCATTTGCAAAGGAGATAGCACATTCATCACGCTGTAACAGACTGAACAGCGCAAATCGTCTCTTACCAAAATTTTACTAACACGCAAAAGCAGCCCAAAGGGTGGCGCCATCCAAATGGAACTTCCCCTTTATAGTGCCGTCATACGTGTTGTACATCACTGTGCTTTGCTCGAGCATTTTTTTTTTTCACGATCGTGTGTATGCAAGGCAGGCTTGACAAGAATCACATTGTTTTTTTTCTATGACATTAAAAACGGTTGTGTGTACGCGGCATTACAGTTAAGGGCAGCAAGTAAAAATTTTGAAAGCTCTGCTCTACACCAGTTCCCCAATGGCTATTTTCTCTCAGGGCAGGTTCTAGATGTGTGGCACGCTACGTAGATAATAACTGCTATATTCAGATTGCAGAAGAAATGCTATTTTGGTCTGAGGCCACGTACACACATCCGGTTTCCTCAGCAGAATCCAGCAAGAAACTTGTTGGAAGACGTGTTTTGCAGAGGAAACCGGTCGTGTGTACATTTTTCGACGAGGAAACTGTCAAGAAACTCGACGAGCCAAAAAGAGAGCATTTTCTCTTTTTTTCTCGACGGGAGTCAAATTTAGCTCGCCGAGTTCCCTTGTCGGGCTGGTTTCCCACGAGAAACTTGAGCATGTGTATGCTAAGAAACCCGCGCATGCTCAGATAAAAGTAGGAGACGGGAGTAAAAGTAGCATTTGTAATGGAGATAACACATTTTTCAAGCTGAAAAGTGCAAATAGTCTTTTACCAAACTTTTACTTAACACGCAAACACATAAGATTAGCAAAACCAGCCCCAAGAGTTGTGCCAGTGAAATCGAACTTCCCCTGCCGTCCTATGTGTTGAAGTCACCGCATTTGAGAATGACGAGATTTGTTCTTTAACGTGTGTACGCAAAGCAAGGTTGTCGAGTTCCTCAACAAGCCTAACAAGGAACTCGACGAGGAAAACGATGTGTTTCATCCGACGAGTTCCTCGGTCATGTGTACGTGGCCTCACAGTGAGTTGCATCGGTTTTGGAACTCATCCTCCTCAGCAGATGGCAGCCTTCCTACCAGTGGATCTCATGGTAAGGACTGTAGTGCAGGATACACAGCAAGGTTGAGGAGACATTTCACTTCCTTACCTGGAAACCCCATAACAGGGTGTATATGTATGTATGTGTGTGTGTGTGTGTGTGTGTGTGTGTGTGTATATAATATATATATATATATAAAATAAACTTTAGATTATTTTAACCGGTCACTTTTAGTTTGAAGAACACTTGGGTGACACAAAAAGGAATTAGTGGGTGCGACCTTATTGTGAGCAACTTCATGGAGAAGCTAATCAGATAAGTAGCAGAAGTGTCAAAAACTCAACACAATGGCAACTGTACAATACAATTCTTACAGCTCAGTAATTCAAAGACTTTCACTTTAAATTTTGGAAAGTCTTTTGCTGTCGAAATGAGAAAGGGGTAGATCTGCATAACAATATTCGTATGTATAATCCTATATATTCTTGTACCTTAATTCTAGAAGTTCTAGCACTTTTTTTAAAGCCCCATGATGTAAGTCAAATTTCCTCTTTTTGTCCTTCTACATAAAAATCAGTAGGGCAACTGAATTGAGAAAGAAGCGCTAATCTAATATTTTAGACAAAATAAAGCTTGAGAGCTTCAGGGAAATCTAAAGCGCGTTTGGCATTGAAATAGTCGCCTATTGACACAGTAGGGAGAGGTGACTGTTTTAGACATTTAGGACACTGTGACGTCTGATCCTGGCTTCCTAGAATCCAGAATTGCCTATAATTACAGTGTAGAGGTGCAAAGGTTCATTAAACTGTTGATAACACCCATTTGAAAAGAAATTTATATAACTGCCTTACTAATTTATGTACTGCTGTCACAGCTACCTGCCGTGAGACATTGTGAAGTTCCCCGTTTGTCTATAACCTACTAAACATCACTTTGTTTTAGAGAGGTAAAGGACATGAAGATGTTTCTGGAACTTAACATTTATGCCCACAGTGCTTGTTAAAGAACCTCCCGCCATGTTGAATGAATGAATGAATGAAAACTTGTATAGCGCGGCACATGCGAACTGAATCGCCTCTGGGCGCTTGTTGTTCCTGTCTCCTTTGATATCAAAAGAGAAAAGTCTTGACCTTTTTCCTAAATGCTAGGTGGTTCTCCTCCAACCGAATGCTGGTTGGTAAAGCGTTCCATAGTTTGGGACCTTGGATCGCGAATCTCCTTTCTCCCTTGGACTTGAAGTTGGCTTTCGGAACCTGGAGCAGGTTCTGATTCGTGGATCGCAAAACGCGATTGGGATTCGTTATGCGCTTTTATTATTTCGCATAAATAAAGGGGGGCATTCCCATGGACACATCTATGTGTAAGACAGAGAGCTTTAAAAGCGATTCTGTCTTTGACTGGCAGCCAATGAAGTGCTCTCAGTGAAGGTGAGATGGATTCCCAGGGTTTTTTCCCAGTCACCAGTCTGGCGGCCGTATTCTGAACGACTTGCAGACGAGCGATTTGGTACTTGGGGAGGCCGAGGTAAAGGGCATTTGCATAATCCAGTCTGGAGTTAACAATTGCTCCCACCACGACCGCTAAATCTTCTTTAGGGATGAACGGAGTGAGTCTGCGTAGTAGGCGCAGCAGATGGTGAGATCCGCTGACTACTGACCCTATTTGTGCGTCCATTGTCATAAAGGAGTCAAAAATGACCCCTAGGCTTTTGACTTTGGCGCTAGGGGTGATGAGCTTGCCCAGAATGGGCGGGGGGGTCCATGCTGTTGAAAGTTGATTCATACGCTTGGCGTGAAACAGGAGAAGTTCTGTTTTCGCTCCATTGAGTTTAAGATAACTCTTTGTCATCCAGTCCTCTATCAAAGAGAGACATGTCTCTAGATTGAGGTGGTGATCCTGTCTGTTGCAGATGCGGAAATAGAGTTGTGTGTCATCTGCATATGAGTGGTAGAGCAGTTTTTGGCTGCTGATAATCTCAAAGAGAGGACGAAGATATATGTTAAACAGCACTGGTGACAGAGGCGATCCTTGAGGGACTCCGCATGTTACTGTGCGCTTGTCAGACGTGAAAGGTCCTAACTTCACTGTTTGCGATCGGTTTTCCAGAAAAGAGGAGAACCAAGATAGATCGCCTTCTGCGACTCTGGCTACTTCAGCAAGCCGAGTCAGTAACAGATTGTGGTCTACAGTGTCGAAAGCGGCACTTAGGTCCAACAGAACTAGAAGACAAGATTCTCCTTCGTCTGCGGCCTTGAGAACATCATGGTGGTTGTAAATACTAATGCCCCCTGCCCACATCCTACAGTGTAATGCCATGGCTCTGAGTGACCTATCGGTGGGTCTGTTATTATGATATGGGAGGTGGGAGTATATGGAGGAAGGCAACTAGCCCAATGTTGTCACATCATGGTAGTTGTAAATACTAATGCCCCCTGCCCACATCCTACAGTGTAATGCCATGGCTCTGAGTGACCTATCAGTGGGTCTGTTGTTGTGATATGGGAGGTGGGAGTATATGGAGGAAGGCAACTAGCCCAATGTTGGTTGTTTCCCAGATCTCAGCATTATCGGATGGGAGGGACACTTTTTTACTATTTTTTTTACTTTTAGCACATCTGTAATGGTTTCTCCATTGCGTTAACTACATGTGGAGTTCACTGATTGACCTTATTCCTTGATCAAGATTTAATTTTAATCTACCAGTCCACAATGAATCGTGAATATTTTGGTTTAGCTAGCTATATGCCAGTAGTAGTTTTTCTCCTCCCACTGGTGACAGTCTGGCCCCCCTAAGGTCTGAAGGACAATTTGTTTAAAACGTTTGGAGACCCCTGCTTTAAATAAATGAACAAATATTCATGCAACAAAAATTCTACTTCCGGATTAAAGTTTTTCAAGCACCTGCGCATTACAATGATTTTTTGGAACACGTTCAAAGTTATGCCGCGTACAGACGATCGGATATTCCGACAACAAAACAGTGTATTTTTTTCCGACGGACGTTGGTTCAAACTTGTCTTGCATACACACGGTCACACAAATGTTGTCGGAAATTTCGAACGCAAAGAACGCGGTGACATACAACGGCACTATAAAATGTTAGTTCAATACCAGTCGTGTTAGTAGAAGTTTGGTGAGGGACGATTCGCGCTTTTCAGGCTCGTGCTTTTCAGTCCATTACAAATGTGCTATCTCCATTACGAACGCTAGTTTTGCCAGACCCAATGGTTCTGTCTTGTACTTGATTCAGAGCATGCGTGGAATTTTGTGCGTCTGAATTGTTTACACACGATTGGAATTTACGAGAACGGATTTTTTTTTTGGAAAATGTAAGAACCAGCGCTCAATTTTTTTTTGTCGGAAATTCCAACAGAAAATGTCCGATTGAAGCGTACACACGGTCCAAATTTCCCATTGAACATTTGTTGTCGGAAATTCCAAGCGTGTGTAAGCGGCATTAGACTTTAATTTGCGCAGAAAAGAGAAAAATTTCCATTGTTTTTTTTTTTGGGGGGGGGGTTTTACTGTGCTCAAAAATTCTCTTTTTGCCCCCATTAACTCTTGGTGGATCAAACACAAATTCCAAAAATGAAAGCCTTTGCAAGAAAATCTACTGGTGTATGGCTAGCTCTAGTTCTGCCAGCCATTTGCCTCCAAAGACAGCACTAATTATGATCATAAGTGATTTGGCCAACGTTGTACGCTATGGTGACCACACTTGGAAGAAGTTTGTTTTCTTTGCAGTTACAGAATAAAGGTTTCGTTACACAGATTAAGGTTTGGTTTGGCGTGCGACCAGAAGTCTTGTTTTCTTGGAACTACAATAAGCTGAACAAGCACAAGCTGAATGATTTCAGAGCTCAGAGATGCTGTGATGCTGGATCATAGAGTTGGAGCCCTTTTTGTGAAATGCACAAAAGAGATCTGATTAGGGATTATTTATTAGAGCATAAATCTGATTATCAAATTTCAGGAGCCTGTTTGGCACAAAAGTGTTGACGTAGGTATTTCTATCACCAACCTTCCCCGAACAAATCCCAGCTTTGAAACAAGCCCCACCCTACTTAGGCCATAAATATAGCTTTGCTCAGCGACATCCATTCTCACTTCGTTTTTCAAAGCTCCACCCTTTTGGCCTTTGAAAACATCCCAGGACCGCTTGCAAATATGCCATTCACTTATACACAATAGGTAATCTGGTTTGTGGCTGAAAGTGTTCATGCATATGAGTAATAATTAGCAATAATAATATGAAGTACGGTAATCATAATGGAATGTTGCTTGGCAAGAAAGGTTTGTATTTTTGTTCATGTTTCAGTGGAGCATACCACAGGATGTCCCTTTCACAGCCATATACATTTAAAATATTAAAATACCAGTATGTTTTTGAATTGAAGTGCATCAAAACAAAAGTTGTTCAATTATGGTTTATTTTCTTGCTAAAAAAGCCACATCCTGCATAGAAAAGCCTGTCCTGTGTAGGTAGCTGCAGAGTGTGACCCTTGTGTGAAAACAGTGGTCTCTCTGCAGAGGTCTGACAGATTAACTGCTGATTCAGACCTTTAGCTCTGCCTGATTGGACAGCTCTGGCTCTGATGAATTTAGCTGATTAAACAGTTGGGCTTTATTAGCCACTAGAGCGAACTTTAAAGTGGAGCGTCACGAAGATATAAAAGTGCTATCATTGGTACTTTAAACCCTCCCACACCACTACAATAAGACAATTTTTTTGGGGGGGTAAAAAAATAAGTTGTTTAGTCCATAGGAGTAAAAGCTGGCCCTTGTAGCTCTTTAGTTTATTATGTATTTTCCCAACCCCTCTGAAAGTTTTGCCAGACAGCTTAGCTCATTAACAGTAAACAGGAAAAACGACTAAAGAGATCAATACACATACCAGGGCCAATTTACACAGGAGCCAATTAACCTGTCGGCATGTCTTTGGAATTGAAGGAGGAAACCAGAGTACCCAGAGGAAAATGCGTAAAAAGTGAATGGGGCTGTGCTGAAATTGCATGTATGGCACAGGGTTACAGCACAGTGGGTCAGTATTTTAAGAGTTAAATCCGGCGGCAAGGAGGTGCCTCCTAACCACCTATCAAATGCCCTCTGAAAAACAATACAGCATTTCTTTTTAGAGGGGCACATATGAACGAGACCAGTTGGGTTTGGACTCTGGCTGGCTGAATTGCCCACATTTACTATATCTTTTTAGACTCTAGTGATGAGAGATCCCAATCAGAGTTCTTGCTCTGCCTGTTACTTTCTCCATATTCATCAAATAGAAAAAGAAGGAACCCTTGCAATTGAGACAAAAAGGAAAAAACATAAAAAAAGTTCAAAACCAAAAAGTAACATTTGTACCCCCCCACACTCACCGTGCCTAACTGGGACTGCACAAGCCCCACCAACCGCCACTGCCTGATGCTGGAGAGGTTCTCATCTCTCCTGTAACACTGCCCCCCTTCTGTGACTCTGGCCTCCTCCTGCGTGACTGCTCCCCTACTGTTTCTCTGCCCACCCCCTGGGATGATGCTGTACCCCTCCTTTCCTGCTGACCCCCTCCTGTTCAGCTGCTCTCCTCTTGTGACACTGCCCCTCTCCTGTACCCCCTCCCTCTCTTGTGATGCTGCCCCCCTCTTGTGATGCTGCCCTCCTCTTGTGATGCTGCCCTCCTCTTGTGATGCTGCCCCTCCTCTTGTGATGCTGCCCCTCCTCTTGTGATGCTGCCCCCCCTCTTGTGATGCTGCCCCCCCTCTTGTGATGCTGCCCCCCCTCTTGTGATGCTGCCCCCCCCCTCTTGTGATGCTGCCCCCCCCCTCTTGTGATGCTGCCCCCCCTCTTGTGATGCTGCCCCCCCCCTCTTGTGATGCTGCCCCCCCCCTCTTGTGATGCTGCCCCCCCCTCTTGTGATGCTGCCCCCCCCTCGTGTGATGCTGCCCCCCTCTTGTGGTGCTGCCCCCCTCTTGTGGTGCTGCCCCCCTCTTGTGATGCTGCCCACCTCTTGTGATGCTGTCCACCTCCTGTGACAGCCATACACTCTGCACTCCTCTCCCTGTACATACTATCCACCGCAATATACTCTGCACACCTCTCCTGCACATACCATCCTCTACCATATACTCCGCACTCCTCTCCTGCAAATACTACACCACTGTACATTCCCTATTTAACATTACTACATTCTGCACTATGCAAGCCATATTGGTTTCTATTTAGCTACACCTCCCTAAGCCATGCACAATATTTAGCACAATTTAAACCACTCCCACTTTTCGCTGCAGCACAATTTTTTTCCTCTTCGATCCCTAGGGCCCACTTTTGATCTTGTACACAGGTCCACTGATTTCATGATACAACTCTGCATAGATGCCAACAGTGGGGCACTAATCCTCCTCCTAGTACATGTTTACGTGTGCTGAGGGAGAAACTATTTTGCATCATCTACCCCCACTGAAAATAGCCACTGTCCGACTGAAGGGCCGTAAATTTTCATTTTGTTTAGAAAGTTTGGAGTTTAGAAGAGTGGTGCAGGCTTTATACCTGTACCACTCTTGGTTCGCCCATTGTTCTTTTATCAGAGCAAGGGCTGCTGCTTTTCTTTACATGGAGTGTTATGTGCCAGCTAAATGAAAAATTGCTTTGCAAAGTTTTATTAAACAAAATTCTTCTATTGGAAAAAACACTTTAACACATGTTCCTATTTTTTAAATGCGCTGCTTTTACTCTAAGGAAGTATAAGCCTGTTTCCAAATTACCTTGTTCTCAGGAAACTGGCAGCCAAGTGCCTCAGTACATGAAAGGGAAATTGGCTGACAAGCATAGTGCAGCTTTTTTATCTGTACAAAGGTTAAAGTAGCTTTTAATTCAGGAAAATTATTTTGGAAACACTTAAAGCAAAGCGGTACTTGGGTACATAAATTATTCCACCAATGCTCTTTTTCCTTTCCGTTGTATCTTGTGGAATTCTTAAAGCTGGCCTTTCAGTACTTTAAAAGTTTGAATAAATCCTTGACAGGTCATAATATACATCATCGGTATATTTGTTTTTCCAAAAGTCTGTACCTTTTATCATGAAATAAGCAGTGCTTCAGCTCCATTCAAGTGATACTAAAGACTTGTTTTTTTAGTTTAACCACTTAAGGACCGCCTACTGCACATTTACGTCGGCAGAATGGCACGGCTGGGCACATCAACGTATATATACGTTGATTTTAGTACCCAGCCGTGGGTCGCGGGCGCGCGCCCCCGACCCGGTCCAAAGCTCCAGGACCGGGACCGCGGGATTCGCGGACCCGATCGCCGCTGGAGTGCGGCGATCCGTCCCTGGAGCGGAAGAACGGGGAGAGCCGTGTGTACACACGGCTTCCCCGTGCTTCTCTGTGGCCGTAGCATCGATCGCGTCATCCCTGTAATAGGGGGACGCGATCGATGACGTCACACCTACAGCCACACCCCCCTACAGTTGTAAACACACACATTAGGTCACACATCCCCTACAGCGCCACCTGTGGTTAACTCCCAAACTGCAACTGTCATTTCCACAGTAAACAATGCAATGTAAATGCATTTTTTGCTGTGAAAATAACATTTGTCCCAAAAATGTGTCAAAATTGTCCGAAGTGTCCGCCATATTGTCGCAGTCACGAAAAAAATCGCTGATCGTCGCTATTAGTAGTAAAAAAAAAAAAGAATTAATAAAAATGCAATAAAACTATCCCTTATTTTGTAAACGCTATAAATTTTGAGAAAACCAACCGATAAACGCTTATTGCGATTTTTTTTTTACCAAAAATACGTAGAAGAATACGTATCGGCCTAAACTGAGGAAAAAAAATGTTTTTTTTATATATTTTTGGGGGATATTTATTATAGCAAAAAGTAAAAAATATTGCATTTTTTTTAAAATTCTCGCTCTATTTTTGTTTATAGCGCAAAAAATAAAAACCGCAGAGGTGATCAAATACCACCAAAAGAAAGCTCTATTTGTGGGGAAAAAAGGACGCCAATTTTGTTTGGGAGCCACGTCGCACGACCGCGCAATTGTCAGTTTAAACGACGCAGTGCCGAATCGCAAAAAGGGGCAAGGTCCTTTACCTGCATTTTGGTCCGGGTCTTAAGTGGTTAAAAATAACAAACGTGTTATACTTATTCCCTCTGTGCAGTGGTTTTGCACAGAGCAGCCCATATCCTCCTCTTCTCGGGTCCCTCTTCGGTGCTCATAGCCCCTCCCTTCTGTTGAGTGCCCCCACAGCAAGCAGCTGGTTCACACACCTCCGCAGAGGTTTTGGTGTGAATTGCACAGAAGACCTGTGCGTCTTTTGGTCCGTTTAGGTTCGAATTCAGCCCGAAATTTGGGTGGAAATCGGACCTAAAATGTTGAATGAAGACGCACCAGACTCCTGCTGTGAGCCGCTGCGTTCTCAAGCGCGTACCCAGCCTCAATGGAAAAAGTGGCATTTGTCAGAAGTTGGCTAGGTTTGCTGAAGAATAGTGGCTGACGATTGGTCTGTTGCTTCCCAAGGAGCAAACGACTTCCAATTTCATGACTTTAGCATTGGTCTTACTAAGGTTTGCTTTTGTTTTTTTAAGGTGGCAGTTCTGTTAAGCTTCATATACATGATCGGATTTCTATCGGACAAATCTGTGGATTTTTGTCAGACGTGCGTTGGCCTTGAACTTGTTCAACATAGAGACGGCAGAACTTTTTCAGCCAACATTCACATAACTAGGTGTTGTTTCTCTCTTTATGGCCGCCATTTGGGCAACTTCTGCTAATGTTGTCTGATGGTTAGCATTCGTTCGGAGCATGTGTGTTTGTACTTTGGATTTTAGTCCAACGAATTTGTGTACACGCGATCAGATAATCCGACAAAACACATTAGTTGTCGGACAATTTGAAAGCATGCTATCCAACATTTGTTGTCAGTAATTCTGACAATTGTCCAGTTGAGCACACAGACGGTCAGATTTTCTGACAAAACACGTCCATCACATTATTGTTGTCGAAAAATCCAATCGCGTGTACGGGCCATTAACAACATGGTCTTCACAATATGGCAGTAAGAATTGCTCTAGTAAAAAATAAAAAATAATAAAAAGCAAGCATCGGAAAATCAAGGCTTTTGAACTGTGGTGCTAAATTAAATTCTTGAGCATTTCTTGGACGGGTTATGAGAACAAATCAGCTAGTTTTCAAAAAATAAACCTAAATTGCTCACTAGAAGGACTGACACTGAAACTTGAGCTCAAATATTTTGGCTGCTTAATATGTAGGCTGGACTCCCTGGAGAAGACTTTGATGATAAGAGAGATTGAAGTCAAAGAGAGACAGGAACAACGAAGGCTGATATGGATATAGATTTAGTAAAGCAATGAGTATGAGCCTCCAAGTTTTTGGCGAGCCGGCTGCAGACAGACATGACCCAATTTGCCAAAATCACTCAGGTCATGGATATTTGGACCGAACTACACACGTTGGAATAGTGCTCAGTGTATCTTCTTTTTTATTTTAAAAGGGTTGCAAGATATAGTTTTGGAAAGAGTCTAATTTATTACAACGTTGATACACAACATTGATATTACAACTCTTGCATAAATACACGGATACCATTCTTAAATTGTAATAGTTGTTTGGGATCAAATGGCTGTTTAAAAAATAAATATAAAAGAATAAAAGAAAAGATAAAAACAATTTAAATATAATATTTACCCCTATAAATACATAAATACCATCTTTTGAGCTTAGGGCTGGAACTAATGATTATTTTTTAAATCGGTTATTTGGCCGATTTTATTGTTTCGATTAACTAAATAATAACCTTAAAAAAAATGCGGTGTATAATTTCGTTAATATGTAAAGTTTAAAAAAAAAGGCGATTTATTAAATTTCTATATGCAATGATACTGTAAATTATAAATAACTATATGATTAGGGGCCAAAATCTCTAATCCACTCTGAGAATAACAGACAGGAGAGAAATATATTGTATGTTAGAGGTTAAATCTGGTAAATATAATAAGACTTGGATCAAATTTTTTATTTAAATAAAAAATAAAAATTAGAGATTGTTTTATCAATTATCAGACAGAACTGTAATATATTATGTATGAGAGACTCCCTTGTCATAGGCATGTTAAGTGGCTTGATAAAAGCTACTTACGCCTGAGATGACTTATGCTGGCCATACAAAAACAATGTCTTCCTTTAAAAAAAACCAAAAAAAACATTTTATTCTATGCTTGTTGTCGACCACAAATTCAAAGGAGCAAAACAGAAAACGTATTGCTCAAAGGAATTTCAAACAGTTTGTGGTTTTTGTTCAGAAATTTCATACATGTTAAAAGCAAGTTACATTTTCAAACAACATTCTTTCATTCAGCAAAATGTACAAAGATTTTTCGTATGAATATTCTCGTCAAAAATCAAGACATGTTTGGTCAGCATAAGGCTCACACCTATGCAGTTTGCTTTTGATCCGTTTCTACAGTGTGTTTTGCTTTTTTGCGCATGTGATTTTGCTGCAATCTGTGTTTGGCATTTTTTTTTCCGTTTTTTTTTGGGGGGGGGGGCAGATTAAAAAACGCAAATCGCAGCAAAAACGGTTTTGCGCAGAGAAGCTCAGATTCTCCTCTGTTGGGGTCCCCCGCCTGCACTTCTGGCTCCTCCTGCCTACAAAGTGCTCCAATAGCAAGCTGCAAAGTATAGTATCGGGTAAAAAAAATTACTTCTGCCTTTAGAACCACTCACTTTCTTCCCAGGACTACATGTCCCATGAGGCATTGCTCCTCACAGATTCACAAGTTCTCAGGCACTTACTGATATGTATGGGCGGTGTACTGGGCTGTATGTGTTGTGCACTGTATTTCCTGATATGTAAACAATTAATGCATTCTGTATGCAGGCCAACTAATCGGCTGACTGCTTAATCGATAATGAAAATAGTTGACAACTATTTTCATAATTGATTAGTTGTCGATTAATCAGCTAGTTGTTTCAGCCCTATTTGAGTTTTAATAGTGGTGTATGATCACATGACTGTTTGTTTCTTTGCCTTACTAATTCATTTTTTCACTGCCAAAAACTACGAAGTGATAAAAAGAACCCAACACAGGACTGAACATCACAACAAAATAGTTATTTTATTCTGTGAATAAATTAAGGCAGGAAATTCCATTGCTTCCTGTTTTTTAGAATATTCTATTGCATTCTTATTTTATTTTTCAGTTATCTTGCACTTACAGCAAACTATCCCTAGAAATTAGGTTAAAGGGTTAGTGTACTTTTAAAAAAAGAAAAAAAAATGTCTTTCTTTATTTTGAACTGTGTTTATGTTTCTTCCTTTTTGTCTCGATTGCAAGGGTTCCTTTTTTTTCTATTTGATGAATATGGAGAAAGTAACAGGCAGAGCAAGAACTCCGATTGGTATTTCTAATCACTGGAGTCTCAAAAAGATATAAGAAATGTGGAAAATTCAGCCAGCCAGAGTCCAAACCCAACAATGCTATATTGTTTTTCAGAGGGCATTTGATAGGAGGCACCTACTTGCCGCCAGAGTTAACCCTTAAAATACTGACCCACTGTGCTGTAACCCTGTGCCATACATGCAATTTCAACACAGCCCCATTCACTTAAAGGGTCACTAAAGGAAAAAAATGTTTTTTGCTGAAATGACTGTTTACAGGGTATAGAGACATAAAAGTTAACTGATTCCTTTTCAAAATGATTAAAAATAGATAAAAATCAATCATATAATGTGCCTGCAGGTTAGTTTCACTTTTGAACTGGCTTCATGTTTCTGTGAAGTAGAAATAGACACACAGAACAAAAACAAACACATCCAGGGCAGTGTTTTGTTTTTAAAATGAATCTGATTGGTTCTGGGAAGTTTTAGACACACAGTAATGACAGCTTAAACCAGGCATCCTCAAACTACGACCCCCCCAGCTGTTGCGGAACTACAAATCCCATGAGGCATTGTGAAACTCTGACATTCACAGACATGACTGAGCATGATGGGAAATGTAGTTTCTGAACAACTGGAGGGCCATAGTTTGAGGACCCATGGCTTAAACCATCGTGAGAAAGCTCCCAGCACTGTGGTTATAAGGAAACAGACAAGCAGGAAGTGTGGAGAACAGAGCAGGATTACAGCAACTTCAAAGCAAAAATGAACAATAAGGACATGAAACCAGTACTGCAGTAAGGTAAAGGAAGCTATTTAGCTAAAAAAAAAAATTTCCTTTAGTGATCCTTTAAGGCGGCCATACATGGTTCGCATTTCGAAAGAATTTTCTTTTGAAAATTGTATCAAAGAATTTTCGTACGAATTTCGCACCGTTAGTGGGCTGCAGCAACAAATCAAACATAAGGAATCCGACATGTTGGAAATTTTTTGAAAAATGAACGATTTTCTGATCAATGATGGGAGAATCGTGCAAGAAATGTAATAGAAAAAGAAAATGTGCAAGAAAAGAATATTCCCGGAGAGAAAAGAATATTCCCGGAGAGTAAAGAATATTCCCGGCAACATGAAGGTTTGGTCGGCCGAATTTCGAAAATCAATGATGGCATCATCCGATCACAAAAAAAAACGAACTTTCTGATTTTGAAAAGAAAATTAGTTCGAAATTCGACCGTGTATGGCCTGCTTAAATTGGGTCGCTTTCTGCGTCAGCACCACCTGCTGAACGTGTCACTCTTTGGCATGTGTACTGTCCTGAATGGCTGCATTCCATGTTGGATTTATGTGACCGCCATCCGCCCATCCTGAACCGGCCACAATAATCCATTGCTCTGCCATCTTTTACTATTCCCCACCGCTGCCCTTGTGAACAAGCCATGAAAGCCAAATCCAGACACACAAGTACATGGCGCTGTTGTACTTGCTATAAAGGATTTGTATTTCTGTCCATCCAAAGCTAAGGTTTTCTCAGCATAGTCCTGCTTGGAAGGCTAGGACACCTGATCTTTTCCTGTTAGGCCGCGTACACACGATCAAATCTATCTGCTGGAATCGGTCTCACAGACCGTCTCAGCAGACAGATTCGATCGTGTGTACGGGCGAGCAGACGGATTTTTCCAGCAGACAGATTTTAAAGCCTGCTTTAAAATCTGTCTGCTGGGAACCCGTCGGACCGATATGTCTGCTGGTTAGTACGCTAACCAGCAGACATATCTGCCCGCACATGCGTCGAATGGATTCGACGCATGCGCGGAAGTGTTTTACTTCCTGGTGCGGTGACGTGGCGGCGTCAACGTCACCGCGCTGTCTGCTGGCGGGGATTTTGGTTTGATCGTGTGTACAGCGATCAAACCAAAACAGCCAGCAGACAAATCCGATCAAATCGGTCTGTCCGACCGATTTGAGCAGATTTATTTGGTCGTGTGTACGCGGCCTTACAATTTTGCTTTTACTTGGGCCCCTTGCACACAAAGGGTCTGTTCCGGTCCACCTGTCAGTTTTTCAGGGTGGACCTGATCGGACCCTTCATTCGCTTCATCCATTTCTACACCTGCCTACCTCCAATCCGGTCCGCTAAAAAAAACGGAAGGGGATCTGTCCCCCTCTGTCTAGGCAGATCGGATCGGAGGGCAATCAGGTGTAAACAGGGAGCGAAGTCCGTTTACACCCGCTGGTCCATAGAGTGGCTCAGTAGGTGTCTGCTCTGCAAAAACTGAGCGGACACGGACCTAACCTCTGCCAGTTCTGCTCTTATCAGAAGGGGATCAGCAGACAGACCCCCTACTGATCTAATGGAAGTCCACTCCATGTGAAAGGGACCTTAATGTATCCTTCTCCTGTGACTAGACACTGAGAAACCTGACTGGCTTCTTGTGCTGCTCCTCTTCCCCCAGTTTGAGCTCTGTTGTACAGCAGACTGTTAGGCCCCTTTCACACTTTTACGACTTGTCCCACGATTTTTGATGGCAAAGTAGCATGACAAGTCGTTTCCCATGATTTCCAATGACAACCATTCATATTAGTACGACTTCAAGTCGTTCCGACTTCAAAGTAGTCCCTGCACTACTTTGGTCTGATTTTGATGCCACTTAAACAGGCATTCCCTAAAATCGTGGCTAAATCGTGTGACTTTGAAGCCGCAGTAGTGTGAAGGGGGCCTTAGATGAAGGTACCAAGTAAAGTTCAGATGCTTACACTGCTTGTATTTAAAAGAATACATTTAATTATGAATCAATGATTACAGAACTGCATTCATTTGTACCTTTTGTATCTTCCTGCAGTTCAGCTTTAAAGTGCTACTAAACCAACAACAGTAAAATCAGTCTGTATATACAGTAAAGCATGCTTGTTATACTCACTGGAAGGGGTTAATCTTCTGCATTGTGTAAAAAATCTGCTTGTCCTGTATGCAAAGATCCTCCTCTTCTTGCATTGTCTCCAAAACACGTCTATAGAGTCAGGCTGCACGTGCTCACTTTGGTGTGTATTGCTAGACAGTTTTTTTTTCTTGGGGCACAGGGCCAATCGGCACTGTCCAGACAGAGGGTCAGGTGTCCTGCATCCTGATGGGACAGCCAGTGCAGTATGAAAACTCCTCCTACAAGCTTTAACCTGGTACTAATAGAAGTCACACGACTGCTATATACAGCTGAAGAAAACGGGTATTTAACAGTTTATATTTACTAAAACTATTGCATTTCCTTGTTGTGTGTACTGTGGGAGACCAGATATAGTCAATGCAGGGTCCTGGGGTTAGTAACACTTTAAATAACTATTTTTAATGTACTGACCCTCTCAAAAGTGCATTATTTACTAAGCGGTTTTATAGCATTCATCAGAAATAGCTATTGTGCGGCCATGAAGCGACTGTCAATGGTACTTTGCTCAGATTTATGCATTTGTCCCATGAATAAATAACTTTATCACAGAGAATTCACACTATAGATAAAATGGTGTGAAGGCATCCATGACATGCCACTCTTGCTTTTGTCTGTACAGTAATCCTTCAGCATAGCAACAATTGCTGTACACAGAACAAGCAGTGATCTCCTCCACATAGTGCAGGAAATCTTTAGGCATACGTGCATAAAATCAAGTCCACCCTTAGCCCCATCTCTTTTTTAGATATGAGGAACAAGTGTTTCAACTGAATGTCTGATTCCCATCCCCTCCGACAAACAGAAAAACAGGTGAATTGTCCCAGCTGTTCGGTGATGCGAGTCAAAGCTCATTGGAATGATCCCTTGTCATCAGGTAATAATAGTCTTCCACCACATTGAAACGTAAACTAAAAGTAACCCTGATCTTTTACAATGCAGGACAAAGCAATGGGTTCACTTAGAGTGTCCCTAAACCCACAACAGTCAAATTGGTCTGTATATGCAGTACAGCATACTTGTTCTACTCGCTGTGCAACCTAAGGAGTTAATCCTCTGCAATGTGTAAGAAGACTGTTTGATCCTGTCTTCTCTGATCCTCCTCTTCTTCCTCTGTCCCCAGTCCATCTCCCAATAGAACAGAGGCTAGGGGACAAGCTGCACATGCGCAGTTTGGTGTGTATTGCAAAAGAGGAGTTTTTTTGGGACCGTGCATGTGATCAGCACAGGGCAAATTGGCACTGTCCAGACAGAGGGTCAGGGGTCCTGCAGCCTGATAGGACAATGAGAATAGAATGAAAATTCCTCCTACAAGCTTTAACCAGACACCGATAGAAGTCACAAGACTGCTCTAACTGCTGATGAAAAAGGTGTTAGGCAGTTTATATTTACTAAGGCCCTGTTCACACCTGAGAGTTTTTCCGTTTGTAAAATGCTCATCTCTGAAGCTCCAAAGCACCCAACAAGCAAAATCCCATTTATTTCAATGGCCCCCTGTTCACAAATGAGTCCTGCTTCAGCCAAAATGATTTTGACATTTTTAATTTTGTAGAGAAAAGAGCGGATCTCTCTACCCGTGAGTTTCCTTTCTTTGCTGTTTTAGTGACCACAAATGGAGGGGAATCTCTCCAGTACAGAGACCAAAAGGTTCTAACTTTTCCAAAGTACTAAAGAGCATATTTACTGTAGATTGTGCCACACTGTTATGATTCACTTTAATTTATCCCTATAAAACTTCACATGAAATATAAGGAAATGTCTATAGTGGAGTCACAGATGGCAGTACAATTTATTAAAGATATTGCTGGAGTCTAGCGTCTAGCGTGGCACCAATACTGGAAGGACGGGAAGCGCTGTTGGCCAATCGGGTACTGTTGCGGTACATGTGTGTTGTCCGTGAACATGTTGAAAATGTTAATAAAGTTGTGAGGGCGCACTAACCTGCCCTCCAACCCAACTTGAGGGGCCCAACAACAGCTGGCTACTCTCAGAATAGTGTGTAGAATACACTGATTAGTGTTAATGTCCTTGTCTAAATAACTTGAATACACAATACAGAAAGAAAAACCTGCAGATTAAAATTATTTTGTTAAAATTTAACTGTCATGGGTCAGCCACATTTTTTAAGTTGTCAGTTGAGTTCTGTGCATCGTTTCTTGCTAGCAAGAGGGAGGTTTTAAAAGGCATAGTTCACCTTTACCAAAAAACTGCTTATGCAGGTAAGTGGTTCCTATAGATGAAAGCAAACTGTGCAGATTTGAGCAAAGTTGAACAATGCCCTTCCTATAGGTGTTGGCTATTTGCATATCTCATGTAGCCCGTCTGATAAACTCGGAGATCACATCATCCTTTCCTGCTTTGTTGCTAGGACTTTACATGTTGCTAGGACTTGATAAGAGACTCCTAGCTTATACTGTTCACCTCCACCATCTCAAGAGTGAGCTTTTTCTCTGATTCAAACCCCCTCACATACTCTTTCTCTTCCACGACACAGTAGCTCTGATCTCGGCATTGGAGAGCTCGCTCCTTTGATGGGTGGAGATGCACAGCCACAGCCGTGAGTCTCTTAGCGATGCCCAAGCAACAAGGCACATATACCTACACGTGGAGGTGAGGTAGCCTTCCCTGAAGGGATGAGTAAAGCCGGGTACACGCGATCGGTTCAAACCGATGAAAATGGACTGAAGTTCGTTTTCATCGGTCCAAATCGATCGTGTGTAGGCCCCATCGGTCTGTTATCCTTCGGTCCAAAAACAGAGGGCTTGCTTTAAAATCGAACCGATGGACGGCTAACCGATCGTTAGTACGCACGAGCATTGGTTAAAAATCCACGTATGATCAGAATCAAGTCGACGCATGCTTGGAAGCATTGAACTTTGTTTTTTTTTCATCACGTCATTGTGTTTTACGTCACCGTAGCAAAGCTTGAGGTTTAGATTAATTGTAAAGCCTGTTGCTGTGTTAGGCCGCGTACACACGATGAGATATGTCCGCTCAAACTTGTCCGACGGACAGTTTAGAGCGGACATGTCTCATTGGATTTTGGTCAAAATCCCCGCCCGCAGACAGCGAGGTGACGTGGCGGTTAAGTTGACGCCGCCACGTCACCGCACCAGGAAGAAAAATACTTCCGCGCATGCGTCAAATCCATTCGACGCAAATGCGGGAAGATATGTCGCGCGACTTTAAAGTCCTACAAGTGTGAAAGGAGTCTTATCCATATTCTTTTACTTTAAACAAATGTTATTTTTGGCATTCTTCTAAGGCAGTGTCTGGATGATAAGTCCGCTTTTACCCCCAATAAGTTGGGTGTCAAAATTGTTTGCCTATGGCACTGTACAGGTTAACACCCAAACATGTGAGGCCCCAGTTGTTACCTTAGGCGAGTTCATTTCAAGACATCCTCCCCACCTGGGGGCCGCAGGATGTTGTTGCAATTGACGTAAGTAAATCAATGTTACTTGATCCCGGATTGTCGGTTACATTATCTCCTGTCTTAGGGCACTTTCTCATTCTGCCTGCATTGTTTGCCATCAGGCCGGGTTACATGCAGTGTATGAACCCAAAATAGACAAATGCTTGTGTCACGTAAGAATGAACCGCCTAAGATGCCTCGATAACGCTGTGCATTTATTTAACTGCATGTCAAACGACATTGACTTGTATAAATGAAAGCTGGCAGCCAGCTCAGTGGAAACTACACTTCCTATCCAAAAATAATAAAAAAAAAGTAAAAAAAAAAAAAAGTCGTTTAAGTAATGGGGAATGTAATATATAAATGTGATATGAATGGTCTTGTAAAACATTGAAATTGACAGTAGAAAAATAAACAATTCCTCCTTCGTGTCTGTCTACTTCCCCTTATACTTTAAAACTATTTTGTTATGTCTGTGTAACTTTTTTTTATCTACTCTGTGTGCCAGCCGTTTTTCTGGCGAGCACTTCGTTTTAAAGTAGAACTGACGTCAAAAACTGAAAATCAATATGTACTGCAGAATTGAGAGTATTTCTATCTTTATGTTATTTTCCTACCCTCCTGCAAAGCCTACAAATTACCTGGTGATCCTGTCAGACTAGTCAGCCATACGTCGCTTAGTGTTGTCTGACAACCATTGCCTGCCTCCTGGAATGATGACACCATTGTCCCCGTCACGTTTCCAGTGTCCGTGTGAATTACAGCACAACGTGGTAACGCCATGTTTGTGGGCATTAACAAAAGGTCGTGTCTTTGGACAAACAAGTTCTTAGCTGGTCTATCAACCATGTCCATCCCTACCTGACCACTTCAGGCCTATTTCAGTTGGCTTTGCAGAAATGCCCCTTTTATGTAAATAGTAGTCCCAGTACTACTACATGCTTAAAGGGGTTGTAAAGGTACAATTTTTTTTCCCTAAATAGCTTCCTTTACCTTAGTGCAGTCCTCCTTCACTTACCTCATCCTTCGATTTTGCTTTTAAATGTCCTTATTTCTTCTGAAAAATCCTCACTTCCTGTTCTTCTGTCTGTAACTCCACACAGTAATGCAAGGCTTTCTCCCTGGTGTGGAGTGCTGTGCTCGCCCCCCTCTCTTGGAGTACAGGAGAGTCGGGACGCTCTCTACGTTGCAGATAGAGAAAGGAACTGTGTGTTAGTGGGCGTCCTGACTCTCCTGTAGTACAAGGGAGGGGGCGAGCACAACACTCCACATCATGTAAAAAGCCTTGCATTACTGTGTGAAGTTACAGACAGAAGAACAGGAAGTGAGGATTTCTCAGAAGAAATAAGGACATTTTAAAAGCAAAATGGAAAGAGGAGGTAAGTGAAGGAGGACTGCACCAAGGTAAAGAAGCTATTTAGGAAAAAAAATTGTACCTTTACAACCCCCATGCGAACTTAATCGCCTCTGGGCGCCCGTTGTCCATTTCTCCTTTGTCCTCAAAAGAGATGGGTTTTGATTATTCTCCTCCAACCGAATGCTGTTCAACCGAAAGCGTTCCATAGTCTGGTGACATGGACCACAACATCGTTCCTCCTACGAACCCAGTCAAGAAAATAAGATGCACGTAAAAGGCATTTAACCACAACTTTTCTTGACTAAAAAAAATATTTTTGCAGAAAATGTATATAATTTATACAAAGTTAGGCTGGCCATAGACAGAGCGATTTTCTTTCTTGCAACCACGTGCTGCAGGAAAAAAATTACCCTCACTGATTTGATAAGGGAATCCCTCCTGCAGAGCCATTGTGTTATTCCGACGGGGGCGGCTATAACAACCTTTAGCAATAATTGCATGTAAAATCCGACAGGCTGGTTGTACCCAAGTTGATTGAGCGATCACCTTGGGTACCATTAGCCTGCCCATACATGGTTTGAATCTCGTCTACTTCTTGCTGAACTTGCCAAGATTCAAAACCGTCTAGGGCCGGCTTTAAAATAGTTGTGTACATACAGTGTTATAGACCCTTTCTAAGAAAAAAGTTGTCATAACTGCTTTTGTTTAGTTTCAGAAATGTTCTGTTTTTTTCTCACACTCAATTTTTTGAATTTTTGGAACTCATAAACAAGAAACAGAAGTCATGTGACAATAGAGTATTATACATTTTAGTACAGAAAAAAACTGTCGTACAAATTCCAGAAAAGTACATGACAGACTGAGAGGACACCAGACAGGATAGGTCAACAATTTAAGGTTACCTATGAATTTCCACCATGACTGACAGGTCAATGACAGTACTATAGGGCTGATGACGTCAAAGCAAAGCTTAAGCAATACTAGGATAAGACACTGAAAAGCGTCAAACCAAGAAAATAACAAACAAACTATATACCAAGGGACCGATGCATAAACAGCCAAAGTGATCCTAAAATCTGTTGTATAAGCAAGAAAACCATTTGTGTAGGTGTTCTCTATGTCAGGCCTATGTTCTTTCTTTCTTAACTCTTTTACAAGATTCAAAAGTTATGTCATGTGACCATACATCTCTTCTCGACAGTGGAGGTGGGGTTACAGGACGCTGTGCACAGTATGCCTGTATTCTGTTCAGACTGTTGTCTCTTTACTCCAGATCATGATGGGTTTTCAAATTAAATTTTATGCAGGTTCCCGACAGATTGTATATGCATGTGATCACAATGTAAACTTATTGAGGTCGGCGATTAGGTGGATTTAAAAACTAAAAGGGAAATCAACTCCAGGGCTAAATGACAAGTAAGGCCGCGTACACACGATCAAATTTGTCCGCTGAAAACGGTCCGATGGACCGTTTCAGCAGACAAATCCGATCGTGTGTACGGGCTAGCGGACAGGTTTGTCCATCAGACAAATTTCAAAGCATGCTTTGAAATTTGTCCGCTACAAACCTGTCCGTCGGATATGTCCGCTGGTTAGTACGGCAAACCAGCGGACATATCTTCCCGCACATGCGTCGTACCCTGTGAATGGATCCGACGCATGCGCGCGGAAGTGTTTACTTCCTGGTGCGGTGACGTAGCGGCGTCAACGTCACCGCCGCGTCACCATGCTGTCTGCCGGCGGGGATTTTGATCCGATGGTGTGTACACGCCATCGGACCGAAATCCGATGAGACATGTCCCCTCTAAACTGTCCGTCGGACAAGTTTGAGCGGACATATCTCATCGTGTGTACGAGGCCTTAGACTTCAACCCTTTCCTATAATTAGTTAAAAAATGAGAAATGTATATTTTCCTTGATGATAATTATTTTTAGGTTGTTTTGACTATTCCCCATTCCCCGTTCGGTGCTGGTTTATAAAGGAAAGGGTATTCGTAAGACCATAAACCTGGTAGACAAATCGGGTGTTTGAACTGAAAGAAATGTGGCGCTCTCAACTTGCATGTTCATTAGTAAAATAAAAAAATGTGTTTTAAGATAGTATTTTGTATTTTATGAACCATTTACAATTAAATACAGTGAAACAAATGAAGTGATGTATCTATTATATTGGGAGTTAGGCCCCATTTACACGATGGGGCCGCTAGCACTTACATGCTTATGACCTAGCAGGGGTTCCCGACCATTGGCTGTGGTTGGCAGGCCCATTGAAAGCAGTGAGAGGCTGACATTTCCGGGAAGCCAAGCATGACCTCTTGCATGTAATCGCTCATGGAGCGATTACCTACAAATAATTGGCCCTATCTACCGCATGGGGTTAATTATTTGCAGATAAAAGCGTCATGAGTAATTACTGTATTTATTGGCATATAACGCTCACTTTTTTACCCTGAAAATAGAGGGTAAACTGTGCCTGCGTGTTATACGCAGGGAGCTGTGGAACGTTTTTTTCCTGAAACTTCCCTGTTAAAGTTAGGGTGCGTGTTATACGCCGATAAATACGGTACATGTCAGTGGCTGCGATTGGCTGCCGGAGCTGTCAGCCTCCTATTGATTTCAGTGGAGTAGCCACAGCTAATCGCCAGGACCCCCCCAATTGGTCTCCCACATGTTATTGCTAACGTGAATGGGCCTTACTATAATGTTTTATACTAAGTAGGAACAGTCCAATAGAACATACATATTGGACACTAGACAAGTTTTTCATGCGTTTTATTTTATTGTTTAATCGTTAAGGTTGAATAAAAATTCTAGTCCATCTAGTTCAACCAGTGTAGGTGTATGTGTGGCAATGTCGATAATCATTTCCCATATCCCTGTATGCTGTGTTCATAAAGATGCATATCCATAGTCTTTTAACAGACTCTGTGGCACAAACATTCCCCCAACAGGGTATCATAGTGAAGCCTTGGCAGCACTCTCACATTGGCACCGGGTGCTTTCGGATAAAGCAGAGACTGTAACAATCGCATGACCCCTTTACACTATTTGAAGGGGCCAAAATAATTGAATAGTGTATTTATTATTATGATGGAAAATGGAAAGGTCTGTAAGGCTTTGGAAAATTGACGTTGGTATGTTTTATTTCAAAGCTTGGGAATTCACATAAAATAAGCACATTTTACTTAACACTTATTACTCTGGCAGATACAGTAAATATAATGTAATTAAGGATGGCTACAGATCACGTATACATTGTCTTTTAGTTTTCTCATATATTTATCATTTAATTTCTGTCTTTCAGAAAAAGATCTATAAGTACAAAAAAGTTTTGAGTAATCCAAATCGCTGGGAAGTGGTACTGAAGGAGATCAGGACTCTGGTGGACATGGCACTAACTTCCCCACTGCAGGATGATTCTATCTACCAGGCACCACTAGAAATTGTCTCCAAGCTACTCTCTGAGGTAAGACTTGCCAAGTATTTTTCTTCAAACTTTCATGGATATTTGTAGGTGTATGTGTCCTAATATGGCTCTAAGCCCGAGAACTGAGCGATCAAATGACCACTGATTGCTCAATTGTCAGCCTGCTCAGAGCGAAGAGCAGTGACTGTCATTTACTGCTTTTTGCTTTGGCCCTCCAGCGCTCACTGGGGCGCCGGGCTGGGGAGAGGATGGGAGCAGCTGGCTCTCAGCCATGTGCCGGAAGGCATACCTAGCTGTCAATCGGGCAGCTGGGTGGATCTCAACAATATGGTTGGGATCCTTCCAGAGGCTGGAGCGGCACTGCCTGAACTGTGTGCATTTCTATGACCCACAGGAGACGTAGGGCCAAAAATACTACTTTGAAATTTGCACATCACTGCTTTGATGGTGTTTTGATGGTTTGATGTGTAGGTCACATATGAGGGGATTCGTTACTATGGAGCATTGCACTAATATCTTACTTGTGTTAAAATTCTAGTGCTGGCTGCTGTGCTGTTCATCTAGGTTATAGGGCCAACGCATAAGATTTTTGTATATCTAATATAAAAATAAAAAAACAACAAATAAATTTAAGTAGCATCCAAATGGTGTTAACGTTTCGATGCGATTAGCACTCAGGTGAGCTTTTTTTATTTGTGCATTGGGCTTGTTGATGGCTTAGGTTTGACATCATTTTGAGGCTGTACTGAGATCATTCAGATGATCTTTCATTTGACGTAAGGGAGTTGCATTTCCATAGACTCCTGTGTGAATGCAATAAACTGAAGAGAACAAAAGCCCATCAACACATACCCTTGGACTGTTGAGTGTCTATTTTACTCAAAAGCAACACAACATACATATATTGACTCGAGTATAAGCTTAGGGTGGGAAAATGCTGCAGCTACTGGATAAACAATGCCCATTTGCAGTCTCCCTGTGCCCATTTGTAGTCTCACTGTGCCCATTTGCAGCCGTACCTTTCATTACTAAAACACTGTGTGTCTCCCGTTGTGTAATGCGTCTGTTCGGCCGTCCAATGAAACAAAGCCTCGCCTTCTCCTCCTCCGTCTGTGATAGAGGAACACCGATACGATGCTGAGAAACTGTATCCGTGTTCCACCTATCACAGACGAGGAGGCGGCGGGGCTTTGTTACAATAAACGGGCGAACAGAATGCATTACACATTACGCTGTTTTAGTAATGAAACGTACGGCTCACTCAAGTTGAAACAGTTCTTATAGCAACCATATCCTTTGCATGTATAGCCGAATTGTTTTAGTACCCGGCTAGTGCCCATAGTAGTGCGTGGTATTTATGGTAGCAAAAGTGGGCAAGCCTTCTTCATCTCACGAGTTATTGGTTAACAGATTGATTTTATTGTCCTCTACTTGTTACCTTGAGAAATTAATCCAGACCAGATAATCAGGAGGGTCTCCTATTGGCAAATTCCTATTTGCTGTCACACTTGTGGTTTACCAGTCCCACACAAAAATCCTTTCTAATAGAATGACTAATTTGTGCTCAATTGACAGTAAATTAATGGCCGGAGTTTATTGTATGCAAAGAGAGTTTGTCCAAATGAGGAAGCAGCGATGTAATATGTTTTGGCAAAATTAATTTTGTACGTGTTGAGTCCAAGAAAGGAACAGTTTGTTTTTCTGCACTCCATCTGCGACTGGTGGGGAATTTAATGCATTTCATGTTAACTGTAAACACTTCAATCTATTCTCTTCACACGCTGTGGCAGAAGAGCTGGAGAGACAGTTATTATGATAATAATATTTGTTAAAGTAAACCTTCCGTAAACCCGGGCACAGAAAACTGAGCGCATTATGAAGACGCATTTGCATGGCTCGCCGTCACCAAAAACGGCAGGTTTAAATGAACAGGGGATATAGAAATATAGGGAGCTGGACTTATTTGCAGACCTTGACTTAATCTATAAACATTGACATTGACCCTGCTCCCTCCTTTATCCCAAGCCTCTCCCTTATTGCTTAGTGAGACAGCCTATTACATTCACAGGGCAGTAAGTTGATAAGACTAAAGGATCAATTTGTTTTTAAAAGGAAAAGTCTATATTTGCATAGATTTTGAGCTGTCTATATCTCAGGAACTACTAATTGTTTTGACATGCAATTTCTACTGATTTGGGATTTTTTTTTGGGGGGGGGGGGATTTTGGATTTACTTCAGCCATTCTTAACCATTCGTGGAAACCTATGGTTCCTCCAGAGGTTGCTAGTTCCTTGAGCTATGGATGATTGACTCCAGCTATTCTCAACCACAGTTCTGTGGAACCCTAGGGTTACCCCAGAGGTTGCTAGTTCCTTGAGCTGTGGACGATTGACTCCAGCTATTCTCAACCATAGTTAGTGGAAACCTATAGTTCCTCCAGAGGTTGCTAGTTTCTAGAGTTATGGTTGGTTGACTCCAGCCGTTCTCAACCACAGTTCTGTGGAACCCCAGGGTTACTCCAGAGGTTGTTAGTTTCTTAAACTGTGGATGATAGACTCCAGCGTAGTTCCAGTTCTATTGCCACTTGGCAGATTTGGCGAGTTGACCAATGATCTTTTTAGCTGTCTGGGTGACATTCTGACCACCACTGTAAAGTGGGCAATCTTCCAATTAACCATCAAGGTAATGACCCATGATGAATTGTAGGTTAAAAGGGGTTCCCTGAGACCTAAAAAAATTTGAATTGACCAGGTTTGTAACTTATTGTGAACCTATTGCATTTCTATGAATGAGTTGCAGCTAATTTATTTATCAGTAATGTATTCTGGAGTATTTGGAACTTCACACTAGTTATACAGAGTTAGTCAATGTTTTCAGATATAACTCTTTCTGTGTGTACATTTTGACTCCGACTGTCTAGGTTGCCTTACTGACACTGGTTTGCTTAGAATATATACTGACTTCAGTATCAATGAACGTGTGTGTGTGTATATCTATCTATATAATCTCAATGATATATATATTTGGCACAAAGTAAGCTGGGGCAGTCAATTTGATAGTTGAACTTGACCCTAAAAGAAACCTAGAAGATTAACTTAGCGTGCCTTAGAATCAGCCAGGAAAAGCTGAAAAACACTGACTTGCACTTTTAGACTTTTTAATCTTTTTACAAAAAAAGGGGTGTTCCATCAAAAACCCCTTTCAAGAATTATAATTTGTTGTAATACATAATTTTTTATTTTTTTGTGAGGTTTACGATTTAGGTGTCCCCAGATGTACAAGCAATGTAGAAGAAAGTTGGCTATTTTGGTAAAGAGTGCAAAAGATACTGTTTTAAATGATTAAGCTATTTTGTACTTTACAAGATTGTGCCATAATTTGAACTTTTTTCTTATATTACTACAGAATAGCAATTTAACCACTCAGGAGCATGAAAGCATCATTGTGGTAAGTTTTTTTTTTTAATGAATTTTTTTTTTTATTATTCTAGATATCTGTATTTAGTTTTGGAGTGGAGATAAATCCCCTGTAATTTTGTTGCCTTCTGACTCCCAATTAGACTCTGGTTACCTTAACCTCAAGTCTACCAGACAACAGGGGAAATCTTCCAGTGGGGTCCAGTGGGGTCCCTTCTTAGACAATTGTCAACACAATTGTCCCCATTAGAAGACTTCCCTTTTATTTCAGTTATGGTGACAACTCAACATGTTGGAATATTTTTCCACTTTCAACAGGGACACAAATAACAATAGAAATCATACAGTGGTGCTAGCCTTTGTCTATTCTATTCAAATATGAAAAAAAATGTAATAAATAAAGGGCCCTTGAGGGCCATTGTCAATGGGCCAGTCCAGCATGCTTTGAGTTGTATTTTGCTTGCATTCAAAATCAATTTGAGACACTTCTGAGATCATTCAGAGTTTGTTGACAGGTGTACTTGTTCGGCAGTTGACATCTATCTGACTTTGGTTTGACCTCTATCTTAGCTGTAGCAATCTGCTTTCGGGCTTGTTCTATCAGGCTTTGGTTTGTGCCATCTGAGTTTGAATATTTCCATAGAAATCTATGGGAATGCATAACTCTTGAAGGAGGTCAAATGCACCTGTCAGTGAATTCTGAATGATGTCAGGTTGCCATCTGTCCAAGCCCAAAGCTGGTTGACATAGGTCCTTCAGCTGCTTTTGCTGCATTCCCAGTTATTTGCATGGGATCAAAAGTTGTTCTGACATAAACAAAAGCCCATAGACACAGGCCCTTAGTACAAAGAAAAGTCTCATAGATGGAGAACGGCAGAAAATAAGTGGTCGAGTCGTAAGTGGGGTGCAATTTCAGGTGGGTTGACCTTTCGATAATAAAGAATATAAGGGGCATCTGGTTTTTCTAATGTATATTAATATACATTATTCTAGATATCTTTAGTGGTACATATTCAAACAACAGGGCTACATTTATAAATTATCTTTTCGATCAGCCGTACCAGCAAACATATATTTTTTCCACATGCCTTTGTAAAAATAAAAAAATGTACAGCAAAATTGAAGAATTTCCTTGGGGATCTTGAATTTCACCACTAAGATCCCTGTGGATTTCTTCGAAACTAGCTTGCCAAAGAAATGTGCCGGATGTTTACAGACTTGAGTATTGTTGGCTTAATTCAGTAACATCAGAAGGCTTATTAACTTTGTTGTGGTAATATCTTATTCAGGATTCTGTAATCATTGATCTTTAAAGTATTTTTGATTTACTTATTTGAGCAAAAATATATGTTAAATGACTAAAAAAGGTTGCTTATTCAAAATTGTTCATTTGTATTTTTGATATATATTTTTGTATATGAGATTTTATTTTTATATATATATATATATATATCGCATACATACAGACTGTTCTCCAGTAACGGGGAAACATGAGATGACAATTATGGTTTAATACAGCCATTCTCAACCAGGGTTCCATGAAAACCTAAGGGTTCCTTCAGTGGTTGGCAAAGGCCAGGAGCATGATGACACCAAGGGTCTTTTTAGAATATTTTCCAATTCATTCAGACATATATATAAAGTCTTGAAAAATGGTTCATTTGCATCTTGGATAAACAGTATAGGAAACAAAGAGGAAAGAACAAAAAAAAGAGAGAGTTTTTATATATTTTTATATATATATATATATATATATATATATATATATATATATATATATATATATATATATATATAATTTTTTTCTCTTTTCTTCATAAAAGCTGATAAATAATTCATTCAGAGATGTATATGTATAACATGTTGAAAAATTGTTCATTTGCATTTTGAATAAACAATATACAAAAAAATACAAAAAAAAGAGGAGAAAAAAATATATAAATATTATATTCTGTTCTTCATAAAAACTGACAAAGAATAATATTAATCCAGAGCTGTGTTCAAGCCCACTAGAGCAAACAATTGTTGAGAATATTGACCAGAGCATCAACTCTCTGTTGAACAAGAGCTTCATAGTTATTTTTTTAATATATATATATATATATATAAAATATATATTATACTGAGTTCAAAACGGTCTGCCAAGCTCCAATAACTTTGCTATCATGTGGACAGTTACCGTCTCTTTTCCGAAAAATGATTGTTCCTTCAGGAGATCTGATGGTATCACGATGGAGGAGACAGAAGTAGCTCCGACCTTCCTTAATATTTACACAAGCACGTTTGGTTGCTTGGTTATGGAATAATTAGGTGGCTTGAGTTTTCTGAAACTTTGACAGTTGTTTAAAAGAAACAAGAAATAAACAAATCTCTGGGCTCGTAAAACATAGTCTCTTGTTGTACTGTTCATGCTAGATGGAAAAACACTATAATTTCTAGTAAGCACTGTTAGTCTGGCTGAAGTGTCAGCTGCAAAGGCGAGCAAGGCCATTTCTGCTTAAAGCAAACCTTGCTCTGTGATTACATATAAGATATCTGTATTTAAAATGTAGTTTTTGTTTAATGTGATTGCGTAAGAGATCCTATTAAAGGCTCAGTAATCTGTATATAACTTGTATTCTATTGAAAATAGATTTGCCAGATAATAATGTCCACAGACACCATAAACTTTCTTGTTTTGTGTAGCCCTTACTACTCTGAAGTGTTACAGGATACCAGGCAGCCATTTTTAACCAGAGCAAATGACTTCAGTGTTGGGGTGTATTTATGTGTGTTAGCACCCCTAAAAAAAGTTTTAAGTCCCCTAATAGCTCTGGTTTAGTGCTACAGTTTTCTCTATGCCATATACAGTGATTTAAAAAGGATGGTGCAAATATAAAGCAGATTTATTCATAACGGAATAAACTAGCGTGAAAATACACATTAACTGTCCAAGTTTTAGCTCCAGCACTACAATTGTTCGATGTGAGCCCCATTGGTGACACAACAGTAGATTGCTGTTTACCATTGTTGTCACTCTCCCTTCAAGTTTTTGGACATGGTTACAGAAGAGCTTATGCCACAGATGGAGGAAGATCTGCCCAGCCAAGAAGTGTTTCAGCAGGATGACGCTCTTCCTCGTTTCCACTTGGATGTTCACCAATACCTGAAAGATACCCTACCAAAATGCTGGATTGGCCATGTAGGAAAGAATTCTTCACCAGTGTTGCTCTGGCCTCCCGGTATCCTTAGACACAACAACCTGAAACTACTTTCTTTGGGGTACCTCAAGTACTTGGTGTATGTCCCACCTATGCCACAAGACCTGAGATTCGGTTGGAGGAGAACCACCTAGCATTCAGGAGAAAGATCAAGACTCATCTCTTTTGATAACAAAGAAGACAGGAACAACAAGCGCCCAGAGGCGATTCAGTTCGCATGTGCCGCGCTATATACGTTTTTCATTCATTCATGATGCATCAAAGAAGTAATGCAGTCAATATCTGAGGACATCCTGACACAAGTCTGGGCAGAACTGAAGTACTGTCTCTACATCTGTGGTATCGCCAACAGGGCTCACGTTGAAAATGTGTAGTGCAGAGGTAAAACTTGGACAGTTAATGTGTCTTTTCATGTGAATACAGTCGTGTTAGGTTTATTCCGTTATGCATAACTCAACATTAATTTTTGCACCATCCTTTTTGAATCATACTATATTTTTCTGCTACAGGAGTTCACTACTTCGTCTTAGAGTATTCTATAGCTCTCACAATATTTAAAGGATAACTACAATCAAAACATTTTAAAACATTTTTAAATAACTAGTGGGACAGAGTTATAAAAAAAATACACTTTAGGATATGTGTAGTGATCTGTCAACTCCAACCACCTAATGTGTGTATGTTTTGAATGGACTGTGGACCAGTTAGAAGCCCTGTTGGGTTCTTATGGTTGTCTGTATTACCGATTAAGTGATTTCCCCTCATTTCCTGTTCCCCTGTCACTAGAAATTAGGAATACTCCATTTAAGTGGCAGTAAATACAGTTGTGTCCCCAATAGAGGGATTTCCCCTTGCTACTTGCCCTGGGTGAAACTAATTTGTCAGCTTGTCACCAGAGCAAGTAACAAAGGGAAACTTCCCGACTAGGACAACTATAAAACTTGATAGCGGTTTAAACTCTTACCTAATCTATCCAAAGTAGAATTGGGTATAGTTGAACTTTAAGGTTTACATATCCTTTAATACTGCATGATATAAGCGATGTCATACTAAGATGCCTTCTAATTTTCTGTTGACCATTTTATATCGTTTGTATTTCAGGCTATTGCTCCTCTTTTGGAAAACAACCACCCTCCTCCCGATCTCTGTGAATTTTTCTGCAAGGTATGGATGATATGTTATTTATACACCATATTGCCAAAAGTATTGGAACGCCTGCCTTTACAAACACATGAACTTTAATAGCATTCCAGTCCTAGTCACTATGGTTCAATATTGATTTGGCCCAACCTTTGCAGCTATAACCACTTCAACTCTTCTGGGGAGGCTGTCCACAAGGTTTAGGAGTGTGTCTGTCTATGTTTGACCATTCTTTCAAAAGCAAAGGCCTGGCTCAGTCTCCACTCTACTTCATCCCAGAGGTGTTCTATCGGGTCAGAACTTTGTGCAGGCCAGCCAAGTAATTCCCTTAATTTCCAGGGATTTCCTCTCACTTCCTGTTTTGGCTATGGCACAGGAAGTGAAGGTAAATTTCCCCAATGGGATACAGATGGCGAAAAAACTGACTGGTTAAAACCCTCCCTTACACTATTCAAAAGGAATTATATTTGCCTATGGTTCTACTGTAAAAACTTCTGCCAGCTTTTCATTGCTGTCCATATTCCCACTGAGGAAATGTATCCCTCTGTTTGCGTTGGTGACCATTGTCACCAAGACGGAAAGTGATGAGAAATCCAAAATTGGGACACCTGTTACGTTGATCACTATAAGGGGAATTTTTATCAATATTTTCGTTCACTTTCTGTTAAGAATCAAAGGAAATACTCTACAAAGAGACAAATACGTACAAATATTACGCCATAATAGTTTTAACACTTGTCTTTCCTATTAAAAATAGGCTATACATACATTTTAAATCTTTTCACTATATCCTTATGCACCTATCACTTTTCTTAACATTCTTCTAATGTTTCTATTGTTATAGCACTGTAGAGAGCGTCCTCGTTCCATGGTGGTGATTGAGGTCTTTACTCCAGTCGTACAGAGAATCCTCAAGCACAACATGGTCAGTACCAATCTCCTTTATTGGCTCCATATTAATACTGAGTTAATGATCTATTTTTTTTATTGTGCAATAAAGCATTGCTTTCCTTTTGGTTAGGTTCTTGTTTCTAGGAAATTATAGCACCCCCTCCCCTTCCAAAAAGTTAATTTATTAACTGTGTTGCTTTCTTATAAAGAGAGAATCGCTTGTAAGAAGCTCATCTATAGTTATGAAAGTTGGGATCCCCGATCTATTTTTTTATTTAGATCCTTTAGACATACTCTGCAATCCATAGGTAAATAATATAAAAAAGGGAGATTTAATTAAATAGTATACAAAATAAAGGGTTATTTCATGTGTGTGTATGATGTCATATTAACATTCATAGCACTTTATTTGAAAGCCTAAAAAAATTATAGCAATAAAATGTGGGCGCATTAAAAAAAGTTTAAGGTATCATATGTTTTAAAAGCCTTCTGTGCCCTGTGTGAGAACTGTGATCTCTTTACAGTGGTCTGACATGCCCCCCTTATTGTGGGCACACCAGGGATCTTTTTAGGGCTCCTCTCCCAACTCTGACTCACAATTTATCCTTGCACGTATCCTATGTTAAAGTAGAACTAGACTCAAAACAACTTGGCTTACAGTTAAGTCTATCGTTTTTTCAGGCATTTACAAAAACATATTTAAGCTAAAGTTATAAAATGGATATGGGCTGAAGTGCAGACTCTTGGGTTTAATTTGAGGGTATTTACATCCAAATGGGAGGAAGGGTTTAGGAATTACAGCTCTTAAGAATAGCCAACCCCCCTTTTTCAAGGTACCAAAGCAATTGGACAATTGAATCAAAAGCTGTTTCATGGCCAGGTGTGGGCGACTCCTTTGTTAATTTAGGTATCAATTAAGCAGGTAAAAGGTCTGGAGTTGATTCTAAGTGTGGTATTTGTATTTGGAATTTATTGCTGTGAACCTACATCATGCGTTCAAAGAAGCTGTCCATGCAAGTGAAACAGGCCATTGTAAGGCTTAATAAATTAAACAAATTCATCAGAGATAGCAGCAACATTAAGAGTGGCCAAATCAACAGTTTGGTACATTCTGAGGAAAGAACACACCAACATAAAAAGGCCTGGACCCCCATGAAAAACAACAGTGGCGGATAAACGTAGGATCCCCGAGATGGTAAAGAAAGACTCGCAACATCCAGAAAAGTGAAGGACACTTTCCAGGAGGTGGGCGTATCATTGTCAAAGTCTCTACAGTCAAGAGAAGACTTCACAAGAGCAAATACAGAGGGTCCACCATTGAGTGCAAACCATTCATAAGCCTGAAGAATAGAAAAGCCAGATTAGACTTTGCCAAAAAAATCCTAAAAAAGCCAGACCAGTTCTGGAAAAGCATTCTTTGGATGGATAAAACTAAGAGTAATCTGTGCCAGAATGACAGGAAGAAAAAAGTGTGGAGGAGGCTTGGAACAGCTCATGATCCAAAGCACACAACGTCAACTGTAAAACATGATGAAGGCCGTGTGATGGCATGGGGATGCATGGCTTCCAGTGGCACTGGGTCATTGGTGTTTATGGATGATGGGACAGAAGACAGAAGCAGCCGGATGAATTCTGCAGTGTTTAGAGATATACTGTCCACCCAGATTCAGCCAAATGCAGCTAAGTTGATTGGACAGCCCTTCACAGACAATGATCCAAAACACAAAAGCAACCCAGGAAGTGAAAGATTCTGAAATGGCCAAGTCAATCACCTGATCTAAACCCAATTGAGAATTTCACTTGCTGGAGGCAAAACTAAAGGCAGAAAGACCCACAAAAAAAGAATAACCGATGACAGGTGCAGTTAGAGTCTGGCAAAGCACAGAAAGGAGAGAACCCAGTCTTTGGTAATGTCCATGGGTTCCACACTTTAGGCAGTCATTACCAGTAAAGGATTCTCGACAAAATATTAAAGATGGACAATTATATTTATGATTATGTTCATTTGTCCAATTACATTTAAGCCCCTGAAAATGGGGGGCGCTGTGTACAAAAATGGTTGCAGTTCCTAAAATTTGTACTTAAATATTAAGTTCAACCCCTTGAATTAAAGCTGGAAGTTTGCACTTGAAATTCATTTGGATTGTTTAATTTTATTCTGGTGGCATACAGAGCCAAAAGTCCGAAAATTGTGCCCGTGTTCAAATATATATGGACCTAACTGTATTTAACTCCTAAAATGCTTCATTAAATTCTTCATTAAAACAATACCTGGTCATTTTGCTATGAAGGTCCTTTTTCAGGCACTTGCAAAGATCGGGTGACAAACGTCTCCCAGTTGCACTTCTGCCTTTCCCTCCTTTTACATAATTCTATGGTGGTGTAGTATGCCCTCTCACCATGAGACGGCTTTTGGGATCGGCAAATGGCTGGTGAGTCACCAAGTGCTTCTTTGTAGAAGACCAATGGGAGCATGAATGCTTCACCCACTGCAGAGTTTTTCTTATTTGCTATCAAGCAGTTATGGTGGTGGGCAGAAAAATGCCTTTATTAAGGGGATTATTTTCTATATTATATCTAGATGACAGGTTTATCTTAACCACTTCAGAAAGGTTTTTCCCACTTCTTGACCAGGCCATTTTTTCAGATACGGCACAGTGTTGCTGTGTTGCTGACAATTGCGTGGTCATGCGATGTTGTACCCAAATAAAATGCATGTCCCCCCCCCTCACAAAAAGAGCATTATTTTTGTGGTATTTGATCACTTTTTTTTTGCGCTTTAAACAAAAAAGACAATTTTGAATAAAAAAACAATATTTAAATTTTTTTGCTATAAAACATTCTAGGTAAAAGATCGAATTTCTTCATTAGTTTAGGCCGATATGTATTCTTCTACGTATTTTTGGTAAAATAAATCCCAATAACCGTATATTGATTGGTTTGCACAAAAGTAATAGCGTTTATAAACTATGGGATATGTTTAGTGTCTTTTTTTTATTGTTTTTACCAGTAATGGCAGCGATCAGCAATTTTTTTGTGGGACTGCGACATTGTGGTGGACAAATTGGATACCAAGTGACACTTTTTGGGGACCAGTGAGACCAATACAGTGATCGGCGCAAAAAAAAGAACACTGTCGCAGTGTAAATGACACAGGCAGGAAAGGGGTTAACACCAGGGGCGATCAAAGGGTTAAGTGTGTCCCTGGGAGATGCTTACTGTGTGAGGGATGGATACACTGGAGGGAATGAGAGATGTGAAACACAAGATCTCTCTCTCACTCCATGACAGATCAGCAGTCTGCCTCGTTTGCATAGGCAGACCGCTGCTTTGTCTCTCCTCTGAACGATAAACGCAGCTGGGCCGCCCTGCCACAATATATGCAGTGAGCGGTCCAGAAGTGGCTAGTATAATTTTAGAAAAATGGGGTTGGGACTTTGTATGAGGCATGTGGTATGCACCACCACAGGCCTCCATCCCTGTAAGGGTGTAAAAAATTGAAGGTTGGGACTTTAAATGAGATGCGATTAAGTATATATATATATATATATATATGGAAATTATAAAAAAAAGTATAATTTAGCCTAGGCCTTTAACTTATCAGATAGAACTGTTATATTTCAAAAATCATTAAACAGGATAAGAAACAGGGTGGATTTGATTTAAATTAAGTCGATTTTAAATCCAGATTTAAATCCCTAGTAAAAAGTAAAATACGCTGTCAGGTTAGTAAAACTACGATATCCGAACCGATTCAATCATACAGTTTGTAATGTACATAGATTTGCAAAACAATGGGATAATGGAATGTTCTTGAACTTTGGTTTATCTCATGGTTACTGTGAAATTGTGTGAATGCATCAATGCAGTGCATGTTATCTCATCTTGCATAGCTTGGATTTATTGAATGAGTTTACCAAAAATGTAACTATTGCAGAATATACAGCCTCATGCTACATAACTAAGCTCAATTTAATTCTGAATAAACTAAATTATTAATGTATCTTAAATTGAGAATCTTTGGATAGATTTTTACTCCAAAAGCATAGTATTAAAATAAATTTGATAAAAATCAATCGATTTTTAATCCAAAAAAAGAAACCAAGACCCAGCCTATCTAGAAACTCCTCAGCTTTGAGTGGATGAGAACACCTGAAGAAGGGAGGTTGTCCCCCCAAACACATCAGCTGGTATTATCACCTACTGGAACCTAGAAATGACCCAGAAACAAGATGTCCTATCGGTACTGGCGCATATGTTAGGCGTTTTGGGATTCATCCAACTTTTTTAGACTAGACCAAAGGAAATTAAAAACGAGTGCAAGGCCTTGATGAAGCACAACTGTGTCAAACATGTTGGCTATCTGCACAATGGAGTATCTTGTTTTCAAACTTTCATATGGTCTATGTAAATTCATGAATATATTTTAACTATGTATTAATAAATCTATTTTTCTAATTAAATCTTGTCTAATGTGTTCACCTGTTAAACAGAACTGGTCTACCATTAAAATTCCATTAGTTGAGAGCTTTGTCTCTCTTCTCCCCTCTTTCTTTTTTATTTTGATCATTTGGGACTGGTTGACCTGCTTGTCTGTCTTTTTCTGGAAATTATCCAACTTCTCTATACATACAACAAGCCCATCTAGGAACTCCCCATGTTCCAGTGGATGATAATACCAGCTGACGTGTTTCAAGGGAAAAGCCCCCTTCTTCTGGTGTTATAATCAATTTGAACCTGAGGGGTTCCTATATGGGCTTGCTCTTGGTTTCTAAGGCTTGTCCCCCAAAACTTGTCAGTTGGTGGTATCATCCACTGGAACTTAGCATAACCCAGAAACCAAGAGCATACCCATCTAGGAACTTCTCTGGTTTCTAGTGGATGATAACACTAGTTGGGACAAGCCCTCTTCTTCAGGTGTTATCATCTACTTGAACATGAGGAATTCATAGTTGGGCTTGCTCTCTGGGTTATACTACGCCAGGGGTCCTCAAACTACGGCCCGCGGGCCACATACGGCCCGCCAAGGCGATTTACCCGGCCCACGGCACGGACTGTCCCTTTTATAACATTGCAGCACTTCCCCTCCCCTCTGCTACTTTAGTCACACAAGACACAAAGCGTGACAGGTCCAAACAAAGGGCGGGACTTTTTGTTAAGAAGCAGGTAATTGGTTACTAGGCAGTGGGGCGGTCCCAGCAATCAATCATCTGCCTTTCACTTGAAAAGTCCCATGCCTTGTCCGATCCTGGCAGGCTTTGCGTCGTGTGTGGAAAAGGTAGGGGCAGGCGGGGGGGGGGAAGGGCTGTGACATGCGGGGGGGTGAGAAGTGCTGTGCTGTGACATGCGGGGGGGGGGGGAAGTGCTGTGCTGTGCTGTGACATGCGGGGGGGGGGGAATGCTGTGCTGTAACATGCGGGGGGGAGTGCTGTGCTGTGACATGCGGGGGGGAAGTGCTGTGCTGTGACATGCAGGGGGGGAGGGAGTGCTGTGCTGTGACATGCGGGGGGGGGGGGAGTGCTGTGCTGTGCTGTGACATGCGGGGGGGAAGTGCTGTGCTGTGACATGCGTGGGGGAAGTGCTGTGCTGTGACATGCGTGGGGGAAGTGCTGTGCTGTGACATGGAGGGGGGAAGTGCTGTGCTGTGACATGGAGGGGGGGACTCTGTGACATGCGGAGGGGGGGGGTGCTGTGCTGTGACATGCGGGGGGGGCTGTGCTGTGCTGTGACATGCGGGGGGGGAGTGCTGTGCTGTGACATGCGGGGGGGGGAGTGCTGTGCTGGGACATGCGGGGGGGGGGAAGTGCTGTGACATGCGGGAGGGGGGGGGAGTGCTGTGCTGTGACATGCGGGGGGGAAAGTGCTGTGCTGTGACATGCGGGAGGGAAGTTCTGTGCTGTGACATGGAGGGGGGACTCTGTGAATTTGTTTGTATTTGTTTATATATTTTATTTCAAACTATAGTCTGGCCCCCCAAAAGTCTGAGGGACCGTGAACTGGCCCCCTGTTTAAAAAGTTTGAGGACCCCTGTACTACGCTATTATTCACAATTTTTTTGTATATTTTATGTCTTTTACCTTTAGAATAAATTGCTGTGGATAATGCGCTAGGCGTTTGCATCCTTTGTTTTTCTATTTTTTGTGCAGCTGCTACATTCCCAATCTTAAGAGGACAGCAACGCCTAGAGCATCCCGTCCGGGTTGCGTAGAGGTTATCAATTTCAGAAGCATTGGGGGAGATTTACTAAAACTGGTGCACACAGAACCTAGGGCAGCTGTGCGTGGTATCCAATCAGCTTCTAAGTTTATTGTCAATGCTTATTTGAACAATCTGAAGTTAGAAGCCGATTGGTTATTATGCACATCTGCACCAGATCCTGTGTGCACTAGCTTTAGTAAACGCCCCCGTTTTGTGTGCGGCTTTTCTAGGAGTTCTTAGCATTACGGTGTCCGTCAACGTTTGGGTAGAATCAAATTCAGAAAGCTCCACTGACGCTCCAAAATAAGTTAGGAGTTTGCAAAATAATTTTGGGAGGTTTAGAGGGGTTGTAAAGGTAAAAAAATAATTCCTAAATAGCTTCCTTTACTTAGTTTACCTTAGTGCAGTCCTCCTTCAGTTACCTCATCCTTCCATTTTGCTTTTAAATGTCCTTATTTCGTCTGAGAAATCCTCACTTCCTGTTTTTCTGTCTGTAACTCCACACAGTGGAGAAAGCCTCTTGAGGAGGGAGGGGGCAAGCAGGAGTGTCAGGACACCCACTGACAGACATCTCCTTTCTCTATCTGCAAAGTAGAGAGTGTCCTGACACTACTGCTCACCCCCTCCCCCCTCAAGAGGCTTTCTCCACACCAGGGAGAAAGCCTTGCATTACTGTGTTGAGTTACAGACAGAAGAACAGGAAGTGACGGTTTCTCAGAAGAAATAAGGACATTTAAAAGCAAAATGGAAGGATGGGGTAAGTGAAGGAGGACTGCACTAAGGTAAAGGAAGCTATTTAGGGAAAAACATTTTTTACCTTTACAACCCACGTGTTGTGTAGGTGGGGATAAGAGGATCTCGAAGTACATTGGTCCAGCTTGAAACAACGTAAATATGTGTGCCGTACCTGAGGTATGTGACATACCTGAAATTGTTCTTTAAATCTCTATTCCATATATTTTTTTTTAAAGGGAACACAACCGCAAAAAGTCAGAGCTTATTTTAATTGTTGGAAAATGTCATATAAAAACATCAACGCGTTTCAGAGGCAACAATACTCTCCCCTTCATCAGGACTCAACCTAGGATAAAACTTGAATGAATTCAGAAATAGTTATACCACAGATCTAAATTGGAATCAATATTACAAATAATAATAAAAAAAAATATTAAATACAATTATATTCTAAAAAATAAATATTCTGTATTGAGCCCTGATTAAGAGGAAGTGGTTTAGCTCCAAAACACGATGAATGTTTTTTTGTGATTTTTTTAAAATTATTTTTGATTTTTTTTTTAACCAACATATACCATTATCTTTTGACTTTTTTTTTTGTTTTTATCCATTTTTTGGTCTGGCGATTTTCTCTCTTTCTATGGTTTGAGCTACTGTCAGGTGCCCATTGAGGGAAGCCATGGCAAAGCTATTCTGTTCTATTTTGCCCTCTCCACATTTTTATTTATTTTTAGACATGTGCATTCGTTTTCGTTAGAATGCATTTTCGTCCGAAAATCTGGTATTTTCGTTATCGTTTTAACGAACGAAAACGAAAGCGCAAGAAACGAAAACCGAAAGATCCGACATAAAAAATGCTTTATTTTCGTTTTCGTTAAGATCTGATGATTTTCGATGCTTTGTGGAATTTTCGTCGTTCAATTCGACAAAGCATCGAAAATCGTCGTTCTGAATACAGTGAATAGGTAGAAATTGAACGACGAAAATTCGACAAAGCATCGGAAATTTAAGTTTTATCCTTTTAGCTCCAGTTTTGCTCCAGTTTTGCTCCAGTTCATAGAAAGCAGCCCTAATGACTCAATACAGCTATGAATTAACTTGTATGCTAAGAACAGCAGCTTCAATCAGTTAGCTAAAAGGAGAAACTTTCTCACCCCCCCCCCCCCCCCCGGTATGAACTGCTGTTGTAAATGAATATATATTTCCCCACTTCCAATAATTCAAGGGTATCAAATGAATTGCAGATGTACTGGATCTCTTTTACCGGCTTGGATACCTCTCTCTATCTGCTGGTGGAGGTTGGAAAACACCTGCATTTGCAGGTAATATTGTGTGTCGACTATCTGTTATGTCACATGTACTAGAGAAATGGTTATGTGTGTCGGGTGGGTATTTTAATTTTACGTGCACTGTGAAAAAATCCAATTCTTGTAAAAAAAAAATTTGCAATTGCGTCAACCTCAATTGTTTGGGTGTGGATTTGCTTCCAAAGCACCCCTCACATGCAAAGAGCATAATTCCAGTTAAAGTGAATGTCAGCCAACATTTTTTTATTTTTTTTTGCAGTTTTGGAACCCCTGTTGGGTGTTTACTTCTTTCGGGGGTCTGTCTAGTAAATTTACCCTCACTTCCTGTCCTAACATTTTTACCAGACAAAGTCAGGGGATCCAGGTTAGATGAAATTACGCACATTCCTGTTCCAATGTTGTTAGATAAACATGATGGATACATTTACCCCCACTTCCTGTCCTAATATTTTACCAGACAGGAAGTCAGGGGAAGCAGGTTAGATAAATTTACCCCCACTTCCTGTCCTAACAATTTACCAGACAGAAAGTCAGGGGAGCCAGGTTAGATGAACTTACTTACATTCCTTTTCCAACACTGCTAGATAAACATGTTAGATACATTTACCCCCACTTCCTGTCCTAATATTTTACCAGGGTGGAAGTCAGGGGAACTAGGTTAGATAAATTTACCCCCACTTCCTGTCCTAACAATTTACCGGGCAGGAGGTCAGGGGAACCAGGTTAGATAAAATTATGCACATTCCTGTTCCAACGTTGTTAGATAAACATGATGGATACATTTACCCCCACTTCCTGTCCTAATATTTTACCAGACAGGAAGTCAGGGGAAGCAGGTTAGATGCATTTACCCCCACTTCCTGTCCTAACAATTTACCAGACAGAAAGTCAGGGGAGCCAGGTTAGATGAACTTACTTACATTCCTTTTCCAACATTGCTAGATAAACATGTTAGATACATTTACCCCCACTTCCTGTCCTAATATTTTACCAGGGTGGAAGTCAGGGGAACTAGGTTAGATAAATTTACCCCCACTTCCTGTCCTAACTATTTACCGGGCAGGAGGTCAGGGGAACCAGGTTAGATAAAATTATGCACATTCCTGTTCCAACGTTGTTAGATAAACATGTTAGATACATTTACCCCCACTTCCTGTCCTGATATTTTACCAGACAGGAAGTCATGGGAACCAGGTTAAATAAATTTACCCTCACTCCCTGTCCTTACATTTTACCAAACAATAAGTCAAGGGAACTGTCCGAAATAAACACAGACAAAAAATATTTTCTTTAGTAAAGAAGGCTAGGACCTCTGCCAGATTATTTCCCTGTTTGTGTCCATATTGTCGTTTTGGAACCCCTGTTGGGTGATTACTACTTTTGTGGGACTGTTAGGTAAATTTACCCTCACTTTCTGTCCTAACATTTTTCCAGACAGGAAGTCAGGGGAACCAGGTTAGATAAATTTACCCTCACTCCTTGTCCCAGCATTGTACCAGACAGGAAGTGAGGGGAACCCAGTATTATCAATTTACCACCACTTCCTATCCTAACATTTTACCAGACAGGACGTCAGGGAAACTGACTCCTAGAGAAGGCTAGGACCTCTGCCAGATTTGTTTTCTGTCTGTCTGTCCCTGTTGCAGATTTTCCCTATCTTCCTGTCTAGTGAAATTTTTGTCGGCAGGACAAAAAAGTGAAGAATAATATTTTGCTAATGAAGCTTGACATAAGTTTAAACTAGAACTGCATCCCCCGTTTTTCTGAACCAATCATATTCTCCCATTTAGGCTCCGTTCACACGGCCGTGAAAAAACACACACACAAGTGTTTTTTAAAGTGGAACTTGACTGCACCACAAACCAAAAATGCTGTTTAATTCATTTTTTGTATTCAAAGCAAACACACCCATCCACCCATGTCTCCATTTTGCCAACAAATCATGTTGAAAAACACCTTACGCATTTCTGGCTGTGTGGCCATCCTGAGTAGGGGCAGATCAATTGTGAAGCATTTACTTCCTGGAATCCATCTGCTCTTAGCTAAGGCATACAGGCAGGAGGATGTGCTTAGCTAAGAAAACCCCTCCTTCCCTCCTGAAGACTCCTAAGCTGTATGACATCATTTGCCTAGGACTAGAAACCAGAAAGTAACCAAGAAATTTACAAAAAATACTTGAAACCAGTAAATACTATATACTTTCCTATTTATACTACCTATGCTAGGATTAAAAATAGTCAATGTTGACTGAGAAGTTCCACTTTATTTACGATTCTGAATGCAGCTGCATTGTTCAATGAAACCATTCACACAGGTGCATAAAACATTTTTTTTTTTTTTTTTAGCTAAATAGCTTCCTTTACCTTACTGCAGTACTGGTTTCATGTCTTTATTGTTCGTTTTGGCTTTGAAGTTGCTGAAATCCTGCTCTGTTCTCCACACTTCCTGCTTGTCTGTTTCCTTATAACCACAGTGCTGGGAGCTTTCTCACTGTGGTCTAAGCTGTCATTACTGTGTGTCTAAAACTTCCCAGAACCAATCAAATTCATTTTAATGACAAAACACTGCCCTGGATTTGTTTGTTTTTGTTCTGTGTGTCTATTTCTACTTCACAGAAACATGAAGCCAGTTCAAAAGTGAAACTAACCTGCAGGCACATTATATGATTGATTTTTATCTATTTTTAATCATTTTGAAAAGGAATCGGTTAACTTTTACGTCTCTATACCCTGTAAACAGTCATTTCAGCAAAAGAAATGTTTTCCTTTAGTGACCCTTTAACTGCTTTCAGATCCGTAACATAGATTAAAAAATCTGCGTCTAATGCCGCGTACACACGATAATTTTTCGGCATGAAAAAAACGACGTTTTAAAAAAATGTCATTTAAAATGATGGTGTGTGGGCTTCACGTCATTTTTCGGGTTCTGAAAAACGACAATTTTTTTTCCGAACATGCTGCATTTTTTAACAACGTTTTAAATGATGTTGTTTTTCGGGTTGTAAAAAATGATCGTGTGTGGGCTTTAACGACGTGAAAAATCCACGCATGCTCAGAAGCAAGTTATGAGACGGGAGCGCTCGTTCTGCTAAAAATGCCATTCGTAATGGAGTAAGCACATTCATCACGTCGTAACAGACAGAAAAGCGCAAATCCTCTTTTACTAACAGTAAATCAGCTAAAGCAGCCCAAAGGCAAATGGAACTTCCCCTGTATAGTGCCCTCGTACGTGTTGTACGTTACCGCGCTTTGCTAGAGCATTTTTTTTAAACAATAGTGTGTGGGCAACGTCGTTTTAATGATGAAGTTGGAAAAAACAATGTTTTTTCTACATGCCGAAAAATGATTGTGTGTACGTGGCATAAGAACATACGCTTTATGCACTTGCGCATATAGGCCCAGATTCACAAAGCACTTACGCCGACGTAGTGCAAACGTGCGCCCGGCGTATGTGTGCGCCAGAGTCACAAACCAACATACGTCCAAAAACAGGCCATCCTACCCCGACATATCTTGCTTACGCCGGCGTAGCGTGGGAGCAAATAGGGTTTGGACGCATGTTGCTTCTCCCATTGATTAGGCATTCAAATATGCAAATTAGGGAAATATGGCGATTCACAAACGTACGTGCACCCCACGCAGGCTACGCATGGTGCGCGTTAGTGTACGTCCGGCGTAAAGTTATTTCCCATAGATGAGGTGCAACCCAGCAATAGACATGCAAAGGTCTGCCCCAGAGAACACAGGCCGGCGTATTGGGCGTACGTTACGTTCACGTCGTACGTAGTGATCCGGCGTAGCTTAGGCAGTGGTGCCGGCATAGTTGTGAGCATGCGCATAAGGGTGCAGTTTTATGCGTCCACGTCACGACTACGTCACGGCGCATGCGCGTTCGTGATACCCCGGGCATAAAACACTGCACCATGCTCAGACCATCATTTGCATGGGGTCACTCCCACTTCCGCTGACCTGCGCCTTTCGAAAGTACGATACGCTGGCGTATCTTGAATGAATGAATGAAAAACTTATATAGCGCAGCACATGCGAACTGAATCGCATCTTGGTGAGCAATAGCTGCTGAATACAGTGCATGCCTCTCCGCGCTGTGCAGGCGTAGTGTATGTGTGCGCGCTACGCCGGCGTAAATGTGCGCCCACTCTCTGTGAATCCGGGGCCATTATCTCCTGTATACACGTTTGTACGCGCATAACTTTAGTCTAAACAAAAAGGAAAAATTAATTATCATAAAAACAAATAACGTATGTTTACCTGTTTTATTGCATCTATAGGGAAGTGTTTTACTGATCACTACGGAGGAACTTTTCTCCCAGAAAACCTCTGTGATAACATCAGTAAAACTTTTACTGCCATGTGAAGGAGGCCCTAAAGTTTATAGCGTTAGATATGGAGGAATGTTCCTGTTTTGGCATTGCAGGAAAAAGAGGAAGACGAGGTTTCGCTTCCTTTCAGTATTTTCTGCTGTTGACTTGTATTAAGGAGAAAGGTAATTGGATAAGGTTTTCCAAGCGGATTGTTTTGTCCATTGAGAATGGACCTTCAGGACTATCCATAGCTGTACTATGGACAATCGTTTGCCACCTATGCCACACAGGCAATAAACCTGATGGGATGACAGTAGTTCCTCTGTATCCCTCCCACTGACGCCAACAATGGGCCACTATCCCTCCCACTGACGCCAACAATGGGCCTCTATCCCTCCCACTGACGCCAACAATGGGCCTCTATCCCTCCCAATGCTGCCAACAATGGGCCTCTATCCCTCCCACTGACGCCAACAATGGGCCTCTATCCCTCCCACTGCCGCCAACAATGGGCCTCTATCCCTCCCACTGCCGCCAACAATGGGCCTCTATCCCTCCCACTGCCGCCAACAATGGGCCTCTATCCCTCCCACTGCCGCCAACAATGGGCCTCTATCCCTCCCACTGCCGCCAACAATGGGCCTCTATCCCTCCCACTGCCGCCAACAATGGGCCTCTATCCCTCCCACTGCCGCCAACAATGGGCCTCTATCCCTCCCACTGCCGCCAACAATGGGCCTCTATCCCTCCCACTGCCGCCAACAATGGGCCTCTATCCCTCCCACTGCCGCCAACAATGGGCCTCTATCCCTCCCACTGACGCCAACAATGGGCCTCTATCCCTCCCACTGACGCCAACAATGGGCCTCTATCCCTCCCACTGACGCCAACAATGGGCCTCTATCCCTCCCACTGACGCCAACAATGGGCCTCTATCCCTCCCACTGACGCCAACAATGGGCCTCTATCCCTCCCACTGACGCCAACAATGGGCCTCTATCCCTCCCACTGACGCCAACAATGGGCCTCTATCCCTCCCACTGACGCCAACAATGGGCCTCTATCCCTCCCACTGACGCCAACAATGGGCCTCTATCCCTCCCACTGACGCCAACAATGGGCCTCTATCCCTCCCACTGACGCCAACAATGGGCCACTATCTCTCCCACTGACGCCAACAATGGGCCACTATCTCTCCCACTGACGCCAACAATGGGCCACTATCCCTCCCACTGACGCCAACAATGGGCCACTATCCCTCCCACTGACGCCAACAATGGGCCACTATCCCTCCCACTGACGCCAACAATGGGCCACTATCCCTCCCACTGACGCCAACAATGGGCCACTATCCCTCCCACTGACGCCAATGAAAGGGCCACTATCCCTCCCACTGACGCCAACAATGGGCCACTATCCCTCCCACTGACGCCAACAATGGGCCACTATCCCTCCCACTGACGCCAACAATGGGCCACTATCCCTCCCACTGACGCCAACAATGGGCCACTATCCCTCCCACTGACGCCAATGAAAGGGCCACTATCCCTCCCACTGACGCCGATGAAAGGGCCACTATCCCTCCCACTGACACCGATGAAAGGGCCACTATCCCTCCCACTGACACCGATGAAAGGGCCACTATCCCTCCCACTGACACCGATGAAAGGGCCACTATCCCTCCCACTGACACCAATGAAAGGGCCACTATCCCTCCCACTGACACCAATGAAAGGGCCGCTGACACCAACAATGGCCCACTATGCCTCCCACTGACACCAATGAAAGGGCATAATTCCTCCCACTGATGCCCACGATGAGCATAATTTCTTCCATTGATGGAAACAATGAGCCACTATTCCTCCCACTGACACCAATAAAAAGGGTGCAATTCCTGCCATTGACACCAACAGTGGGACACTATTCCTCCAACTGACATCAATGATGAGGCACTAGACCTCCCACTGACACCAACAATGGGGCAGAATTATTTCCATTAACACCAACAATGGGGTACTATTCCTCCCACTGACACGAACAATGGGGCATCGTTTACTACCACTGGCCATCAGGACATTTTTACTCCCACTGGTTCTAGTTTGGCCCCCTAAAGTCTGAAGGACAGTAAACTAGCCCTTTGTTCAGAAAGGTTTTAGACCCCTGCTCTAAAGGAAGGAATACCAGTTATGACCGGTATATGTTTTTAATAACAAAGAATATTCTTGGAGAAACCGATTCCACTTTTAAGACGGAACTAACCCCATCAGTTTAACAGTTTCAAAAAAGAGATAAATTCCCAACATGTTTCGGGAATGTAACTGTCGTATTACTTGTGCTAACTACCAAACTGTCAAATCATGAAATGTCCGGTGTCATAACTGATCACATGTTCAGCATCATGGCAGGTTAAAATCAAACAGGCAAGGCAAAGATGGCAGCTTCCTTGGCTGAAAACTAAAGGAGTGGATGTGTATGGATTATGTTTGGAGAATAAGGATTTTGTTTAGTGTCACTTTAGAAGCTCTTTAGGATTAGTGAGGTCTTTTCTTCCTTTTGGCCCAATTTTATGCACTTATCTTTGATTAAAACTATTCATCAAATGAAATGAAGAATCTGATTACCTGCTGTACAGAAGTTCTTGTTTGACTTTGATTAAACATATTGTCTTTTTTTTTTTTTTTAATAAACAAAATGTAATTAATTGTAGTCATACCCTGAAGGGGAATACATGCAATGCCTTTAAAACAATGTGCTGTATTGTATAATTGTATTTAATTAAAGTACATGTACCAAATTATTGCTTTTAATTATGTTTTGGGTTTTTAATGCAATAAAACATGATGTCCATGTATCCTAAAGCTGAACTCAGGCACAAAAACCTTTATTTACATACAGTAGATTACCAAAAGTATTGGGACACCTGCCTTTACATGAACTTTAATGGCATCCCAGTCTTAGTCCGTAGGGTCCAATAATGAGTTGGCCCGCCCTTTGCAGCAATAAAGCTTCAGCTCTTCTGGGTAAGCTGTCCACAAGGTTTAGGAGTGTGTCTATGGGAATGTTTGACCATTCTTCCAGAAGTGCATTTGTGAGGTCAGGCACTGATGTGGATGAGAAGGCCTGGCTTGCAGTCTCCACTCTAATTCATCCCAAAAGTGTTCCGTCAGGTTGGGGTCAGTCAAGTTCCTCCACCCCAAACTCGCTCATCAATGTCTTTATGGACCTTGCTTTGTGCACTGGTCCAAATCATTTGGTAGAGGGGGGATGCTTTTCAGGGGTTGGGCTTGGCCCCTTAGTTCCAGTGAAGGGAACTCTTAAGGCGTCAGCTTACCAAGACATTTTGGACAATTTAATGCTCCCAACTAGGGCCGATCCTAGACCGGGTGCATTGCACCCAGGCGCCTGCAGAGGTGGGGGCGCCAAAGTGCCAGAGTTCTCCCCTCCCTCCTTTTCTCCTTGTTTGTGTCCATCCATAACTAGTGTTCTGAGCATAGGTGTGTGTCCAGGGCTCAAGTCCTGCGGGAACGTGTGAGAACAGAGTTCCTTCACTTTTTTCACAGCAGAAACTCAGTTCCCCTTGTAGGACTAGAGCAGCCGAGAGCTGCCGAGCCGCCCCGTGCCAATCCTTCACTAAACGGCAATGCCCAGCTCGAGTCACTGTCAGGGGCAGGCGAACCTTAGTAATCCTTTGTTACTGGCCGCTTCCTCGATGCCGGAATGTCTCTGGGAACAATGACAAAAGCTCCCAGGAGACATTGCAGCATAGAGGAAGTGACGGAATACCCGCACACTACCCGATGAATCCATATACAGGAAGCGACCAGTAACATAAAGGATTACTAAGGTACAGTGGATCGAAAAAAAAACATACGGTTTAGTAATTATGCATATGAGCGTATCATTTTTTTTTGGTGCGGGAGTGGATCTTGGTTGGGAGTTCCCACACGTTTTTCCCCAGGACTTGACCGCTGTGTTTGTCCACCTAGAACTGATGTGTGAGCATAGGCAGTGCTCGGGGGAGGGGCCGCTCCTCTTCCTGTCATGAGAGCTCTAGTTTTGTGCTGATGTGCAGGAATGAATTCCTAACACTGGGAGTCTTGGATGCCGCACTGTCTCCACCAACTCCAGTTGGAATGCCTCCCACTCCCATCTCTATCTCAGGCTGCAGAGAGAGAGAGAATCAAGGTGAGTCACAGTGTTCAGTGTGCTGTGCGCTGGGGGGTGGCACCCCCAGCATCCCTTTACACGTGCTCTGGGCTTCCCCTGCTCTAGATGTTTTATGGCATGATAGATTGCATAGGATGCACAGCCTCTGCCCATTCCTGAGCCTAGTCCATCTACAGATGTGATGCGTAATGAGATGTAAAGGGGAGGAGTTAGTAAAATGACAACACCCATGTGGGGGCGCCAGAAATATTTCTGCACCCAGGCGCCTGTGACCCTAGGATCGGCCCTGCTCCCAACTTTGTGGGAACAGCTTGGGGATGGCCCCTTCCTGTCCCAACATGACTGCGCACCAGTGCACAAAGCAAGGTATATAAAGACATGGATGAGCGCATTTCGGGGTGGAGGAACTTGACTGGCCTGCACAGAATCCTGACTTCAACCCGATAGAACAGGTTTGGGATGAATTAAAGCGGAGAATGTAAGCCAGGCCTATTCGTCCAACATTAGTGCCTGACCTCACAAATGCACTTCTGGAAGAAAGGTCAAACATTCCCATAGACACACTCCTAAACCTTGTGGACAGCCTTCCCAGAAGAGTTGAAGCTGTTATAGCTGCAAAGGGTGGGCCAACTCAATATTGAACCCTACAGACTAAGGGGTAGATTCAGGTAGGAGATAAGCCAGCTTATCTCCAGATAAGCCAGCTTATCTCTGTGTTTTAAGCGCCTAATCTATGCCACCGATTCCTAAAATCAGTTAAGCATAGATTTTCCTTAGATCAGACATGCGTAAATCTATTACGCTGTCTAATCTTATTTTCATATTTTAGGCTGACTGCTAGGTGGCGTTCCCGTCTAAAATATGTAAATGAGCCTATACGCCCTATTCCCGAACGTAGGCCTGGCCGGCGCTATTCAATTACGTTGTTTGCGTTAGCGTAGTACCGTCGTAATGTTATGCCTGCTATATGAAGCGCAGGCAATGTTAAGTATGGACGGCGAGCCGACGCATTTTTTCCCGTCGTTTACGTAAAACGTTCATGAATAGGGTTTTGCGTAAGTGCCGTTCACGCCGCTTACACGTCGAATTGACGTCGAGATTTGGAGCATGCGCACTGGGAACCAATCACGGCCGGCGCATGCGCAGTTCGTTCGGCGTGGGGACGCGATTCATTTAAATGATACACGCCCCCTACCCGCTGAATTTGAATTTGGCCGGCTCTTTTACGCTACTCCGCCTCTACCTTACAGGTAAGTGCTTTGAGAATAAAGCACATGCCTTAAAAAGTTGCAGTGGCCTAGTTTAACCACTTGAGGCCCGCGCTACCGTCGGATGACGGCAACAGCGCGGGCCTGAAAATCCAACATGCCGTCATTTGACGGCATGTCATTCTGGCTTTCCCAGCGCGCGCTGTACAGCGCGCTGCGGGGAAGCCCTGTGTTGTCCGTGTCCCTTGGACACGGCCAATCACAGATCGCAGCAAACGGCCAATCAGAGCGGCCGTTTGTGATGCGATCTATGGGCCAATGAGAGATGATCTCTCATAGATCATCTCTCATTGCCGGCTCACACAGAGACAATGTCCTGTCTCTGGAAGGGAGGAGCCCGATCTGTGTTCCTTCCTACATAGGGACACAGATCGGTCACCCCCCCAGTCACCTCCCCCTACAGTTAGAACACACCTAGCATACACATTTAACCCCTTCCTCACCCCCTAGTGTTAACCCCTTCAATGCCAGTCACATTTATACTGTAATTAGTGCATATTTATAGCACTGATCGCAGAATAAATGTGAATGGCGCCAAAAATGTGTCAAAAGTGTCCGATGTGTCCGCTATAACGTCGCAGTACCAATAAAAATCGCAGATCGCCGCCATTTCTAGTAAAAAAAAAAAAAAAAAAAAAATAATAATTCTCTCCCCTATTTTGTAAGCGCTATAACTTTTGCGCAAACCAGACGCTTATTGCGATTTTTTTTTTTTTTTTTTTTACCAAAAATATGTAGAAGAATACGTATCGCCCTAAACTGAGAAAAAAAAGTGTTTTTTTTTTTAATTGGGATATTTATTATAGCAACAAGTAAAAAATATTGTATTTTTCTTCAAAATTGTCGCTCTTTTTTGTTTATAGCGCAAAAAATAAAAATCGCACAGGCGATCAAATACCACCAAAAGAAAGCTCTACTTGTGGGGAAAAAAGGACATACATTTTGTTTGGGAGCCACGTCGCACGACCGCGCAATTGTCAGTTAAAGCGACGCAGTGCCGGAAGCTGAAATTTTACCTGGGCAGGAGGGGGGTGTAAGTGCCCAGTAAGCAAGTGGTTAAGATCCAGACGCTAGGCATGCCTAAAGGCATTTCTACCTGAATCTGCCCCTAAGACTGGGATGCCATTAAAGTTCATGTGCTGCGTGTAAAGGCAGGTGTCCCGATACTTTTGATAATATAGTGTATCATTTACATATATTCCTCAATAGCCCCAAAGGGGCTGGTTTCTCCCAGCAGGTTTAATGTATATGTACTGAAGGCAGCGGGTAATGCTTCTCTTCTTGTGGGCGTCCTCTGCCGGCAATCTTTTAAACCTTCTTTTCCTTCTTCTGTTTGTCCAGGATTTTGGGAAGTGTCCTCGATTAAGGCTGTTTACTCAGGAGTACATACTGGCTTTGAATGAATTAAACGCAGGAATGGAAGTGGTGAAGAAATTCATACACAGGTCAGTGGCCGGTCATGAATCTTGAATGTTGAATCGCTCTACTGTGCATGTTTCCTCAAAGCTGGAAAATATGTTCTGGGTGAAGGTCCAGTGCTTTTCCATGTTTGTACGTCCTGTTATTTGAACTCTAATGTAGTACAACAACATAACTGCACTTCCAAACAAACATTTTATTAAAAATCCAAATTTCCCTGTTCATGGATCGAATGTAGGCAGATCGATTTTACAGCTGAAGCATGTTGATGAAGCCCCTCCCACCTTCATCAACATGCTAATTAAATTCTAATCAATATAAACTTCTATAATCTAATTTTAATAAAATATTTTATATTTTCGTTCTATACCTTATTTTAGACTCAGGCATGCCATCACTTGATCTCTGTGCTTCTCTATACAATGCAGGCAGATCACAACTAGTGGTTGGAGCAGGCAGACTGCTGTACATTCTTGTCAATATTCCTATCGCACACGTTCATGGTGGGTGCTGTAGCGATTACCAGTTGGGTCCTGGAAACATCAAGCAAGTGTACATATATGCCAGCACACCATGTCTAAAGCAGGGGTCTCCAAACTTTCTATCCAAAGGGCCAGTTTAATATCCTCCAGACTTTAGGAGGGCCGAACTGTGGTCACTTTGATATTAGGGGTGAAATAGGGGGTGAAATGGCGTCCTATTGCTGGTGTCAGTGGGATTAATAGTGCCCCGTTGTGGGTGTCAGTTGGAGCAATAGAGCTATATGATTGGTGTCAATAGGAGGAATAGCACCCCATCGTTGGGGGTCAATAGAAGAAATAATGCCCCATTATTGGTTTTAGAGGGAGGAGTAGTATCAGTAGAAGGAAAAGTTCCCCAAGGGCCGAATAAAGGCAAGCAAAGGGCCGCAGTTTGGAGACCCCTGGTCTAAAGGTTTCTTTTTTTTGAGAGATCACATCACAGAAATAAGTGCAACGTTTCGGAGCCACATAGGACCCCTTCGTCAGGTATGTGATCATCGCATGCCTGACGAAGTGCCCCTGCACGTCTCCGAAACGTTGCACTTATTTCTGTGAGGTGATCTCTCAATAAAAGAAACCTTTGGACTGAACCATTGATCCATGGTGTGCGGGCAAATATGTACACTGGACTACTGTACATAACTTCCACAAAACATCACAGCATCCTGCCTCGGTACTCCTCTCAAAAGCCCTTAAAGGGGTTGTAAAGGTACACTTCCTTTACCTTAGTGCAGTCCTTCTTCACTTACCTCATCCTTCCATTTTTCTTTTAAATGTCCTTATTTCTTCTGAGAAATCCTCACTTCCTGTTCCTCTGTCTGTAACTCCACACAGTAATGCAAGGCTTTCTCCGTGGTGTGGAGTGTCGTGCTCGCTAGGGTTGTCCCGATACTAGTATCAATATCGGGACCGATACTGAGTATTTGCGGGAGTACTTGTACTCGCGCAAATGCTCCCGATGCCTGGCCGAATACTTTTTTTGTATTTATCAACATGTTTTGTGAAAATTCTTTGAGTTTTTTACTACTGCGTGACAAGCAAATAAAACATTTTTATTAATTTTTACTCATTTTTTATAATGTCTTGGGTTAGAGTTCTTCATAATTCTAAAGAAAATATCCTTAGTCTGTTTTGTGGTTTGAAAACTGTCACATGACATTTAAAAAAAGTATCGGTATTCGGTATCGGCGAGTACATGAAAAAAAGTATCGGTACTTGTACTCGGTCCTAAAAAAGTGGTTTCGGGACAACCCTAGTGCTCGCCCCCTCCATTGGACTACAGGAGAGTCAGGACGCTCTCTATGTTGCAAATAGAGAAAGGAGCTGTGTGTTAGTGGGTGTCCTGACTCTCCTGTAGTCCAAGGGAGGGGGCGAGCATGACACTCCACACCAGGGAGGAAGCCTTGCATTACTGTGTGGAGTTACAGACAGAAGAACAGGAAGTGAGGATTTCTCAGAAGAAATAAGGACATTTAAAAGCAAAATGGAAGGATGAGGTAAGTGAAGGAGGACTGCACTAAGGTAAAGGAAGCTATTTAGGGGAAAAATCGGACGGTCCCTCAAACAGCTCTTTACCCATGTGATTAGCTGTGTCCAATCATGTAAAATTAGTGCCACCTCATCAGTGCCATCTCATCAGTGCAGCTTTATCAGCGCACATCAGTAAATGAGAAAAATTACTAATTCACAAAATGTTCTCATGTGCCTAGGCATGAAAACCAGGAAGTAGCTGGAAAAAAAATGGTTGCAACAAGTAACTGTGATTTACTTTCCTACCTCTTTACTAATGCTAGCAGCAGGAGGATTAAATATAGTCAAAGTTGAATGAGAGAGTGAGGTACCACTTTTAAGGTTGGAGTTTTGCTTTTAGCTCTAATACTCTTAACATTTTGCTGTTAAGTTTATTAGATAAAAGTGCTTGGAGGCGCACTGTATGGCAGCTGGCATTTCTCAATTGTTGCTTGTACCCATGGAGCAGGCCAGGCTGAGAGCTCAGGCATTGGCTTGCCATAGGGGAAGTTAAAGAATTCAGTTGGCTTGGTTGGGTAGGATGTGGGTGCTTCCTGGCTTGAACTTGCTCACGTGGCTGTAGGCATCCCTAAGCGGAACTAAACCGTCTTAATTGACTATTTAGCATTATTTATATAGTAAGGAATGTATATTATCTTTACTTTGTTTACGTTTATTCAGTTACTTCCTGGTTTCTGTCCTTACGAGGTCATACGAGGTATGTCTAAAAAGTTTGGTATCAGAAAACAAACAAAACAGAAGATGCAAAAAAATTACCTTTTTATTGCCTTCAAAATACTGGCCATCCCTCACAATAAACTTTTGGCAATGTTCATAAAGCTTCTGGAATTTGTCAGCAAAGACCCCTTTAGGGATCGATCACAGAACTGCTGTCACACATTCTTGGATTGCCCCCAGGTCCGCAAAACGCACGCCTTTTATTACGCTCTTCAGGCGTGGAAACAGAAACAAGTCTGCAGACACTAGATCAGGGGAGGACGGTGGATGATAGAGAACGGGTATGCCGTGCTGAGACAAGAATTGGCGCACACGGGTCGCACAGTGCGCAGGCACGTTATCTTGTAGCAACATCCACTGTCCAGTCCTATGCAACACGTTGGATGCGTCCATAGCAACCATTTCAAAACTTCCTTGTAGAATGCAGCATTCAGGGTTTGACCCGCAGGAATTAATACCTTATGGATGATGCCATCTTTATCGAAGAAGGCGATCAACATTGTCTTGACCTTGGACTTTTGCAGGCAACTAATTTTGGGTCGTAGGGAAGATGGTGAATGCTATTCTATCGATTGCCCATTGGATGCTGGATTGAACTGGTAGCACTAGGTGTTTTCCCCTGTGATTCTGGTACGCAGAATGTATGGGTTTGGTCACAGGATCGTACAATGATGCCATTACAGTTTGACCCGCAGGAACAAATTCCTTATGAATGATGCCATGATTGTCGAAGAAGGTGATCAACATTGTCTTGACCTTGGATTTTGTAGGCAGCTCTTTTTGGGTCACGGGGAAGACGGTGAAGGCTTTTCTATTGATTGCCGATTGGATTCTGGATCGAACTGGTAGCACCAGGTCTCATCTCCTGTGATGATGGTTCGCAGAAAGGATGGATCCTGGTCTCAGGATCGTAGAATGCGTCATTCATGGTTTGACCCGCAGGAACAAATTCCTTATGGATGATGCCATGATTGTCGAAGAAGGTGATCAACATTGTCTTGACCTTGGATTTTGTGGGCAACTCTTTTTAGGTCGCGGGGAAGACGGTGAATGCTATTCCATCATTAATTGCCGATTGGGATCTGGATTGAACTGGTAGCACCAGGTCTCACCTTCTGTGATGATGGTTTGCAGTAAGGATGGATCCTAGTCACACATGAAAATTAAATCTCCAGAGGTTTCTATCTGTTTTTTGCTTTCTGCTCGTCTGTCAGCTTATGCGGCACAAATCAGGAAGATCTTCCACTTACCCAAATCTTCACGATGGTGCACACAGTGTCCTTGCTAATGCTAAGGCGCTTCTTGATGTGTCTCTGGATAGTCGTGTGCATGCGAGCCCACCTGGCCCATGATGCCATTGAGATTATCGGACCATTCACCAAACTTTTAAGACACGCCTTGTATTTCCCATTAGCCTTCATGGGCTTTTGTTTTTTTTCATCTAATGGAGGGGCTTTCTCAGCTAAGCACACCCTCCTGTCTGCATGTCTGAGCTAAGGGCAGATGGATTTCAGAAAGTAAATGCTACATTAATCCATTGCCCTTGCTCAAGATGGGATAGAGACATGAATGGATAGATGGCCAAGTTTGTTTTGAATTTTAAAAATTAATAAATAGCGATTTTAGTTTGTGGTGCTTAGAGGCGTCCCCCCCCCCCCCCCCCCAAACCCGGAAGTGTCGGATCACATCTTCGGTACGTGATTCAAAACGGCAGTGCCACCTTACCACTGCAAAAAAATTACTGGGTGTGTTTTATAGCAGAAAGTAAAAAAATATTTTTTTTGTTTTTGATTTTTCATTTATATCGCAAACAAATAAAAACCCAGGGCCAGATCCACAGAGAGAGTACGCCGGTGTATCTACTGATACACCGGCGTACTTTCAAAGTTCCCGCGTCGTATCTTTAGTTTGAATCCTCAAACCAAGATACGGCGGCTTCTGGGTTAGATGCGACAGGTGTACGTCTTCGTACGCCTTCGAATCTAAGATGCAATACTTCAGCGTTTCCGTTGGGTGGCGTTCACGTCGTTTTCCCGCGTCGGGTATGCAAATGAGCTTTTTCCGACGATCCACGATTGTACGCGCGGCTGTCGCAATCTCTTACGGTATCTCTAGTCTGCTTTTTCCGGTGTATAGTTAGACTTGCCATGTTAAGTATGGCCGTCGTTCCCGCGTCGAATTTTTAATTTTTTTTAATTTTTGCGTAAGCCGTCGTCCGTGAATTGGAATGTACGTAATTTACGATAGTCAAAAAAATAACGCTGTTGCGACGTAATTTAGCGCAATGCACGGCGGGAAATTTCTGAACTTCTGAATCGCAGTTCGAACGCCGCGGGGACACGCTTCATTTAAATGAATCGCGCCCCCTACTCGCCGATTTGAATTCCGCCGCCAGAAATACACTACGCCGCCGTAACTTACGGCGCAAATTCTTCCAGGATTCGAAGTTAAGCCAGGTAAGATACGGAGGCGTAGTGTATGTGGATCTGGCCCCCAGTGGTGATCAAATACCACCAACAGAAAGCTCTATTTGTGGGGGGGGGGGGGGGAATATCTAAATTTATTTTGGATACAGCATTGCATGATCGCGCAATTACTAGTTAAAGTAGCACAATGTTGAATAGCAAAATATGGCCTGGTCGCGAAAAGGATACAATCTTCTGCTGCCAAAGGGAATAATCCCACTATTAGAATAGATCTGAAAAAATATACTGGTCTGGGCTGGCCTTCTGTGGCCATTTGCATGGGCTTTCTGGAGGAACCAGTGTTGCAGGGATCATGTGACCAATGCCTCAATCATGTGACCCATAGACAGCGAGAGCCTGCAGCCCCTTTTTTAGTATGTATAGGTGGGGTACAGTTATTATTGTCTTTTTTATTATTATTATTAAAGGAGTTGTAAAGGAAAAAAAAAATTGCCTAAAATTAATGTCGGCAAGGTAGACAGACAGAATAGTGTAATGATTCTTTTAAAAAACGAGTAAATATTAAATTCCTTAATCTATATCACCTCCGGCGTTCTAGTTTCTGTTCTCTCATTCACTTTCTGGTTTGCGGCACTTGTTCATGTAAGAACTACATTTTCCAGTATGCATTGCGGCACGCCCAGTAATTCACACCTCCTTGACGTCTCTAACACGTAGAGAGCGTCCTGCCACACAGATGTAGTTCCCAGGACAGGCCGAGCACGTCACTGACCACCGCAGTAAAGTCTCCCTTCACGGTGGTGAGTTACAATCAGACAAGCAGGAAGTGAACAGAACAGAGAAGAAATAGAGCAACTTCTGAGCAAAAATGAACAATGAGGAAGTGAAAAGAGGAATGTCTGCAGGTAAAGGATACTTATTATGAAAAAAAAAATTCTTTTACAACCCCTTTAACTTGTAGTTACTTAAAGGAGTTCTCTAAGCTAAAACTTTTAACCCCCGCTGTGCCCGGGCTGTAAAACTATACAAAATAAACTTTCACTTACCTGCCTACGATCTCCCGTTATTCCGATATCGCCGCCCGTGCACCGGTCCCTGTCAGCTTCCTCTTCCTGCGGGTCGGTGACTCATCCTGCGCTCAGCCTATCAGCGGCAGCAGCAATGTCCCGCCGCGGCCGCTGATAGGCTGAGCGCAGGATGAGTCACCGACCCGCAGGAAGAGGAAGCTGACAGGGACCGGTGCATGGGCGGCGATATCGGAATAACGGGAGATCGTAGGCAGGTAAGTGAAAGTTTATTTTGTATAGTTTTACAGCCCGGGCACAGCGGGGGTTAAAAGTTTTAGCTTGGAGAACTCCTTTAATCATTATGTTCAAACAGAACGTCCGTCCGATATGCAAATATTTTAGCTTCCTCCACTACTTCGGTGTTCTATTAAATGTTAACCTGGTCAAGGTAAACGGATCAATATCATTGTCATACAATTGCTTCCTCTGATCCTTACACAATGGACTTGGGAAATTATTCTGCATCGAAACTAAAGATAAATTCTTGCCAATACAAAAGAGCGCAAAGGTTACAAAGTAACATAGTCTGGTTATAATGCAATTGAACTTTTTAAAACATACGTTCTTGTATCTTTTTTTTTTTGTGACCTAGTATTGGCTGACAAAAGGTGGACAGATAATAGACAGCAGTCAAGCATGCATGCCAACGCACGTTTCCCACACCACATTCAAATTGCACATTCACTGCCCTTGCGATCTGCAGTGAGTGTCGGTGCAATCTTAACGACACCCCAGATACAAGTTGCAAACGCTGTGCGTTTGCCTACAGCCTACGTTGGAACACATAATACAAAACAACCATGTGAGCCGGTGTTCTGCCGATTAAGTTGCACCCGGTGGATAAGGACCCCCTTGTACTGCGTAGCCGCAGCGCAGAATCTCCGAAAATAGCCGAACATGTAGAGCCGAGAGTAAGCTCTACACGGCGCATGCACAATGACTATCACATATGCCACACGCTCCCGATGCTAGAGCTACTCTGCAAGGGGCGTGGGTGATTTTACCAATAAAGTACCCGTCTTAGCGGGGCGTGTTGGCCATCTGAGTGAAAATGTGGAAATCCGCCCATCAACATTGCCATTGCAAAAGCCGCCCATCAAGACTCCCCGCTAAGACGCTTACCCCGACTTGTTCATTCCCCCACTTGTTCATTGCCCGACTTAGTTGGGGTAGGCGGTATACTTTGGTGGAGGTGGGTTGGCCATGCCCTGTGACCTCTGGGAACCCGCCTTCTGACCTTTGACCTCTGGGGGAGGTCCCTGTTCCAATTCCTGAGTCCTAGCCATATTCTTCAATGGAAAACACTAACCCTAACCCCTAACTCTAGCCCTAGAGTAGCACTAGCATCGGGAGCGTGCGGCATATGTGATAGTCATTGCGCATGTGCCGTGTAGAGCTCACTCTCAGCTCTACATGTTCAGCTATTTTCGGAGGCTCGGTTGAGGTTTGTACTGCACAAGCGCCGTGCCTTCGCTTTACAGGGGGGTCCTAATACGCCGGGGGAACATTTTCGTCAGGACACCGGTTTGCAGTGCATTCCCAAAAATGACTTTGGTGCAATTTGAGCCCATTCCGCACCCACTGAATCGCATGTGAATTGTACAGGGGTGCAGTTCATAGAGTAAACCAGGGCTAAGAAGCCTTTACTTCCTGGAATCATTCTGCACTTAGCTGAAGCATGCATGCAGTGTGCTTAAATGGGAAAAAAAAAAAACCTCCTCAACTCCCCACCTGAAGACTCCCGGGATGTATGACACCTAGGCAAGAAACCAGGATGTAACTGAAGAAATGTAAAAAAAAATAAGTAAATGATATACTTTCCCCTCTATTTACAAATGTTAGCAGCATGGGGATTAAATGTAATCAATGTTGACTCGGAGAGTAAAGTTCCATGTTAAATGACTTGTAATGCAGTACTGTTACTCGGTAACACCTGGCAGGCAGACATCAAAATTAATCATTTACAGCTCTCTTTATCTCTCTATCCAATATCTGTCCATCCTTTTCACTCTCACTCTTTGTACATTATACATAACATATATTGAATGTTAATAGGTTTGATATGCTTTCTATGAGGCATCTTTGACTTGGATACTGTGTAAATTTGACTGTAGAATATCTGTAAACTGTTAAAGAGGGAGTAGAGGAGAATGGGATTATTGCGGTGCCAACAAATAGAAACCAAACAACAGATGTATAAAAGTAAAAAAGATTTATTGGTTACAAATTATTGAAAGTATAAAGATAAAAAATTGGTTCCAACATGTAGGCAATACATAGGAAATGTGGGAGCAAAGCATTGAAATACAAGCCAGTGGTCAGGTCTTCCCAACTAGTTTCGCCAATCCTATGGCTTCATCAGGGGATTTATGACGTGACCAGCTCAATGAGTAGCTCTAAAGAGATGAAATAAAAAGTTGTTTATCAATTTCTTCAATTGAACATAACAATATAGCAATAAAACATTGTTGTCATAACTGTGATATAATGTAGATAAAGTGGCGAAGCAACAGAGGCCAAGGTACCAAATTACGATCCACAGAGAAACCCAGCCCCCCATATGAGACCCACATAGCGCACAAAGGCACTAAAAACCCTGGGGGGTAGAGAGAAGGATGGAAAACCCCCCCGCACAGGGGGAACCCAAATAATCGGTAAGCAGATTCAGATCCGAAAACCCTCTGATTGTGACTATATAGAAAAAAAAACATATATACAAATGATACAGTTTAATGATAGGGGGGAAGGAACCTGTATCTGTAAACTGTATTTTCCTTCTTTTTTATTTTTTTATTTGTAGGGTTGTATGTGCATTTTGTGAATTCCAACTTCTGCTCTTTTTTGTAGCATGCATGGGCCCACTGCAAACTGTCCTCACCCCAGGGTCTTACCAAACCTTGTGGCCGTCTGTCTAGCTGCCATTTATTCCTGCTATGAAGAATTCATCAACAGGTAATTGTTACATTGGACATGGTGTATCACTTTTAGAGCTTTTGTATCATCACAGCCAGGCTGGCACTTATTATAGAGTTATAATGCTTGTTTGTAGGCTCTGATTTCCAGTAGGAGGTCCCAGTGGGCAGGCCCGTTCCAGGACAGTGACTGAAGCAAGAGAATCGGGGTGATAGCCAGGCAACAGCAGCCTCCATGTTTATTTAAAAAAAAGGTTTACTGTAACCCTTGTACTGCTGCTTCATAGAGAAGTGATTTAGGCAGCTTTACAGCAACCCAATCACATCTATATGTTGGCGGTGGAACCCACCCATTCCTGTCCTGGGCTTTACTGTGCCCCGCAGCAGACCAGGATCTCAATTGGCGCTGTCAGGATGGTGAGCAGACAGGAGATGTGAAACATCTGTTTCTTCATCTCCCCTAGAAGCAATGAACCTGGAAACATTCAGCTCTGAGCAAGCTCTCCAATCCTGGCTATGAAAATACCCAACGGAGTACATTCTATACTCGGTCAAGCTAGGGGTATGCAAGAGTCATTAGGGGTCCATGAGGCCACTGATGCCTCTTTTATAGGTGCCTTTTACTCCTTTCAGCTACGAATAAGCATCGCACGATGTGAAACATGTCAGCTTTTGTTCTTTTGTCCACTCCTTCTTTTTGACTGCAGCAATTTTTGGTTGTTATTTGATTTTCATTTTTTATAAAGACATAATAAAGACACTGGGGCAGATTCACAGAGAATTAGATTCTCGTAGAGTATCAGAAATACACTACGCCGCCGTTTTTTACCTGGCTCTACGTGGAATCCAGGTAGATTTTGTCCAGTAAACGACGGTGGCGTAGTGTATTTCTCCTGTCGCAATCCATCTGCGCGAGTAGGGGGCGTGAAGCATTTAAAATAGGCGCGTTCCCACGGCGATCAAACTGCGCATGCTCCGTTCGCAAATTTCCCGCCGTGCATTGCGCGAAAACACGTCGTCGCGTCGTTTACGTACATTCCTATTCCCGAACGAGTTGCGTTAAAAAAAAAAAAATATTTTCAAATCGACGCGGGAACGACAGCCATACTTTACATGGGTTACGCACTGTTAGACCAGCAAAAAGCTCCTCTAACATTACATAGCCAAAAAATGACGTAGGCGATTGCGAGGGACACTCGTACCTTCGTGGATCGCCGTAAAAACTCATTTGCATATCCCGACGCATGAAAACGACGCAAACTCCTCCCAGCGGCCGCAAAAATATCGCAGTGTAGATCCGAAGGCTTACGAGGACGTAAGCCTCTCGGGTCGAAGCCCGAAGCCGCCGTATCATGGTTTGAGGATTCAAACTAGTGATACGGCGCGCAAAATTTGAAATTACTCCTGTCTAACACCAGTTAGACAGGCGTAATTGCTCTGTGAATCTGGGCCATTGTTTTTAAAGTGTGCGGCGGTCCAGGATTCCTTTCATTTTATACTCCTTTCACAAAGAGGGCTTGTCAGTCCTGCTGTGGTAGCAACAAATGAAATGGAAGTGAACTAAAAAATAAAATAAAAATAAACCAAAAAAATGTAAAGCCACCTTGGCCCCACACGCACACACATACAAACGCACATGTACATAAACAAGGACTGCACAACAAATATTTGGTATCACAATCACAGTGGTATCATTTTAGGACCATTATTTAAATTGACCTCTAAATTGTTAACTATTAGACCCCTTTCACACTGGGGTGTTTTTTAGACGCTTTTGGGCTAAAAATAGCACCTGTAAAGCGCCTCCCCTGCAGCCCCAGTGCAAAAGCCTGAGTGCTTTCACACTGGAGCGGTGCGCTTACAAGACGTTAGAAAAAGTCCTGAAAGCAGCATCTTTCGGGTGTTGCGGGTGCGGTGTATACACCGTTTCTCCACCGCCCCTGCCGTTGAAATCAATAGGCACCGCTGCCAAAGCGCCTATAAAGTTCTTCGGCAGCGGCATTTTGCAGACTAAAAATAAAAATGTGATAAAAACCTGTGATCATATGCAGCCACAAAAAAAAAAACACGCAACTGCCACTTTATAATGTTTTTTCTGCTTTCAGAAAATATTTAATACTTTGTTTTTAAGCATGTTTTCATATACAACATGTGTATGTTATGTATGCAAATACAATGAAAAAGAAAGCAACGAAGATTTGAGATGTTATATATTTTGAGTGGCAGGAAACTACAATGTGCAGTAATGCAATAACATGTGTTGCGATATACAATATGCAGCCGGTATGTGTTGGGGTCTAATGTTCTTCATTAGACAGCCCTTTCAATGGGTGGACTGCCTTAATACAATGCGTGTTTATGTGTGATATAACACGTGTGTGTGTGTGTGTGTGTGTGTTAAATGCACTACACCTTCATAGTGTAAATGGGCCTTTACCCAAAGACATTACAGGGTCGCTTTAATACAGCAGACAGGTTTTGGCTGTTTGATCTGCTTTAAGAGACTGCCAAAGCCATAACATCCTGACCTACATAAGATATGCTACGAAAACACAATTTACCACAAGTACTTCCCTTTAGGTGGGTCTGTGTTTATTGCATTGGCTGTGTTTTTTCTTTTGAAGCAGAATATAGTGTAGGGCAGGGGTAGGCAACCTTAAAGAGGTGGAGATCTACCTGAACAACGTGGGAGAAGTCAAAGATCGCTGAGCAAAGTGTCGCCTCCTCACGCCTGATTTAAACCTCTAATTTCTGTACTACAATGTCGCAATCGCGTGTATTGCATGGCAACCATGGGTCTTTAATCAGGTGGTGAGGAGCCAACTTATTGCCACCTCACCACACCAATCCTTACCCCTGTTTGGTGTACACATGCCGCAGCAGGAATTAAACCCCCTGTTGCTTTTGGTGGGTGCAACCACCTGCCAATCACAACCTATAGTAAATGGGGCACTCTGCAAACTCAACCCGCAACTGCATGCTTCTGCAAGGTCCAAAGGGGTTAAGGCAGGTGGTGAGAAATCAACACAACACTGCTATTATGTCCAGTGTATTGCTTCACACTGACCTGAATATCTCTTCTTTCCTGCTGTTGGCACCACTTTAAAGACCGCTAGTCGGGATAAGAGGTGGAGTGTAGTTGGTAGCGCTCCGCATGGGACAAGAGCCGGAACTACAGAGAAGACATCGGCTTATGGGGCTCTTGCTGCTCCCTACTACACCTCCAACTTTACAAGTAGTCCCTCTGCATTTCACTCTGTTTGATGCTCTGGAGTGGCGGGTCAGATGGCGGGTGCTTGTACTGGCTGTTCTAGTTTAAATCTGAATTCCTCTGACCCCGAACACATACCTCCACAGAAATAATCTTCCATTGTATGAATTAAGGACGAGCAGATGAATGAAAAGTCCACCTTCCCCATTCTTAGGGTGTTTTTCATTAATTGAAGCTATAGCGCCACATCTATGAATGGAGGAGGAGGCGGGCATAGTCAACCCTCTTGGTATAAAAAAGGAAAACTAAAGCGCTAGCCAACAGTGAATAGACCCAATAAAGAATATAATTAAACGAATTACATGCGGCTCAAATCGAGTATGTGCTAACAACAAAGATAGGATATAAAAGTGTAATGATGAGCGCAAACTTAAACTAAACTAAATAATCAATCCAAACAAACAAGTGAGCATCACTATACAAATAGTGAATAATAATCCAAAATATGTGCAATACAGTTCAGCAGCAAATGTCCCAAATAGGTGATTAAATTAATAATCCAAATATGTGCAATAAGTGCAACAACAAATGTCCCAAATTGGTGAAATCCAGTGGGGAGACTAACATAAATCAATCAGTGACAAGGCTTCTATCCATGTAACAATGAACTCATCCAGATGAGACTTCACAGATGAACGTGCTCACAGAGCACTTACCTTCCACAAGGAAGAAAGGGGCATCGAACACATGCAATGATGATCCTGTAGGCAGCCGTCTCCAATGCAATCCTTAAGCCGGTCTCAGCCACATTCGACGTCCGGTCGAAAATGTAACGGATATTCCAAAGGGAAAATGAAGCTCACATAGTGAAGTACGTAAACTTTAAAATGGTTTAATAAAGTAAACACACTTACAGAAAGAAAAACGAATAAAAACACCAAAACAATGGCACTTCCGGTCGGACGGTCAGGGTGTCACGTCACTTCCGGTTGACCTTACGCGTTGCGTGTTTTTATTCGTTTATTTTATTGTTTTTTGCGTGTTTTTATTTGTTTTTCTTTCTGTAAGTGTGTTTACTTTATTAAACCATTTTAAAGTTTACGTACTTCACTATGTGAGCTTCATTTTCCCTTTGGAATATCCGTTCCATTTTCGACCGGACGTCGAATGTGGCTGAGACTGGCTTAAGGATTGCATTGGAGACGGCTGCCTACAGGATCATCATTGCATGTGTTCGATGCCCCTTTCTTCCTTGTGGAAGGTAAGCGCTCTGTGAGCACGTTCATCTGTGAAGTCTCATCTGGATGAGTTCGTTGTTACATGGATAGAAGCCTTGTCACTGATCGATTTATGTTAGTCTCCCCACTGGATTTCACCAATTTGGGACATTTGTTGCTGCACTGTATTGCACATATTTTGGATTATTATTTAATCACTATTTGTATAGTGATGCTCACTTGTTTGTTTGGATTGATTATTTAGTTTAGTTTAAGTTTGCGCTCATCATTACACTTTTATAGTCAACCCTCTTGATGAGTGCCTATGACCGTTCCAACACTGGTATTAACCCCCAAAGCACTGGAAGATTATGGCTGTGGTGGGGTGGGGGAGGCCAGAGGACTTAGACTTTAAGGAAAACTGAGTGGAACCCGTATAAAGTCACATCTTTGTCATCATATTGCTTTACTTCGCTTTATTTAATATTATCCACTTTTTTTTTTTCAAGCCGAGACAATTCGCCAAGCCTCAAAGAAATCCGTAATGGCTGCCAGCAGCAGTGCGACCGCAAGCCCAACATCCCCTTACGGCTTCTTCACACCAATCCTGACCTGGTTTCCAAAGAGGTCACGTCGGCGGAGTCCCGACACAAGTCGGTCATCGTCACATCGAACGAGATACACGTGGAGGTGGAGCGCAACAATACAGTGAATCAGAAGCTGAAAGCAAACACTGGCAACGATAGTGAACCCAACCTGATTGACTGTCTTCTCATCAGCCCAGCCTGCAGCACCATGAGCATTGAGCTCAGCCCACAGGCCGAGCGGGTGTTGGGCTGCTACGTGGAAATCCTAAAGATGCTGTAAGTAACTGCTGGCATTGTTAAAATGTGTTAGTATGCTGACTTAGAAACATGCTGTACGTTTTTTAGCCTTGTATTATGCACAGCCTGCCACTGGTTCTACGCGTTTCTCTACCAACCACCACTACACTGATGTAGAGCTAGACCGATATAGGTTTTTCTCTGGCCAATACCATTATTTAGAAATCATGGCGGCCGATATATGATGCCGATATTTTTTAATTTATTGTTTTGGCAGGTGGCACTGATGGGCACTGGCAGGTGGCACTGATAGGCACTGGCAAGTTTCACACTGAGCCGATATAGTGTAAATGTGTGAAACTGACATATGTAACTGAATGCAGAGAGGAGCTGTCAAAATTCAGCAGTGATGTCGGGGGTGGGCCAATGATTGGGCTTCTTAAGAATAGGGGCGGGGCCACATCCCCGTAGCGGCTCACCCAGGTCCCATCACATTGGCTTGTGTTTGATATCTGCTGGCTCCCGCCCACCCCGGGTCCTGCCCACACCCTGACATCAACACTGAATTTTGACAGCTCCTCTCTCTCTCCATTCAGTTACATATGTCAGTTTCACACACTCAGCTACTCTAGCAAGCGTCAAGGGCTGCTATGCCAATGGAGTGTGTTGAAGGGAGGAGGACCACTTGTGGGTCGATGGGGCATGGTGCAGTCAGTGTTATCGGCTGCATTTGCATATTAATCGGCTGATGCTGATTTCTTAAAGGCCAAATATCGGCTGATATATCGGTCGACCTCTACACTGATGTACACTTTTCCTCTGATGACCATGTGACCAGAACTATTGGCTTAGACAAGGGATAGATGATGGGATTTTATTTCCTGCGACCATGGGTTGCAGGAAAGAAAATTGCTTGATAACCTCTTCCACGCTGTGAGTGTTAATGGGGGAATCCCTCTCCCAGTGCTATTGTGTGTGCCAGCAGAACATAATGATCACTGCTGAGGGGTATAGCCACCAGCAGTAATCACATGCAAAAATCTGATGGGCTTGTTGTACTGAAATAGATCCATCGAACCAGCCTGCCCAAAGGTGGATTGAATCTTGGACGATCTTTGCTCAACCAGCCAAGATTCTTTACATCTGTGGCGGGCTTAATTGATTATCAGTCTCCTCTGTTACCCTTGTTAAAAAAGAGTGGTTTCTGGTCTCGTGGCTGTGTGCTTCTCGGTCAGTGCTAACTGGAAAGTGGATTTTCGTTTTTTGTCTATTTGGACAATCTCATTTGACTCCCCAAAAGAGCCAACTTCGGGATTGTTTGTTGATGACTGATCTGTTGACACTAGTAGGCTTGATATATCTTTGAGTCCATGCGCATACCCTACTGCAGTCTCATCTGCATCTGTTGGCTTAGCCTGGCAGTGTCTTTTTTTTGCTTCTTACTGCTACAGTTTATATACTTTTCTTATTCGTTGAGTAAGCATGTTAATGAAAAGAACTTGGTAGCATATGTAAAATATTTAGCTGTGGTGATGATGCAGTCAAAATGTCCTTTTCTTGATATTAACGTAGAAGCTGTCAAAACTGAACGTTTGTTTGTTTCTTTGCAAAATTTGGGTATAGTAAAAAAAAAAGGGGGGGTGTAAGGAAAGAAAAAGGCTTTATTCCCCCATCAACACAGTCAGTTTTGATGAGGGAATGCCTCCCACTGTGCTATTGTGTTTTGCCACCAGGGAACCTTCCCAGCCGACAGATGATCACAACTAGCGACTATAGCTGCTGGCAGTGATCGCATGCAAAAAATCTGACAGGCTGGTTGTACTGAAGTTGATTGATAGAGTCTTGCCCGCAGGTGGCTTGAAACTCGGATGGTCCCTGCTGAACCGGCGGAGATTCGATCCATCTATGTCGGCCAGGAAACTTCATGCCTGACAGAACAGCTAGCGACTATAGCCAACGGCAGTGATAGCATGCAAAAAATCAGACAGGCTGGCTGTACTGAAGTTGATGGATTAATTTTGGTGCAACCAGCCTGCCCATAGATGGTTTGAATCTCGGATGGTCCCAGCTGAACTGGCCGAGATTCGATCCATCTATGGCTGGTTTCAAGCAGGCCAGACTTTTTTTTTCAATCAGGCTGAATGGAAAAACAAACTAACAGATTCCTCCATCCACACAATTGAGGAAGATGGAGGAGTTAACCTCCCCCTCACTGGGACGTTGTATTCCGGCAGCAGGACCTGATGCTGTCTGAATACACTGATCAACAAAACAGTAATCCAACGATCGACTTCTGTCAAATGGGAACAGCCACAAACGGATTGAACTTTGCCCGTTTCCAGCTGAACCTGCTGTCCATGGCCAGTTTAAAGTGGATGTAAAGCCACTCTCATCCTTTCTAAACTACTGCCATAGTGCTGATCTATAAGGATATAGATGCCTCCTGCATGTATCCTTACCTGTCAAATGTCTCCCCTCTGTCTGTTATAAGAACTGAAAAACTGCAGATTCTGTGGTGGGTGGAGTTGTGATGTCAGTAGACTCCCCGCCCTCCTCTACACTACCCTTATCAATATGCATTTTTTTCCTGTGCTTTTCTTACACTAAATTCTGCTATGATCACTAACATCCAGTCAAAATCCAGAAAAGTAACCACATGACTTCAGAAAAGGAGTGGGGGTGGGAATTCAAAAAATAATGCCTGTCTCCAGACTAGTGCATGAGATATGTAAATAACATGTTACTCACAGCAAGGGGGCGGAACAGACTAAGGTTTTTCTCTGTAAGTCCGTTTTATTTCACTGGACAATAAAAGAGGATTACTCAGAGCTGGATTAACTCTGTGTGGCAAGACTGGGCACAGATGATAGGAAATCTTATACTGTATATTGTGACATTAAAGAAAAAAAAAGATTGAGTTTACATCCACTTTAAGAGGTGTAACCACAGAACCGGTAACACAGCATAGACCTGTATGTACGAACTTCACTCCCTCCCTGTGTATAAGCTATCATCTGGGGGAGAGAGGAGATGCTGACAGTCCTGGAGAGCTGATCTCACCAACATTAGGCTGGGTTCACACTACGATTTTCCCGTCCGTCAGCCGCATACGATTTCAGTTTTGAAAACGTATGGGCCCGTACGGGAAAAAGCATACATAGACAATGCATTGCAAATTGTATGCACTCAGATGCATCCGGGTGCGTACGATTTGCTGGCAAAACGTTTTTTAACAGTACGCAAAACCGTGTTCGACCACGGTTTTGAGTCAGTTTTTGAAACCGTATGGCAAACGAATACGTTTTTTTTTAACATTAAAGTCAATGGAAAACGCACATATGTGCGGTTCCATACGTATAAACCGTATGCGTTTTTCGTCTGCGCATTTTCAAAACAAGAAAATCTTTATTTATTAAATGACACTAATTCCAAAAACATATGCGTTTTTTTAATCAAAACCGGATGGAACCGTACGCACTTTTTGAAACCGTATACGTTTTATAAACGCATACGTTTACGTACGGTTCAATCCGTTTCAGCCGCATACGGTCGGGAAAATCGTAGTGTGAACCCAGCCTTACAGAGGTGGGAATAAGCCATTGTTTTAGGATTCCCAACTAGCGCGCTTCGCTTGTTTTATTTTATAGTTACAGTTTGGCAATTCCCAAGAGTTCTGTAGCAGGGCTGCAAAGATGGTGTGGATCATCTACACAATTTCGGAATTGTCACTCTGCCCATGCCTCATCACATACAGGATTGGCGACTATTATCTGTGATTTATGATATACCAGTTAGTTATATTGGGGTGTAGATCGTTGTATGTTGGTTTTTGTTTGTTCCCCTTCCACTGGCTCCGTACTGAGTGAAGTGGCTGGTCTCGGCTAATACACAGAGGGGAAACAAATCCTCCGTCATAAATTGTACAGGTTTATTTTCAGTCTTCTCTTTTTATATCCTTTCAATGTCCAGAATTTATAAAGCTGGTATGAAGAGGCAGAAGTATGCAATGACGCACTGCAGAGCTTAATAAAGAGGGTTCTGAGAGCTGATTGGACGGAGGGGAAACGCCGCCCTTACACAGCACACAAGAACAGAGCTGAGGCTGTCAATCAGCTGGAGGTCCCTCCCCTGTCACCATTTTTCTCTTGGTGTCAGGAAACCTTTTAGAAGCGACTCATTCTGATACCAGAGGAATGAGTCGTCAGAAATTACACTTTATGTTCTCTATAGCGACAAGTACACACTATAGAGGTATATGCTTAGTTCATATTTCATGTCTGAGGTTTACAACCACTTTAAGGCCTATGAATCACTACAGAATGGTAATAAAAGTCAAGAATGTTTCAAGTTTTACAACAAGTCATCAGCAGCAACTTCTATATTTCAGTTCTATATTTCAAGGCCAGTTAAAAGAGAAGTATAACCAGGGTTTCAGCCTACAGCTTATGGAATCCCTGGACCGGCAGCTGGCTCAGCCTCTCAGTGGGGGGGGGGCAGAGCAGAGAGATGGGGGCTGACAGCCCTTGGCTCTCTGCTCCTTTTTCTTTCAAGTCCAACTCCAGGATATTAGAAGCCTCTCCCCCCACCCCTAACTAACTGCCAGTCCCTGGCTCTCTGTTTACAGAATGCTGAGAACTGAGCGATCAGCGGTGTTTGACCGCTCGGTTCTCAAGTGAAGAGCCAGCAGGGGATAGATGCAGCATCGGATATACCAGTTCGTTATATTCGAGTGTAGATCGTTGTGTGGATGATTTTTTTTTTTGTGGGACTTTTAAGGTGCAAGAAATACAAGAAAATATAAATTTAATAGATTAAAAAATGTCATTAACCACTGCGGTCATGCAACACTGTACCCAAAAGAAATGCTTATAATTTTTTTCCCACAAATAGAGCGTTCTTTTTGTGGTATTTGATCTTGCGCTATAAGCAAAAGAAGAGGGACAAGTCTGAAAAAAATAACACAATATTTTTTACTTTTTGCTATAATAAATATACATTTTTTTTTTAAACCAATTTTTTCCTCAGTTTAGGCCGATATGTATTCTTCTATATATTTTTGGTAAAAAAAAAAAATCGCAATAAACATATATTGGTTGGTTTGCATAAAAGTTATAGGGTCTACAAAATAGGGGATAGATTTATAGCATTTTTATTATTATTATTTTTTTACTAGTAATGGCGGCGATCAGCGATTTTTATCGTGACTGCGATATTGCGGCGGACACATCGGACACACTTGACACATTTTTGGGACCGTTCACATTTATACAGCGATCCCTGCTATAAATTGATACAATGCATTGATTATTGTTTAAATGTGACTGGCAGGGAAGGGGTTAACACTAGGGGGCGATCAAGGGTTTAATGTATTCCCTAGGGAGTGATTCTTACTGTGGGGGGAGGGCAGTGACTGGGGGAGGTGACTGATGGTTGTCCCTATGTACAAGGGACACACCATCGGTCCCCTCTCCCTGTCACAGATCCACTGTCCTGCTCAGTTACTGGGCAATCGCAGGTGCCCGGCAGCCATCGCAGCCACCGGCCATGCGCATCGGGTCCCCAGTGACGTCTGCCCAGAACAAGAGGGTTTTTCCCCCACCGTCTTTTGACGGCGGGCGGTTGACAAGTGGTTAAAGCGGGGGTTCACCCTAAAAAAAAATCTAACATTACTTTGAGCAGACTCCTGAGAGTATGCTGCGTTTTTTATTTTTTTTCGTACATACCATTTTAGCGATATTTTCACCCCCGGCTTCCAGGTAGTGAATCCCGTGGGAGTGGGCGTTCCAATTAACAGCCTAAGTGATTGATGTGCTTCCGACCGGCGCATACAGCGTGTCACGACTTGCCGAAAGAAGCTGAACGTCGGTGCGCAGGCGCCGTATAGAGCCGACTCGACTCGACGTTTCGGCTTCTTTTGGCAAGTCGTGACGCGCTGTATGCGCCGGTCGGAAGCACGTCAATCACTTAGGCTGTTAATTGGAACGCCCACTCCCACGGGATTCACTACCTGGAAGCGGGGGGTGAAAATGTCGCTAAAATGGTATGTACGAAAAAAAAAGAAAAAAGGAGCAGCATACTCTCACTCTCAGGAGTCGGCTCAATTTAATGTTAGAATTTTTTTTAGGGTGAACCCCCGCTTAAAAGATGATTACATAGAATAGATTTAAAATTGGTCTTTATATACAAACAAATGGTTCAAACTGATTTGTTCTCTACATGTTTCGCCGTTTCACAGGCTTCTTCAGGAGAACGTTAATATTGGGCACTATGGGCCAGATTCATGAAGAGTTAGGCTGGCGGATCCAGTGATCCGCCAGCCTAACTGTCACTTTAAGCCGGCGTTTCTGTTTTCTGTAACCAGAAAACAAGAAACGCCGGGTTGAAGTTCCGATGCGAGCAGCGTAAATGAGTTTCGCCATCGCATCGTTACTTCAACTTAAAAATGGCGCCGGGGGCGTTCCCGCCGATTTACGCTCAAAAAATAAGGTAATGAGCGGAAATCGGCAATTCACGAGCGAATTCGGGCGCGACGCAGTGACGTTACGACGTTTCCGGAAGCGATACGCGGCGTATAGATAAAGCAGCCCCCTAGTGGAGTATCCTATGTTAGGTATAGGCGTCATCATCGCGTCGGAAAAAAAAAAAAAAAACGTCGTTTGCGTAAAAAGTTCATGCATGGGAATGTGACGTCATTGACGTTCATTCACAGAATTTGGAGCATGCGCACGGGGATGCTTTGACACTCGATGCATGCGCAGTACGTTCGCCGCGGGATCGCGCTTAGTTTAAATACTACACGCCCCGTACCCGCCCAATTTGAATTCCGCCGGCTCATTTGCGATACGCTGCCGCAACTTTAGGAGCAAGTGCTTCGTGAATGACAGCACTTGCTGCTAAAATTTCGGCAGAGTAACGTAAATGAGAAGCGTTACTCTGGAGCAAAGATGCTCCCATCTACCTGAATCTGGCCCTGTGTATAAAATGTTTACATCACTGCAGTAAAGAGCTCGTTCCTTTGATCTCTGATGGTTTGTGGAGGCTTATGGTGGTCAGGACAATTGCTGTATACCAGTAAAGTTGTGTTGCAGGGATTTTCTTAGTGGATCCTGCCTCGGTGGTTCCAGATCCCAGTAAGCCTACCAGACCCTGGCACAGATCCATAACCTTTGTTATACTGTTCCAGTAATGAGGTCCTACAGATGTTGTAAAGCTTGTTCTTGCTAAATGTTTTGTAGAAGCAACTGCCGCTCTACCGGCATTTCTATAAATATCTTGCTAGACATGAAAAGCTAAAAGGAATGTTTTATGATGAGTTCCACTTATTCTCTGAAGTGCTGCTGCACCTCCATGATTGTCCCTATAAAACTGGGATGGGCTCTGTAGTACTGTCAACATCAATTTAGTATTTATAGTGCTTTTCTTTATATGTATATGTTTATATATCCCCAAAAAAAACTGGTTGTGTGCGATCCTTTGGATACGTTGTCACTTTCTCTTAGCTTGTGTCTGCATTCAGAGAGGATAGAACAGATGTAAGGAAAATAAGTCATGTATTGAGTTTACTGTTACATTTGTAATAGTGTCACGTAGATGACTAAAAAGGAAATACTGTATATTAATGAGTAGGCCTTTACAAATAAGAGATCATCTCCCATCAAGATGTTGTAAATAATGGCGGCAAGAATGAGTCAAAACTGCTCTGCAAAAACTTTGAAAACTTTACAGTCTTCTTTAGATCTATCAACCACCATGTAGTCTAGTGTCCCCATCAAAATGCCCCCCGACATCAGTTGTCCCCAGCAGATTGTCCACTTGTATCAAGTGGGCCCCCTTACTTTTGGCATACCCATCAGCATACCCCCTTCAATCAGGTACCCAGTTTGAGAGACTCCTTTAATCTGATGTCCCCATTAGTGTGCCCTCCTATACCAAGTGCCCCAATCGGGTGTCCCCACACCAGGGTGCCCCCTTGCGTCAGGTGTCCCCACACCAGGGTGCCCCCTTGCGTCAGGTGTCCCCACACCAGGGTGCCCCCTTGCGTCAGGTGTCCCCACACCAGGGTGCCCCCTTGCGTCAGGTGTCCCCACACCAGGGTGCCCCCTTGCGTCAGGTGTCCCCACACCAGGGGGCCCCCTTGCGTCAGGTGTCCCCCTCACCAGGGTGCCCCCTTGCGTCAGGTTCCCCCTCACCAGGGTGCCCCCTTGCGCCAGGTGTCCCCCTCACCGGGGTGCCCCCTTGCGTCAGGTGTCCCCCACACCAGGGTGCCCCCTTGCGTCAGGTGTCCCCCACACCAGGGTGCCCCCTTGCGTCAGGTGTCCCCCACACCAGAGTGCCCCCTTGCGTCAGGTGTCCCCACACCAGGGTGCCCCCTTGCGTCAGGTGTCCCCACACCAGGGTGCCCCCTTGCGTCAGGTGTCCCCACACCAGGGTGCCCCCTTGCGTCAGGTGTCCCCACACCAGGGTGCCCCCTTGCGTCAGGTGTCCCCCACACCAGGGTGCCCCCTTGCGTCAGGTGTCCCCTCACCAGGGTGCCCCCTTGCGTCAGGTGTCCCCCACACCAGGGTGCCCCCTTGCGTCAGGTGTCCCCCACACCAGGGTGCCCCCTTGCGTCAGGTGTCCCCCACACCAGAGTGCCCCCTTGCGTCCGGTGTCCCCACAGCAGGGTGCCCCCTTGCGTCAGGTGTCCCCACAGCAGGGTGCCCCCTTGCGTCAGGTGTCCCCACACCAGGGTGCCCCCTTGCGTCAGGTGTCCCCACACCAGGGTGCCCCCTTGCGTCAGGTGTCCCCACACCAGGGTGCCCCCTTGCGCCAGGTGTCCCCCTCACCACTGTGCCCCCTTGCGTCAGGTCTTCCCCCTTACTACAGTGCCCCCTTGCGTCAGATGTACCCCCACCAAAATGCCCCTGTAACTTTTAGTGCCAGGTACTGCAGACTGCAGGTCTGGATAGAGAAAGTTCCACTCTAATGTCCCTGCGATGCTGGAGATGGGGGCATTTCCCAGAAGAAACACACCAGCCACCAGTTCATTCATTTGGAACCAACAATCACGCTATGGGGTTGGGGGCAGAAGGGTAACCTCAACTGAGGACTGGGTTGTGGTTTTTAATAAAACTGTTCCTCCAGTCCAGGTTCTGACCACGGTCCCTGCATTGGAAAAACACTGCGATTATTCAGTCCTAGTCACATCTCAGAGATTTCCAATCATCATATATAAGAGGGGAGCATGGGATTCAAAGTGTGGTAAACTTTATTTATTTAGGAATCCTTGACATCACAGTCATAGTTCATAGCTATTATTTAAGAAGTTATAGTTCCGAATGAATGAACTGGTGGTGTTCCTTTGTATTTGAGTTTATCCACAACTTATTCATGTGTCAGATACACTTTAAACACAAGGAAAACGCATGCCCACAAAGGGTTGTTTTTTCTATAATCCTCCATTGAAGCAGACATGCATTTCTTCTAAGTAATCACAACCACACGATGATTCACCAGTAAAAGGGAAATGAAGCTGAGGGGAGGGTGAGCAGAATAATGAGCGTGATACTTTGATACTTCTATCCTTCTGAACCAACAATAAAAAGAACTGTCACCGTAAGGACCAGGTACAAAGGGAGTGGTGCAGGGAGCAGGCAGCGTATTATCTCCTTGTCCTGGGACTCTGTGAACACTAGTGACACCAGACACCCGCATGTCACCACTCCTGATCCATCATTCCTCCATTTTACAGGAACGACAACACCCTGCTATTAACCTGCTTTATGCAAGCGCACGTAGGTATAGGTTAAATATAAATATGATATATATAGACAGCGATTTCCAAAGCCATAAGGCATTCAGGGCTTAATCTTTCTTGTGGATGTTTTTTTCCGTGATTTTTTTTTATGTTGTCGCTGTGCAGGGCCGATCCTAGGGTCACAGACGCCTGGGTGCAGAAATATTTCTGGCGTGGTCATCTTACCAACTCCTTCCCTTTACACATGTTTCTATGGCTACGACTCAAGCACAGAGATGCTCCCCTAAGAAGTCTTCATTAGCGTCCCCCATCAGAGTCCCCCCCAGCAGGTGTCCCCCCCCCATCAGAGCCACCCAGCAGTTGCCCCAATCAGAGTCTCCCACAGCAGATGTCCCCCATCAGAGCCCCTCCCCCAGCAGTTGCCTCCATCAGAGCTCCCCCACAGCAGGTGTGCCCCATCAGAGCTCCCCCACAGCAGGTGTGCCCCATCAGAGCTCCCCCACAGCAGGTGTGCCCCATCAGAGCTCCCCCACAGCAGGTGTGCCCCATCAGAGCTCCCCCACAGCAGGTGTGCCCCATCAGAGCTCCCCCACAGCAGGTGTGCCCCATCAGAGCTCCCCCACAGCAGGTGTCCCCCATCAGAGCTCCCCCCCAGCAGGTGTCCCCCCATCAGAGCCACCCAGCAGTTGCCCCTATCAGAGTCTCCCACAGCAGGTATCCCCCATCAGAGCCCCTCCCCCAGAAGTTGCCCCCATCAGAGCCCCTCCCCCAGAAGTTGCCCCCATCAGAGCTTCCCCCCAGCAGTTGCCTCCATCAGAGTTCCCCCCAGCAGTTGCCTCCATCAGAGTTCCCCCCAGCAGGTGTCCCCCATCAGAGCTCCCCCACAGCAGGTGTCCCACACCAGAGCCCCCCCCCAGCAGGTGTCCCACACCAGAGCCCCCACATCAGGTGTGCCCATAGATCAGTACTTGTCCAATAGAACCCTTAAGCCCGGGCATGCTGGGAGCAGAAGCACATTAGAGGGGGCGGGGCATACATGATATGTTTGGTTACCTGGAGGGTGGCACTCGGAGAGCATTTCTGGGAGTGCATGGGATGATTGGCAGCAGCTCCGGCCAACCCAGAAGCCTCTCATCACACCGCCTGTGGGAGAAGAGCCGACAAACGTAGAGGGGGCGGGGCAGACAGGAGACTGCTACATGCACACCGGACAGAATTAATTAGTGGAGCCTAGTACCGAAACATGTTCTGGTAATAGGCTCCGCTGTGGTACCCAGCACGGATTCCGGGGACAGTGGGAGGTATGCGCGCTTTTCAGTTGCCAGCGGAGAGAGCAAGCGGGATGGGGAACCGCAGCACCCGCTACATGCACTCTGCCTCTGGACACAGACAAGGAGGAGGGAGGGGAGCACTTTGGAGGCTTGGCACCCCCACCTCTGCGGCGCCTGGGTGCGGAGCACCCCATGCACCCTGCCTAGGATCGGCCCTGTCGCTCCGACCAGCAGTAAATACTGCCAATAAACAGGAATAGCGCAGGCTGGACTGGAAGCCGGTGAAAATTCCTTATTCATCAATAAGTTTGACGCAAGTTATAACCTTTTCTGATATACGTTATTGTCCAAAAATAGCTGTTTCCAGAGAAAACTCTAACCATAGAAACTGACTGAGTCATGGCTGATAGTCAGACGGATAATGTACATTTTATGGTTAAATCTGTTTTTTTTTTGCTTTTCAAAGGGAGGAACAGGAAGCGTTAGTGATATAAGATGGAGAAAACGCGCTTCCAGTCATTTCAAACAGTATTGGATTCATTCAATTCCAAAATGAAAAAAAAAATGTGAAAGATAAGAATGTAGATATAGATTCTATATATGAAGGTGCTATGCTATTAACCACTTAAGACCCAGACGTTATGCAGGTTAAGGACCTTGCCCCTTTTTGCGTTTCAGCACTGGGTCGCTTTAACTGACTATTGCGCGGTCGTGCAACGTGACTCCCAAACAAAATGGGTGTCCTTTTTTTCCCACAAATAGAGATTTTTTTTTGGTGGTATTTGATCACCTCTGCGTTTTTTTTTTTTTTTTTTTTGCGCTATAAACAAAAATAGAGCAACAATTTAAAAAAAAAAAAAACAATATTTTTTTACTTTTTGCTATAATAAATATCCCCCCAAAAAATATATTTTTTCCTCAGTTTAGTCCGATATGTATGCGTCTACATATTTTTGGTAAAAAAATCGCAATAAGCGTTTATCGATTGGTTTGCGCAAAATTTATAGCGTTTACAAAATAGGGGATAGTTTTATGGCATTTTTATTAATATTTTTTTGTTTTTTTACTAGTAATGGCGGCGATCAGCGTTTTTTTTTTCGTGACTGCGACATTATGGCGGACACCTTTGACACATTTTTGGGACCATTGTCATTTTCACAGCGAAAAGTGCTATAAAAATGCACTGATTACTGTGAAAATGACACTGGCAGTGAGGGGGTTAACCACTAGGGGGCGCTAAAGGGTTAAGTGTGTCCTAAGGGAGTGATTCTTACTGTAGGGGGTCGTGGTGACCGATGGTGTGTAGGCGTGATGTCGCTGATCGTCGTTTCCTATAACAGGGAACAGACGATCAGTGTCACTGCCACACAGAAGAACGGGGAAGGTGTGTTAACACACACCTCTCCCCGTTCTGCAGCTCCTGTGACCGATCGCGGGACACCGGCGGCGTTCGGGTCCCGCGGGCGCGGTCACAGAGCTTCTAACCGGCGGCGCGCTCGCGACCCCGCAGCTGGGCTCTTAAAGGCAACGTACAGGTATGTGCCTGTGCCCTTCTGCTGACGTATATCGGCGTGAATGGGGTCCTTAAGTGGTTAAAGTGGCACTATATATATATATATATTTTTTTTTTAACCTTAAAGTGAAACTGCACTTTAATCACTTCCATACCAGGCCTATTCTGGCACTCTTCTCCTACATGTAAAAATCATAATTTTTTTTTTTTGCTAAAAAATTACGCAGAACCCCAAACATTATATATGTTTTTTAGCAGACACCCTAGGGAATAAAATGGCGGTCATTGCAACTTTTTATCTCGCACGGCATTTGCTCGACATTTTCTAACGCGTTTCATGAATTAAAAAATAACAAAACAATAAAGTTATCCCAATTTTTTGTATAATGTGAAACATAAGGTTACGCGGAGTAAATAGATACCTAACTTGGCACGCTTTAAAATTGCGCACACTCGTGGAATGGCGCCAAACTTCGGTATTTAAACATTTCCATAATTTTTTTTTTCTTTTTACATGTTACCAGTTTAGAGTTGCAGAGGAGGTCTAGTGCTAGAATTGTTGCTTGTGCTCTATAGCGCACGGTGATACCTCACAGGTTTTCACAGCATTTACATATGTGGGCGGGACTTGTGTGTGTGTGTGTGTGTGAGTGTTTACTTCTGTGCAAGAGCTACCAGGGACAGGGGCGTTTTTAAATTATTATTTCTTTTATTTTGCTTTTTACACTGTTTTTTTTATCACTTTTATTCCTGTTACAAGGAATGTAAACATTCTTTGTAATTGGAATCTATCCTGACAGGTCCTCTTTATGGAGAGATGCATGGTCAATAAGACCCCCACATCTCTCCTCCACTCTGAAAAGCATGAAATTGGAAAAAAAAAAAAATGATCTCATGCTTACCAGCCACGGCTTTGTTTACATTAGTGGCCCAGACGTGACGTCATAGTTTCGCGCCCGGGCCTCCGACAGTCATAGAGATGACCGGTCATCTCTATGGTGGTCATCCGGCGGCGGCCGATTCTTTCCCCCGGGTCCACGATGTCACAGGAGAGCCCAGAGAAGCACCGGATGGAGGATGCTGCATCTGTCCTTGGCTGCTGCTAAGTCTGGGAGTTAAGCAATCAAAAACTGCTAATTGGTCAGTTCTCTTCACTGAGCAGTCACCGGCTATCTGCTATGCCCCCCCCCCCCCCCCGTCTGTGGAGGAGGTGTGAGTGGCTGGCTCAGGCTTTCAGCAGTTTACTGAGAGGTTGAGCCGCCTGCCAGTCCAGATAACTGGGTGGATCCCGGCTATAAAGTCAGGAACAATTCAGGATCTTGGGTGGCTGAATGATGACAGCCGACAGCGGACTTTAGCCTGCTGTCAGCTGAAAACTGGTCACAGGAGTTCAGAACGAACTGCACTAATGTGATCCACAGGAGAAGCAGTGCCAAAAAAGGTTTGGCCACGCTTCTCCTTTAAAAACATTCTCTTTATTGGGGTACAAAAATGCCCCACAACCTATCCTACCCCTCTGTCCCTAAATACCTACCCAGCTCCATGACGCCATTCTAGCGTTGTCCTGACTCCAGCACTGCTCCTATCTCTTTATGCTTTCACAGGAGAAACTGATGGATCGACTTGGGTACAATCAGCCTGCCCATATATGGATTGAAATTCAGCTAGTCCCCGCTGAAGCGACCGAATTTCAATACATGTATGGCCGGTTTGAGACCACCCTATGCACAGGGAACAACTCTGCTGTGCATTTTCTCTGCAGAACAATCAGCATAGTTGCCCTATTACAGGAAGTAAGAAATAATTGCATCCTATTGCTAGACTGCGTCATATTTCACTTTATTCTGCCCTTAGTTCCTCCTGAAACCATCTATTCCTAGAATTGTATTTCTACACCAATAATTGTATTTCCAAAATGCTGATGTTGTCTGAGCCTGAGACAGTCATTATTTTTTAATTCCCAACCCCACTCCTTTTCTGAAGTCATGTGGTTACTTTTCTGGATTTTGACTGGATGTTAGTGATCATAGCAGAATTTAGTGTAAGGAATACACAGGAGAAAATGCATGTTGACAAGGGAGTGTAGGGGTGGGCGGGGAGTCTACTGACATCACGACTCCACCCAACGAGCTCCAGACAACAGACCCACCCACAGAATCTGCGGTTTTTCAGTTCTTATGACAGACAGAGGGAAGACATTTGACAGGTAAAGATACATGCAGGAGGCATCTATATCCTTATAGATCAGCACTATGGCAGTAGTTTAGAAAGGATGAGAGTGAGTTTACATCCACTTTAATGCATAGAATGCATTCAGATAAAAAAAGTCTGACTTTACAACTCTTTTATATCTTTACATTTGTAATTCAATCGGAACAATTGATGTAACACATATGGTCCTGAGAAAGCGAGGGGCTCCTATGAAATGCGTTAACCAACTGTGAATTGACTCAATAATCTACAGAACCAACAAGCTCTGTAACTGTTGGAAGGTTCCTTTTTTGTACACCTTTAAAGAGGTTTTAATTGCTGGTTTTACTATACGACATTTGTATTTTTATACATTCGTGTTTGAGAGTGGATCTCATGGGCATATATAAATTTCCTATTTTGTTTACATACCTGTATATGTGAAGGATGGTGCCAATGGAAACCAAATCGAGTGTGTATGTATGGTATCTCACCCCTAATTTACTAGAAATGATTCAGACAGGAATCACACCGCATTCCTGTTCAAATCATATGCGATTCTTTGCAGTGTAAAGGGTTTGTAAAGTTAAAAGAAAATTCCCCAAATAGCTTCCTTTACCCTAGTGCAGTCCTCCTTCACTTACCTCATCCTTCCATTTTGCTTTTAAATGTCCTTCTTTCTTCTGAGAAATCCTCACTTCCTGTTCTGTCTGTAACCCCACACAGTAATGCAAGGCTTTCTCCCTGGTGTGGAGAAAACATCTTGAGGGGGGAGGGGGCGAGCAGGAGTGTCAGGACACGCTCTACTTTGCAGATAGAGAAAGGAGCTGTGTGTTAGTGGGCGTCCTGACACTCCTGCTCGCCCCCTCAAGAGGCTTTCTTCACGCCAGGGAGAAAGCCTCACATTACGGTGTGGAGTTACAGACAGAAGAACAGGAAGTGAGGCTTTCTCAGAAGAAATAAGGACATTTAAAAGCAAAATGGAAGGATGAGGTAAGTGAAGGAGGACTGCACTAAGGTAAAGGAAGCTATTTAGGGATTTTTTTTTTTTACCTTTATTTTGTATGGACTGAAATCGGTTTTAGGATTGGAGCATTTACACGAGTACTCGTACAAATGCTTAGTATTGGTGTTGATAGCGGTATCCACGCAGCCCTACTTTCTACCGTTGGTATGTGAAATCAGACAATTACTTTAAGCCAGGCCCTTTCTATCGGCGGACTAGAACCTTGAGCGCAATCTGTTTTCATTTTGTATTGTAGATACTTTAGATAAGTAGATAAAGATAATACATCTTCCACATTCTTTTGCTTGATCCCTGTTGAGAAATCGGACATCTCTATTATTCATGATTGGGAAAGAGCTTTGAGTCAACATTGCCAGAAATGTTTGTGACACAGAAAGGTCCAGCAGGCCTTGATGCTGCAGGATTGTCCTGGGGACTATTGGAAAGTGTAAGTCTCCTTTGGTTAGATTGCAGGCCAGTCTCTCTCCCCCAAGACTGAGCTCATAGCAAATGTTTTGTCTGGGAATTTTCCCAGTCATAACTGAGGCCCCAACACGATGGGGATTCATTAAATGTATGAAGCCGTTCTAATCCAGGTTTCAAATGTGGTCAAATACTTTTCAGGCTTTGCAAGAAAATGTCAACCAAAAAAGGGAAAACGTTTCCTTTACAAACCCTTTAAGATGAAAAGGCAAACATTTTTTTTTATCTTAATAGCTTCCTTTACCTTATTGCAGTGCTGTTTTCATGTCCTCATTGTTCGTTTTTGCTCTCAAGTTGCTGTAATTCTTCTCTGATCTCCACACTTCCTGGTTGTCTGTTTCCTGATGACCACAGTACTGGGAGCTTTCTCTCTGTGGTCACTAATCAAGGAGGTGTGATTACTGTGTGTCTAAAACCCCTCAGCACCAATCGGTTTCGTTTTACAATCCATCACTGCCCTGTATTGGCTCTGTGGCTCTGTACATCACAGAAGCAGGAAACAGCATGCAAAAACGAAACTAGAACTGCAGGTACATTATATGATTGATTTGTATCTATTTTTAATCATTTTTAAAAGGAATCAGTTAACTATTATGTGTCTATACCCTGTAAACAGTCATTTCAGCCAAAACATTTTTTTCCTTTACTCCTTAAAAGGGGTTGTAAAGGAAAAAAATGTATTCCCTAAATAGCTTCCTTTACCTTAGTGCAGTCCTCCTTCACTTACCTCATCCTTCCATTTTGCTTTTAAATGTCCTTATTTCTTCTGAGAAATCCTCACTTCCTGTTCTTCTGTCTGTCACACAGTAATGCAAGGCTTTCTCCCTGGTGTGGAGAAAGCCTCTTGACAGGGCGAGCAGGCAAGTCAGGACACCCACTAACACACAGCTCCTTTCTCTATCTGCAAAGTAGATAGTGTTCTGACACTCCTGCTTGTCCCCTCATCCCTCAAGAGGCTCTCTCCACACCAGGAAGAAAGCCTCGCCGACTGCCGATGTCGCTGGACTCCAGGACAGGTAAGTGTCCATTAATTAAAAGCCAGCAGCTGTAGTATGTGTAGCTGCTGGCTTTTAATTATTTTTTTCCCGGACGTCTCTTTAAAGAGAGTGTCCTGACTTGCCTGCTCACCCCCTCCCCCTCAAGAGGCTTTCTCCACACCAGGGAGAAAGCCTTGCATTACTGTGTGGAGTTACAGACAGAAGAACAGGAAGTGAGGATTTCTCAGAAGAAATAAGGACATTTAAAAGCAAAATGGAAGGATGAGGTAAGTGAAGGAGGACTGCACTAAGGTAAAGGAAGCTATTTAGGGGAAAAAAAATTTTTTTTACAACCCCTTTAAAGAGAAGGTCCGGGAAAAAAAAATTAAAAGCCAGCAGCTACACATACTGCAGCTGCTGGCTTTTAATAAATGGACACTTACCTGTCCTGGAGTCCAGCAACGTCGCCAGTAGTGTTCCCGGCGTGAAGCCATTGCGGGTAAGGGAACCCGGCAGTGTAGCCTTTCGGTTTCACGCCAGGAACTTTACTCCGCTCTTCTCTCCTATTAGCCCAGCGGCCAGGGGAGGCGGAGGGAGCCCCCGTGGTGACGTCACTGCCGTGGCCGGAATCCCGGACGTGGGAAAGGATTCCTGTCAAAGACCCCCTCCCCCTGAAATGTGCCAATTGTGGCACCGGAGGGGGGGGGGAGGAATCCAATGAGCGGAAGTTCCACTTTAGGGTGGAGCTCCACTTTAACCATTTCAGCTCCGGAAAGCTTCACCGCCCACCCCCTCCTGACCAAGCCATTTTTTGCGATGCTGCTCTGCGTCACTTTAACTGACAATTGTGCGGCCGTGTGTTGCTATACCCCCAAAAATACAGTTCTTATGGTGGTATTTATTTGTGTTTTTTTTTTTTTTTTTTTTTTGCACTATATACAAAAATAAGACTGGCAACTTTGAAAAAATATATATATTTTTTTACTTTTTGCTATAAAACATGTAAACACAGAGATCCACGTCCTGTCAGGGAGAGGAGACCAATGGTGTGTCCCTTGTACATAGGGACAACCATCGGCCACCTCCCCCAGTCAGTCCCCTCCCCCCACAGTAAGAATCATCTAGCAGGGAACACATTTAACCCCTTGATCGCCCCCTAGTGTTAACCCCTCCCCTGCCAGTCACACTTATACAGTAATCAGTGCATATTTATAGCACTGTTCGCTGTATAAATGTAAATGGTCCCAAAAATGTGTCAAAAGTATCTGATGTGTTGCCGTAATATCGCAGTCCTGACAAAAATCTCAGATCGCCGCCATTACTGGTAAAAAAAATAATTAAGAAAAATTTCATAATTCTATCCCCTATTTTGTAGACGCTACGTTTGTGCAAACCAATCAATATGCTGCTATTGCTATTTACAAAAAAATATGTAGAAGAATACATATCAAACTCAACTGAGAAGAAAAAAATGATATTTATTATAGCAAAAAAATTTTTTTTACCGGGGTATTGCGCGCTCCAGCGTATAGTGCGCAACCCTAAAGTGGACCCGCATTCCTGTGGAAAAAAGATTTTTGTACTTACAGTTTTGGTGTCTTGTGCGGCGGCCACGTTGGGTCCGGCGTCCTTCTGCGGCGTCCTCCCTGCTCAATCTCCGCTTTCCCATGCCAAGTTTGAATACTGCGCCTGCATATACCGAGCGCAGTACACTCGTGTATAGTCGGGCAGGCTCGGCTACTCTCGCGCTCACGTCCTGTACGTCCAGGACGTGAGTGCGAGAGGAGCCGAGCCTGCCCGACTATACACGAGTGTACTGCGCTCGGTATATGCAGGCGCAGTATTCAAACTCGGCGCGGGAAATCGGATATCGGCGTATATGGCGCACCCACGATTTTGCCCCGATTTTCAGGGCAAAAAAGTGCGCGGTATACGCCGATAAATACGGTATTTTTAATTGTCCCTCTATTTTTGTTTATAGCACAAAAAATAAAAACCGCAAAAATGATCAACTACCACCAAAAGAAAGCTCTATTTGTGGGAAAAAATATGTAAATTTTGTTTGGGAGCCACGTCGCACGACCGCGCAACTGTCATTCAAAGCGTGACAGTGCTAAAAGCTGAAATTTCGCCTGGGCAGGAGGGGGGTATATGTGCCCAGTAAGCAAGTGGTTAAAAACGCAATCATTATATCCAAAGATAGAAGCAGTTGAAATGTTATATTCAAGCTTGATCCCACCTCCTTTGCATCCCTATTGGGCAGAGATGGTGCCCATTATATTAAAGGCCCAATAAGGAAACTTGGGAATTAATTTGATTCAAAGACAAACACAGATAAATGGTTAATCTCTTGGGCACCAGAAAGCCTTAATGGCTGCAAGATTATGAAATGGAAGAGAAGAGCACACAGTAGTATTTGGCATTCTTCTCCTGCCCAATAATCAGCTAATAGGATTAACTTGACTTGCTTTCCTTTGAAGCACAGGCGCTGCACTCCTTGAATTCTGTGAATACAGAAGTGAGATAGATAAAAGGAAACTTATCCCACAAAACAGGATTTATGCAATAACTGTGCAAGGAGCAATTATGCACAACAGTCAATCAGAAATCAGCGTTCTTTAGTCTGCCTTGGCTAGTGTGGTACATAGGGTGCCCTATGTACAGAATGCAGAGTTCAAGGGTGCCCTATGTACAGAATGCAGAGTTCAAGGGTGCCCTATGTACAGAATGCAGAGTTCAAGGGTGCCCTATGTACAGAATGCAGAGTTCAAGGGTGCCCTATGTACAGAATGCAGAGTTCAAGGGTGCCCTATGTACAGAATGCAGAGTTCAAGGGTGCCCTATGTACAGAATGCAGAGTTCAAGGGTGCCCTATGTACAGAATGCAGAGTTCAGGAGTGTGACACACAGAGTGCAAAGTTGCGCTGTGTGCAGAGTTTAGGGGTGCCCTATGTACAGAATGCAGAGTTCAAGGGTGCCCTATGTACAGAATGCAGAGTTCAAGGGTGCCCTATGTACAGAATGCAGAGTTCAAGGGTGCCCTATGTACAGAATGCAGAGTTCAGGAGTGTGACACACAGAGTGCAAAGTTGCGCTGTGTGCAGAGTTTAGGGGTGCCCTATGTACAGAATGCAGAGTTCAGGCGTGTGGTACACAGAGTAAGCACGGCCAGCGCTGTTCTGTCAGCAAGCGGCGTGGATAAGCATAATACACCCGCCCCTTAGAAAAAACATCCGCCCCTTGCTGTATTTAAGCGCGACCAGCGCTCTTCTATCTTGATGGGTCCCCCATCTGATAGAGCAAGCGGCGTGTTAACTGCGTATGCTCCAACTACAGCTGTTCATTCTCAGAGATTTCCGTGATCTCCGATTGCGCATTCGCCGTCCAGGCTGGGCACTATCTGATAGGGGACCCATAATGATAGGACACCGGCCATACATGGATCAAAATATGCAACAAAAAAACAGGATTCCTTCTTGTGGATCAAATCTGGCTGGTTCAGCAGGGACCAGCAGAGATTCGATCCATGTATGGGCTGGCTAATTGTACCCCTCCAAAAAAAAAAATCAATCTGTTATAGCTGCAAAGGTGGGCAAACTCAATATTGAACCCTACAGACTAAAACGCCATTAAAGTTCATGTGTGTGTAAAGGCAGGCGTCCCAGTACTTTTGAGAATATCGTGTATTTTTAATAACAATAAAATACAAAAATTAGCAGTTGTATATGATATATATATATTTTTTTTTTAGCAAAATTTGAATTTCTTTTTGGACTGAGGCTTTTTGAAAGTTCACAGTATTTTTATTTTTTATATTCCTGTTATTTAGCAAAGATAGTCAACTTACAAAGGCATAGAAGACACAGTATCAGCCATACAAAACATAATTCATAATGTTTTAACATAAACGCCTGGTCATGTTCAGCCTATATGGTGGTTGTGTGCGCATTTCTGTTAAATGAGGTGATTTCTGAGAAGCAAGAAGCTAGAAATCGGTTCTAAAAGGGAAATTGCGCAAGTCTACGGGATTTTGGTTCAGAACTGTCGCGTCTTTCGACAACAGAGGAAATGGGGTCACGATTGCTAAAGGGTCAGGCTTGACTTTATGTTAAAACCACATGGACGCAAGTACATTGTGTTCCATGCAGTTATTGTCGGGAGAAAGGCTGTGTATTATCTTGATTGTTACACAACAGAGAGGAAGCGGCCTTTGTCACTGATGGCTCACAATAATAGGCAATGTCCAAACTGTACCAAATGTGCTGACTTGTTCTTCAACATGCACTTAATTGTCCATCTATCTATTCATCTTTATATGTTATGTGTCACTTCATTGGGAACATCAGTAAGCCTAATAGTGAATTATGTGCCCCTTTTGTAACATTAACATCTAATGCTGCATTCCGGTTAAATTGTCAATTGTTGCCTGGAAATGCATACAGGGGCACGGTCAAGGTGCTCCAGAAATGGGATTCTCCGCCTGGCTTTGCTGTTTGATGTTTAATATCATCAAGATGTTGGTACCATAACCTGTGGTCCTGAACCCATTGATTATCTAGTGAGCCTATAAGCAGAGGCGTACTAAGTGGGGGGTGGGGGGGCGGGCCTCTCCAGGTACCACACACTGGGGGGGGGGGTGTCATGCCGGCACCCCCCTCCGTGATTTAAATGGTGGCGCTATCAGAGCCTTTCTTTAGTGTAATAATGAGATATTGTCCCATTTAGGTGCTCTCCTCCAAACCACTGATCCTTACCTTGCGGTTGCTGCTCATCACTATTTACTCCATTGCAGCCTTCAATAAAACCCCCTCAGGCCTGGCAATTATTATACAGGATTTATATAGCGCCAACATTTTGCCGCAGTGCTTTACAACATGAAGTCAACCAGTACAGTTTCAATACAGGAGGAATCAGAGGAGATCCGAGCACAGGAGGTCACTTGTGCTCTTATACCTGGAAGTGACAGGTATTTTTGCCAGGAGGTGCCCTCATTCCCGCAAGTGACAGGTATTTTTGACAGGGGATGCCCTCATTCCCAGAAGTGACAGGTATTTTTGCCAAAAGGTGCCCTCATCCCCGCAAGTGACAGGTATTTTTGCCAAAAGGTTCCCTCATTCCCGGAAGTGACAGGTATTTTTGCCTGGAAGTGCCCCTTATTCCCGGGAAGTGACAGGTATTTTTGCCAGGAAGTGCCCTCATTCCCGGAAGTGACAGGTATTTTTGCCAGGAGGTGCCCTCATTCCCGGAAGTGACAGGTATTTTTGCCTGGAAGTGCCCCTTATTCCCGGGAAGTGACAGGTATTTTTGCCAGGAAGTGCCCTCATTCCCGGAAGTGACAGGTATTTTTGCCAGGAAGTGCCCTCATTCCCGGAAGTGACAGGTATTTTTGCCAGGAGGTGCCCTCATTCCTGGAAGTACCAGGTATTTTTGCCAGACGGTGCTCTCATTCCTGGAAGTGACAGGTATTTTTGCCAGAAGGTGCTCTCATTCCTGGAAGTGACAGGTATTTTTTGCAGGAGGTGCCCTTATTCCCGGAAGTGACAGGTATTTTTGCCAGGAGGTGCCCTCATTCCCGGAAGTGACAGGTATTTTTGCCTGGAAGTGCCCCTTATTCCCGGGAAGTGACAGGTATTTTTGCCAGGAAGTGCCCTCATTCCCGGAAGTGACAGGTATTTTTGCCAGGAGGTGCCCTCATTCCTGGAAGTACCAGGTATTTTTGCCAGACGGTGCTCTCATTCCTGGAAGTGACAGGTATTTTTGCCAGAAGGTGCTCTCATTCCTGGAAGTGACAGGTATTTTTTGCAGGAGGTGCCCTTATTCCCAGAAGTGACAGGTATTTTTGCCAGGAGGTGTCCTCATTCCCGGAAGTGATGGATATTTTTGCCAGGAGGTGCCCTCATTACTGGAAGCGATAGGTATTTTTTGCCAGGAGGTGCCCTCATTCCCGGAAGTGACAGGTATTTTTGCCAGGAGGTACCCTCATTCCTGGAAGTGATAGGTATTTTTGCCTGGAAGTGCCCCTTATTCACGGAAGTGACAGGTATTTTTGCCAGAAGGTGCCCTCATTCCCGGAATCTCCTCTTCCCATTTCTCCCGCCCTCGCCCTCCTCTCTGTCCTGCTCTGACATTGGCCAAAAATTCAAATATAACATTCTAATTGGGCACTTTTGTTCAAATGTCTGGTTTCTGTCTCCTTGTTTTTTTTTTTCTCTCCTTACTTTTTTTTTTTTTTACTTTTCACTATGTTCTTATAATGGAATCTTGACAAAGGGTATCATTTTGTCAAGAAAAAATACATAAATCCTGCATAATAATAATAATAACAAATGTATTAAAGGCAAAACCTAAACTCTTTTCATAGATTAGTTGCCTAGACTTGGGCTTGGAGTGTTTTATCTCAGAGATAAAATATTGCTTTCCAACTATTGGCAGGCCACCAAGACGAAGAAGTAAAGCCTGGGAGCTCGGTCACCTACGTATATATTATCAAAAGCCTGTGTCCATGTGCTTTACATTTTCCAGTTTTGTGTTGTCCAGGCCTTGGCATAGAGAGCACTGCTATGATTAAGCCCTTGGAATCCAAATTCTGATAAAGCAGATTCATCATTGGCCGAACTTGCCATATCTGTTACCTATGAAATAGTGTCTTCACTAAAACGCATTTCTCCGAAAATAGTAATTTAAGTATATTAAGGATGGAAGCAGATGTTTGGTGCCCAACTCTTTCCAAACTTCTTGTTAAAGCAGAGTCCCACCCAAAAATGGAACTTCCACTTTTCGGGAACCCTCCCTCCCTCCCAGTGTCACATTTGGCATCTTTCAGGGGGCAAGGGGGTGGAGAAACAAACTGGTCCCAGGAGAGAGCGGGGACCAATGATGGCGCGCCACTCTACTCGGGCATGTGCAGTAGGGAACTGGCAGTGAAGCCGCAACGCTTCTCTTCCTGATTCCCTCACCGAAGATGGCGACGGGGGCAGCCGAGAAACGAGCGATTGCTCGGCCTCAGCTGACGACATCGTGGGCACGCTGGACAGGTAAGTGTCCATTTTTAAAAGTCCGCATCTGCAGTATTTGTAGCCGCTGGCTTTAAAAAAAAATATATTTCGGGTGGACCTCCGCTTTAAATTTTGTTTCTGTCTGTGTCCGTATTGGCGAGGCCACTAACCAATTCAAACCCTACAACACTAAACCATAAAGGTGTTTTAATTGCATTCTCTCTTGCAAAGATTTCCCCCCCCCCCCCCCCGGGCAGAAATTGAGGGGAATCCCTCAAGTAGCAACGCAAACATGTTTTTAAAGCCTTTTTGAGCTTTTGGTGTTTTTTTTATTAGCCAGTAGAGAAAAATATAATTCCGTTCATCATTTGTTATCTTTTTCAGCTTTTTCATCTGCTTTTTATTTATTTTATTATAATTTTTTTTAGAAGGGGTAAAGGGTTAGAGGTTAAGGTTGGCGGTTATTTTTTTTTTTTATTATTTACTTTTATTTAGTCATTGCATTTGAGCAAAAAAACACGTGACAAAATGAGCTTAAATGCTCAAAAAACGCTTGAATCAAGCGTTTCCATGCATTTCTATGGAACAAAACAAACCGTTCCCAAACACACCAATCGGCTGTGTTCAAGTGAATTAACAACAACAAATGTTGGCTGTTCATGCTCAACAACTGTCTGGCAATAAATCTGTAATGCCGCGTACACACGACCATTATTCATGTCATGGGCCGTGATTCCTCTCAAGCCTGCCAACACATACAACGGCACTATAAAGTGGAAGTTCCATTCGAATGGCGCCACCCTTTGGGCTGATCATGCAAATTTCCCTTCTCATAACTTGCTTCTGAGGATGTGTGGGGTTTTTTTCCCTGTCGTTAAAGCCTACACACGGCCGTTTTTCACGAGAAAAACTATGAGAAAAAAGAGCCGGTTCTAAATTTTTAATGGCCTTTTTTCTCGTCGAGAAAAATGCTCTGGAGCCCACACACAACTGTTTTTCACAACCAATTAAAAAAATTGCATTGTTCTTGTCATGAAAAACACGTGTACGCGCCATTACGTCAGATTATCCGATTGTGTGTACACAAATCTGTCCAACTAAAATCCGATGTACAGACACGCATGCTCTGAACCAACGGTAAACATCAGACAACAATAGCAGAAGTTGCCCAAAGGGTGGCGGTAAAAAGCTGAAAAAACGCATGATTTGGTGAATGTTGGCTGAAAATGTTGGGCCGTTTTTATGCAGAACAAGTTCATGGCCAATACCCAATACCCTTTAGACCAAAATCCACAGAAAAGTCTAATGGAAGTCCGATCGTGTGTAAGAGGCTTTAGATTGTTGAGAACTGACATCTGAAAGCTAGTCAGGTGTAGGTGATGTGCTTTCCTTAACTGCTTGCCAACCAGCCGCCGCAGTTATACGGCGGCAGGTCGGCTCTGCTGGGTGAGGTGACGTAGCTATACGTCATCTCGCTGAGCAGCCAATAGGGGCGCATGCACCCCCGCTCGCCCGTGACTGCCGCCGAGCGAGGACCGGGAACTGTGTGTGTAAACACATATCTCCCAGTCCTGTCAGGGGAGAAATAACGCAACTCGTTCGGGAATAGGAATGTACGTAAACGACGCTACTACGACGTAACGACGTGATTTCGCGCAATGCACGGCGGGAAATTTGGGAACGGAGCATGCGCAGTTCGATCGCCACGGGAACGCGCCTATTTTAAATGCTTCACGCCCCCTACTCGCGTAGATGGATTGCGCCGGGAGAAATACACTACGCCGCCGTCGTTTACTGGACAAAATCTACCTGGATTCCACGTAGAGCCAGGTAAAAAACGGCGGCGTAGTGTATTTCGGAAACGCTACGATAATCGAATTCTCTGTGAATCTGGCCCTAAGTTTTTTGTTTGACTGCGTTGAGCTTTAATTTTCATTTTATGAAGATTCTTGGTTCCCTTCACTGCTAGCATTACACAAAGTGAGAGGCTCTGCGATCCTCTGCAGCCAGGACCCTCCTGTGTATGCAACTTGCAAGCATCGTGGTTTTCTTGTTCTCTAGCAGTATCAATATTGGTACAAAGTATTTTACGGCTGTCGTTGTCTGGCACACTGTGGTCTGATGCCATGCCAGTAATTTACAGGAATCTCAAACAACACAGTTACAGTATCTCATTCCCCCTAGTGTCATCATTACGGCCTCTGTTTTCATTCAGCGGTTGCGTCATGAAGATAGTTAGGCTGGTGACAGCCGGGGAATTGTTAGTGTCGCTTTAACAGTCAGTGTTTTCTATGCATATTTGCAATGTTACAATACAAGAATGTATTATTCAGTGCATTCCAAACTCGGCAGCATATTTGTAAAATAGGATAATCATTTGGCATTCTTATTGGCATCACACACGTGAATGGGCTGTCCTTTCATATCGTTTCACGCTTATTGTCAGCAATCATGGTAACAGATTTTGAAAATGAATGCAGCAGCCAGCAGGAGAGGAGGGAATCTGGCAGTGCTGCAGGGGGAAAATGGGGTGCCAGGAAGCCGGGGAAATCGGCATTGTGCGGGATAATTATGGTGTGCCCAGGCACATCCGGCACACCCTGTGCACACGCCTATGAGTGCGAGCGTTACTGCAATGTGAAAGTCTGAGTAAACCACTTTAATGTTGATATAGATCAGTGGTCTCCAAACTATGGCCCGGGGCCAGATGTGGCCCTTTGCTTGCTTTTACCTGGCCCTTAGGGCCATCATTTCTCCTCAATGACCCCAACGAAGGGGCACAATTCCTCCCAATGAGACCAATGATGGGGCCCAATGACACCCAATAATGGGGCACAATTTCTTCCAATGAGACCAAAAATGTGTCTCAATGACACCCAATAATGGGGCACTATTCCTGCCAATAAGAACAACAATGGGGCCCAATGAGACCCAATAATGGAGCACTATTCCTGCCAATAAGAACAACAATGGGGCCCAATGAGACCCAATAATGGAGCACTATTCCTCCCAATAAGACCAACAATGGGGCCCGATAACATCCAATAATGCGGCACAATTCCTCCCAATGAGACCAACAATGGGGCCCAATGAGACCCAATAATGGAGCACTATTCCTCCCAAAAAGACCAACAATGGAGCCCAATGAAACCCAATAATTGGGCTTAATTCCTCCCATTGAGACCAACAATGGGGCCCAATGAGACCAACAATGGGGCACAATTCCTCCCAATGAGACCAACAATGGGGGCCAATGACACTCAATAATGGGGCACAATTCCTCCCAATAGGGCCCAATGACACTTAATAATGGAGCACAATTCCTCCCAATGAGATCAACAATGAGACCCAATGATTGAACACAATTACTTACACTGATGTCAGGACTTTTTGTACTCCCGATGGTCACAGTCCGGCCCCCCTAAAGTCTGAAGGACAGCAAACCAGCCCTTTGTTTAGAAAGTTTGGAGACCCCCGCTATAGATGAATGTTAAAGGGGTTGTGAAGGTTTGGGTTTTTTTCCCCTTAAAGTGGATGTAAACCTGAAATTCTTTTTTTTTTTTTCTTTGCTGTCACATTGTAGAGTAAAAGATTTCCTATCATCTGTGCCCAGTCTTGTCACAAAGAGTTAATCCAGCTCTAAGCAATCCTCTTTTATTGTTCAGTGAAATAAAAAGAACTTCCAGAGAAAAACCTTGGTCCGTTCCGCCCCCTTGCTGTGAGTGACAGGTTATTTATATATCTCATGCACTATTTTTTAATTCCCACCCCCACTCCTTTTCTGGATTTTGACTGGATGTTAGTGATCATAGGAGAATCGGCACTATGGCAGTAGTTTAGAAAGGATGAGAGTGGGTTTACATTCACTTTAATGCATCCTATGCATTAAGGTGAAAAAAAAAACTGGCAATGATGGTTTAACTTACCTAAGCCCCGAAATTCTGTGGGCTCTTTCCCGCCACGGTTTCCCTCAACTTGAGTCGGCTCGTCATTGGATATTGATAGCAGCGCACCCATTGGCTCGCGCTGCTGTCAATCATATCCAATGATGTGGCGTGCCGGGGGCGGGGCCAAGTGATAGAGTGAGCGGCTATATCTGCCGCCTGTATCACGGGAGCGCGCCCACAAGAGCTTTCCACCGAGCTTGCATGATAGTAGAAAGTTCTTGCAGGGGGGAACCGAGACAGCCGCCGAGGGACCCCAGAAGACCAGGTTCGGGGCCACTCTGTGCAAAACGAGCTGCACAGTGAAGGTAAGTATAACATGTTTGTTGTTTAAAAAATAAAAATAAAATTAAAGGACATAAATTAAATGAAGATATGTTCCCTGCTTTTGACTTCTAGTAAAATTGCTCACAACCCCACTTGATTTGTTTTGCAGGTCCAATTATGATGACTGGAGGCCAGCTCTGGCAAGTTTGCTACAACCCATCCCATTTCCCAAAGAGTGAGTACAGAGCCCTCCATGGTGCTTATAATGTGTATGTTTGGGAGCAAAGAGGTTTACTTTGTTGTTAATCAGTTTTTATTGGTTGGGATTACAATAGCGCAGTTGTCAAGGAGCCTGAAAAGTGTTGACAGGGATTCTATACTTCCTGTCTTGTGTTGCTGTTTTACATTTTCCCTTTCCTTTCTGATTGTTGTCACCAGCACAGGCAATCTTATGGTGCTAAAGGAACAGCGGTCTATGGTTACATAGACAGTATATCAGTTCATGGGAAGTATTGCAACTGTGATCAGTGTATCATTGGTGCACAGTGAAATGCAGAGTTATTACTCCAGTGCCACATATAGGTATGAATCTACTGGGTCACTCTTCTGTGCTTTAGCCCCCTCCCTTCTGTTAAGTGCCCCCACAGCAAGCAGCTTGCTATGGGGGCACCCAAGCCGAGCCACAGCTCCCTGTATTCATTCAGACACGGAGCTGCGGTTCGACCCTGTCCCCTCTCTCTCCAGATTGGCTAACTGACTTTGATTGACAGCAGCAGGAGCCAATGGTGCTGCTGCTGTGTCTCAGCCAATCAGGAGGGAGAGTCCTGGACAGCCGTGGACCTCGCTGGACAGAGATGTGGCTCAGGTAAGTATTAGGGGGGCTGCTGCACACAGAAGGCTTTTTATCTTAAAGCATAGAATACAATAAGATAACCTTCTGCCTTTTCAACTCTTTTAACCCCTTCAATACCGGGCCATAGGGGATTTACGTCTTGAACAACCCCTTGCCGATGAGACTGGACGTCACAGGACGTCCTGTCTTCACGGCGTTCTGTCGCTCTTCTTTTGTTTATAGCGCAAAAATTAAAAACCGCAGAGATGATCAAATACCACCAAAAGAAAGCTCTATTTGTGTGGGGAAAAAAACATAACGATTTAATTTGGGTACAGTGTTGCATGACCGCGCAATTGTCATTCAAAGTGCAACAGCGCTGAAAACTACAAATTGGTCTGGGCAGGAAGGGGGTGAAAATGCCCTGTATGGAAGGGGTTAAAGAACGGCTATTTCAGGACATACTATCATGACATGTCATAGGCTGGCCAAAGATTAGGCAGTTTTCTTTCCTTCACTTATGGGTTGAAGGCATAGGTGTGCGCAGCCTATTGCATTAGGGTGTGCACCCCAAAGCTTAAACACACATGAACGCCACCTGGAGGAAGCTCTGATGGTGGGAGACAGTTGATTGGGAGCATATTATGCAACATTCTAAATACGAGTGTAGTGTGTTCCTATGGATGAACCTAGCCTTTAATATAATGGGGGCATTTACACTGGCCACTGGCACCCCACACCACCCACCTAGTGCCACTCCTGGATAATGCTAATGCATATGAGGCGATTAGGGTGTACCCAGGCACACCTAGCACACCTATGGTTGATAGAGAGAAAGGTGCCTATTACCCCATCAGCACGGTCAATGTTAAAGGAGTTGTAAAGGAAAAATAACTTTGCCTAAACTTATTGTCTGCAAGGTAGACAGACAGAATAGTGTAATGATTCTGTTAAAAAAATAGTAAATACCTAATAAATTCCTTCATCTATATCACCTCCGGCGTTCTAGTTTCTGTTCTCTCATTCACTTCCTGGTTTGCGGTGCTCGTTCATGTAAGAACTACATTTCCCAGTATGCATTGCGGCACGCCCAGTAATTCACACCTCCTTGAAGTCTCTAACACGTAGAGAGCGTCCTGCCGCACAGATGTAGTTCCCAGGAGGGGGCGAGCACGTCACTGACCACCGCAGTAAAGCCTCCCTTCACGGTGGTGAGTAACAATCAGACAAGAGCTGTGGGAGCTGTGGTGGCTCAACGTGATTGGCACTGCGCTGACAAGCCGTTCACCTCTGCAGCCAAGGGTTCGGATCCCGGTCTCGGCTACATGTGAATTGAGTTTGGTGGTCTCAGCCCGGCTCCCGGTGGGTGTGCTATGCAAAACCACCACACTTGCACGCACACAAAATTGGTTTAACACACACGCACTTTGGCCATGAGGTCTCCTAAAATAGAGAGGCAAAGGACCTACGGGGCTGGCTGGGTGGGCTAGACCCCCTCACTCCCTCATAGGGGAAGTCCCTCTGCCCTGTTGGGGTCCTTTTGGGCCCCAGTCGGGCTCCCAAGTGGAGCAGGTAGGGCGGGGTGTGTGGGAGGCCCCCCCCCCTCACACCCGCCATTGCCACCGGGGGCATGGAGAAGGATGGCGATTGCCTCCGGGCAGGTGTATTTCGTTTTTCTGCTGCCCTAGGCCTGACTAAACTTGCGCACCCCCTAGTTTAAATATGACACACCCCTTCCTGTCAAAGCCACATCCCTGTCATGGGAAGAGGACAGAGGGATGCTGTGGGTGAAGGACAGAGGGATGCCCTGGGAGAAGGACAGAGGGTTGCCGTGGGTGACGGACAAAGGGACGCCGTGGGAAGAGGAGAGAGGGATGCTGTGGGAAGAGGACAGAGGGACGCCCCCCACAAAGTGCCGCCCTAGGCCTGGGCCTTGTTGGCCTAGGCCAGAATACATCCCTGCCTCCGGGGGGAAGGTCTGCCTACTCCCAACTCCTGCAGTCCAGCTCCTCTCTCTCGAGTTCACGCACAAAATACACTTAAAAAAAATAAAAAATTAGACAAGCAGGAAGTGAACAGAACAGAGAAGAAATAGAGCAACTTCTGAGCAAAAACAAACAATGCAGAAGTGAAAAGAGGAATGTCTGCAGGTAAAGGATGCTTATTATGAAAAAAATATTTTCCTTTACAACCCCTTTTAATGGGGGAATCCCTCCCACTGCACTATTGCAGTCTGACAGTGGGTGGTTTCCCCACCGTCAGAATACAGCGATCAATGCTGGCGGCTATAGCACCAGCAGTGGTCGCACAACAAAAAACCTGACAGGCTGGTTGTATTGAAGTCAATCAATAGATTGACTTCAGTACAACCAGCCTTCCCAGAGATGGATTAAAATGTGTCAGTTTCCTGCTGAAAAGGGCAAATTTCAGCTTAAGAGGCCTTTTACAGCGTGTTACCTTTGTGTATAATTTGAATGTCCCAAGCCATATTTAATAATCCCCCAACAGGTTATAGAGAGCACGTTTACATGTTTTGATAAAGAAGAAGTTACTGTGTTAGCAATGGAACAGCCTGGGTCCTTGAGGATCTGACTAATGAGCGTTTGTGTTAGAAAAAAAAAAATACGCGCCGCAGAGAATTAAAATTATCAACCATAATAGCGCCATTTATCAACCTGCTGCTCCCAGGAGGTTCTGATAGTTTACATGCGGATCATCTCCTGCATAGGAGTTAAAGTTGCTGGCTTTGAAAACAAACTGGCGTCATTAAGCCAAATTTGTCTTTTAGTAGCTCTCGTAGGAATGCATTATTCCATTGCCAATGATGCAACCTAGCTTGTAGGGCGACCCATAATTGCTTTGTCACTCTCATTAAAGGAGATGTGACCAGGGCTTAATTAAGTCACTTGGGTTCTCTGGCAAAACAAAGTATGTGACAGAAGAAAGTTTAAATGGGTGTTTGTGTGCGGTCAGAGCTTCATAACACAATGGAATAAACAGACTAAAATAGGTCGGGTCACCTGACAGTACATTTCCATACATGTGATGTTCAAGGTGTTTTATATGTCCAACACCTTCCCTCTACCACTTCCCAGACTAAGCATGTGCCATTTTTAAAGCATTTTTTCGGGGGGGGGGGGGGGGGGTTCTAATGCCGCGTACACCGTCTTTCGGGTTCTAAAAATTTATGTTTTTAATGGTCTAGAAAAAAAACATCGTTTTTTCAACCCGACCATTAAAACGGCCTTGCCTACACACGATCGTGAAAAAAAAAAAAGGCTCTAGCAAAGTGCGGTGACGTACAACACGTACGACGGCACTATAAATGGGAAGTTCCATGTGGAAGACGCAAACCCTTGGGGCTGCTTTAGCGGATTGCGTGTTAGTAAAAGACGATTCGCAATTTTCAGTCTGTTACAGCGTGATGAATGTGCTTACTCCATTACGAACGCTAGTTTTACCAGAACGAGCGCTCCCATCTTGCTTCTGAGCATGCGCATTTTTTTCACGTCGTTAAAGCCCACACACACGACCATTTTTTACAACCTTAAAAACGTTGTGAAAAAATAGAGCATGTTCGAAATTTTTAATGCCCATTTTTTACATTGTTAAAAATACTCTGGAGACCACACACGATCGTTTTTAACCACTTCAATACAGTTCACTTAAACCCCCTTCTTACCCAGACCAATTTTCAGCTTTCGGTGCTCTCACACTTTGAATGACAATTACTCAGTCATGCAACACTGTACCCAAATAAAAATTGCGTCCTTTTTTTCACACAAATAGAGCTTTCTTTTGGTGGAATTTAATCACTCGTGGGTTTTTTATTTTTTGCGCTATAAATAAAAAAAAGACGGTAGATTTTGTGAAAAAATAGCATTTTTCTTTGTTTCTGTCATAAAATTTAGCAAATTAGTATTTTTTCTTCATAAACGGGTGACAGGGCAGGTCACTGGTGGGTGACAGGTGACAGGGCAGGTCACTGGTGGGTGACAGGTGACAGGGCAGGTCACTGGTGGGTGACAGGGCAGGTCACTGGTGGGTGACAGGGTACGGTCACTGGTGGGTGACAGGGTACGGTCACTGGTGGGTGACGGTGACAGGGTACGGTCACTGGTGGGTGACTGTGACAGGGTACGGTCACTGGTGGGTGACTGTGACAGGGTACGGTCACTGGTGGGTGACGGTGACAGGGTACGGTCACTGGTGGGTGACTGTGACAGGGTACGGTCACTGGTGGGTGACAGTTGCACCGCTGATGACAGTCTATTTATGTGACAGGTGCACTTTATGGGTGACTGGTGACAATTGGGGGGGGGGGGGGCAAAGGGACAGATGTGTGCAGACACTACAGTAACACAGAATTGTAACTCACTGCTTCTAGCTCTTCTCTCCTCATACTGGAAACGATGTGTGAGGGGAGAAGAGCTGGTAACAGTTAGTTACAGCTCTTTGTTTACACTAGTGATCAGAGCTGATCACGTGGTACACAGCCCTGACCAATGGCTGTGTACCATTGTCAGTGATGAGCAGTGTTCCCGGGAACACGCTGCCACCGTCTGGCACGCGCAGCACGATCGCTCACACGCGCCGTGCACTTTGGGGGTGTTGCCATGCGTGATCAGCCGTGACTTCATCACGGCCGATCACATGGTTAACAGCGCATCCGCGCCGCTGTTCACCCCTGTCGGTAACGAGCGGTGTCTCCGTGACACGCCGCTACCGACAGTATAGGGATGCGCGCATTCCCTATTCAAATGACTACACGTCATATGACGTGCAGTCAGGATATTGGAGTCCTCCGCCCGCCGTCATTTGATGGTGAGCGGTGGACAAGTGGTTAATTACATTAAGGCATTTTTTAGAACCCGAAAAACGGTCACGTGTACGCGGCATTACTCGTTAGTGTTTTGTATTTTTTTTTTTTTTTTTATTGGCTAAGTAACTAAATGTGTCCCTTTTTATATGTTGACTTCACAACCTAGCAACAGAAGATACTGAATTAAATATGTAAGGTAGGGATTGGGTGTCATGACAATCCCCAAAGAAAAAAATAATAATTTTTCAAATATAAACATTTATTTAAAAAATAAAAATAAAAGTATAAATAAAACAGATTAAAAATGTATAAAAGGAATAAGGTATTCTTATCACTAGCCATTGCACAAATGACATAAATGATCATATATTATTCCAATACAATTACCCTTTACCATTCAACATGCACACTCTGACATACAGGCATACCCCACTTTTAACCACTTCCTTACTGGGCACCTAAACACCCTTCCTGCACAGGCCAATTTTCAGCTTTCAGCGCTGATGCATTTTGAATGACAAATTGCTCGGTCATACAACACTGTACCCAAATGATATTTTTTTTCACACAAATAGAGCTTTCTTTTGGTGGTATTTGTAAAAGCGTGGTTAGTCACAATTATATTACATATATTCATCAATAATATTGCATTATTTATCAATACACATAAATAGTTCTAATAGTGATACAGCGAGAGGAAATAAAAGGGTATGGGTGTCATTGAGACAGGAGGACACAGAGTTTTAAAAAATAAACAAAATGAAAAAAAAAAAAAGGTTTTAAAATGTATACAAATATAAAAAAAAAAAGCGTTTAAAAACAGATCTCATATAGATCTCTAAGTGCCGGTTCACACTACAGCAACTTGGGATCCCACTTGTGGCACCCCAAGTCACGCGACTTGAGAAATTCCATTGAAGTGAATAAGAGCCGTCTTAATGTACACTACTGAAGTCGCTCCGACTTCAGAAAAGCTTCCTGTACTACTTCAAGGTGACTTCTAGGCAATTTGTACCCATCGATTTCAATGGAAGTTGCCTTCAAAGTCGCATCTCAGGCAAACCCCTCCCTCCCACAGAGCTGATTATTGTTTGATTGGCCACTGGCAAAGTCGCCTGTCCTGGAGGCAACTTCAAGTCACATTGTAAGTTGGTCCAAGTCGCGCTGAAGTCGCCTTGAAAAGTCGCGATATAAGTCGGGTTGCCCCTGTGTGAATTGGCACTAAGGTCACTGTCCATCCGAGGTTTATCCTGTGTTGAGCCCTGATGACGTGGGAGTGCGCAAAATGCGTTGGATGCTTTTATGACATATTTACCAACAATTTCAATTATATTGGGATTATTTCATCTGTTTTCTTTTTTTCTGGCACTCCTTTGTAAATTAGATTGTAACCCCTCACTTTACTAAAAAAAAAAAAAAAATGTTCTTGCTGCCCCCCACTCCCCCATCACTTGCTGTCCTTGGGAACCCCTGGACACCAGGACCCTACCAGCAACACAAACAGAAATGTAAAAAAACTGAAATCTTGCTTGAAAATGGAGAGATATCTTGCAGGTCATTGCTCTTTCTCACGGCAATACATCAGGGTCGGCTATCCTTGTGTGTCTCAAAGATTTGGAACCTTTCATCCATATTGACAGTGTGGATACCTTTTAGAGCTGGTTCACACTGGGGCAGCACGACTTCAGGGGCGACTCGGCAAGGCGACCTGAAGACAACTTCAGAGGCGACTTGCAAAATGACTTCTGTATAGAAGTCAATGCAAGTCGCCCCGAGTCGCCCCCAAAGTTGTCCAAAAAACTTTCAAAGTCGGTTCTATTAAACGGTTCTATTGAATAGAACAGGGATGCGACTTGTCAGGCGACTTGTCAGGCGGCTGAGTCGCCTGACGAGTCGTCCCCGTGTGAACCGGCTCTTAGGGTTACTGGTGCATTTAATCGCTATCGATATTATTTTAGCTTTACTTTTGTTTAATGATTCTCTGTTTAGCAGTTTTAACCTAATGTGTGTTTGCTTCTCTTTTTTTTTATTTTTTTTTATGTGTTTGCTTCTTCTTTTTTTGCAGAGCTCTTGCCCACGAAACATTTACAAAGTAAGTATAAACATTTGATCTGGAAGATCTACTCTAATTTATGAATGTGAATCTGCTGGACCAGGGCTTTGCTGTTGAATGATGCCACGTGACTATAAGGAGACCCCCTTTCTCCCTCAACCTGATTATGGGTTTTGTGATTAAAATCACTAAAAATAAAGTTGTCTCTAGCCTGGGCAAAGTTAACAGAGAATGTATTGAAAAATAAAATAAACAATGAATGAATGGGGTTATCTTCTTTGAACACAGCATGTCAAAATAATCTAAAGATATAGGCAGCTAAAGTGTTGGGCAATTCTCAACTTTTACTTTGAGGTGGGCTTGATCTTGCCTGTTGCTGCCTCCTAGTCCTCCCTATTGGTTATTAAGACTGTGGATAAAGTTATAGGCAATTATCAATTTTGTGGGCTTAATCTTGCCTGTTGCTGCCTCTTAAACCCCCCCTATTGGTTAATCAGACTGTTGGGAATTGCCTATAACGTTATGCATTTTGTCTTGAAAAGGTGAGCTTAATCTTGCCTGTTGCTGCCTCTTAAACCCCCCTATTGGTTAATGAGACTGCGGATAAAGTTACAGGCAATTCTCAACTTTAGCTTGAAAAAGTGGGCCTGTTGCTGCCTTTCTAAACCCTGCTATTGGTTAATGAGACTGCGGATAAAGTTACAGGCAATTCTCAACTTTAGCTTGAAAAGTTGGGCTTGATCTTGCCTGTTGCTGCCTCATAATCCTCCCTATTGGTTAATTGGTATGCAGAAAAATATATAGGCAATTTTGCCACTTTCTTTAAAAGGTGGGCTTGATCTTGCATGCTGCTGCCTCATAAACCTCCCTATTAGTTACTTGGATTGTGGATTATAATGAAGGCCCATCAGGGAGGTCTGGATGATGGAAAGGGCAGGGTCAAATTCAGCTTGTACTAGACTATTGAATATTTGAATGTAACTTTAGCTGTCTATAGCTAATGTTTTCTAATCTAAAAATGTCACCTCGGTTTCTTAAAGTGTTACTAAACCCACAACAGTAATATCAGTCTGTAGATGCAGTAAAGTATGCTGGTTATACTCACTGTGGAAGGGGTTAATCCTCTACACTGTGTAAAAAGGCGGTTTGGTCCTGTCTTAGCTGAACCTCCCCTTCTTCCACAGTCCCCAATCCATCTGCTGGTAGAACAGAGCCTTGGGGTCAAGCTGCACATGCTCAGTTTGGTGTGTATTGCTAGAGGGTTTTTTCTTTTCTTGAGAGTGCGCATGGGATCGGCACAGGGCCAATCAGCACTGTCCAGACAGAGGGTCAGGGGTCCTGCAGACTCTTAAGACAATCGGGGGAGAATGAAAACTCCTCCTATAAACTTTAACCAGACACAGATAAGTCACAAGACTGTGATACACTGCCAATAAGAAAAGGTATTTAGCAGTTTACAGTTACTAAAATAATTGCATTTCTGTGTTCTGTGTACCGTGGGAGACCAGATATAGCGAATGCAGGGCCCTGGGGAAATGTTTGTTTACATAAGCATATTTCCCCCTTCTTCCTCACCATGACATGATCGTCGAGTCCGCGGGACCCGCGGTCGGAGTCCACAATGCCGCTTCTTAAAGGGGACATATATATACGTCCTTTTGCCTGCCCATGCCATTCTGCTGACATACATCTGCATGCCGCGGTCCGCATGTGGTTAAATAATGGAAGTCAGAAACATTTTAAATAATCCAATAAAAATCTATTGAAATAAAAATAAAAATAATGGAAGTCAGCACAGCTTCACCTCATTCACTGAGCTAAGTGAAAATCTCCTTGCAGAGTGAACAGCCTTTACTTTAGTAAATAAACCCAACTAGGTTGTCAGTTCAAACAAAAAGTTAGGAACTCGTTGCTCAGATATACACTTTAAATAAGAATCAATTTTCACTTTAGAATGTTTCTAAAAGCTGAACTCTGGGAATTCAACAAAATCTACCCTTGTAGCGCCCCGTGCTGCAAGGGTTAAATGCTTGTTTAGTCTAGGGGGGCAGGGATAAGGTGTATAACTTACCCTATAGCTTGGTCCTGCAGGCTCAGGCATTGTGCTGTTCCAAGGCTGTGGGCAGTTTTTTGGGATGATTATGTATTATGTAGAGCTATTAACCCTGCATTGTAAAAGGTTTGAGACTACAGCGTTGGGTGCCTTTTGAGAGGCAGAGCCATCCCTGCCAGGAGAACACTGTTAATACGGCTAGCAGCTATAGTCGCTGGCAAAAAATTGCATTCTAAAAGTCCGGCATGCTGGTTGTACCCAAGTCGATCGATGCAACTTGGGTGCAATTAACCTGCCTATAGATGGATTGAATCTCGGCCGGACCTTGCTTAACCTGCCTGAGATTCAATCCATCTATGGCCAGCTTGAAACTGGTGGTGTGAATGGAGGAAGCCTGCTGAAGCCAGGAATAAGGTATTACAGCTAAGCCGTGCACCCCTAGACTAAACAAGCCTTTAACCATTGCAGTGCAGGGGAGGCCCTCTACAAGGGTAGATTTCGTCTAACTCCCAGAGTTCAGCTTTAAACACTTTGGTTTCTCTGCTTTAATCTTTTTACATTCAGTGACCCAGGCCATGTCTGTGTAATAGCTGCAAAACTTCCCAGCTGAGTACCAACTAACCTGTGTGTTTTCTCATCCTGCCCATGCAGGGAGCTGAAATACGTCATTCAGAGATTTGCAGAGGACCCTAGGCAAGAGGTAAGAATTTCCCCTGGGGGAAAGAATAGTGCACAGAAAGAAATGACTTATCTCGTTAAAGGTTATTGTGCTGCTAAGAGAAAAGAGCTTGTTTTTGCTTTGCATTTATTATCAAGTGTGTTATAGACATAAGCTAATTAGCTGGGTAATACCATTTAAAAATATATTGGAAATGTATGTATACCTGTTCAGAGCTTGAAACAATCATTATGTAATAGAGATATAAAATAGACAATCCACTAAAAAGTGATTTGTTTTAGTTAAAAGTGGAGCCTGGTGGGCCGAGTCAGCCCTTGGCTTCTTATAGGTCTTGGATACCCCAACAATGAGTGCTCTATTTGTATAATTCTTGTTGCCCTGAGAGTTCTGGATGTTCCCCCACATTTTTGAGTGTTCTAGCATATCCTTTTGTGTGCCGGCGTCTCCTGTGGTCTTCTCCGGCGTCTCCTGTGGTCTTCTCCGGCGTCTCCTGTGGTCTTCTCCGGCGTCTCCTGTGGTCTTCTCCGGCGTCTCCTGTGGTCTTCTCCGGCGTCTCCTGTGGTCCTCTCCGGCGTCTCCTGTGGTCTTCTCCGGCGTCTCCTGTGGTCTTCTCCGGCGTCTCCTGTGGTCTTCTCCAGCGTCTCCTGTGGTCTTCTCCAGCGTCTCCTGTGGTCTTCTCCGGCGTCTCCTGTGGTCTTCTCCGGCGTCTCCTGTGGTCTTCTCCGGCGTCTTTTGTTGTGCGCCAGTGTCTTGTGTTCCATTATCTTCCAATGCTTTCTCCCAAGAATAAAATAAACAATACCCAGCAGGTGGACAGGGGCCTTCATAATAGCTGTGAAGAAATCTTATCTATAGACTCCCTAAGAGATGGAGTAGGTTGAACTCTCCAAGATCTACCAAAACAGAAATATCCGTTTTGGGTGGAATGATCCTTTAATATAAATTGTAATCCGGCACCTACCACCTTTACAAACTGTTCACCACATGCATTATATTATTCAACGTTGTTGAAACAGGAAGTCAGTTGTGTCAGAAAATAACATCAGGATGAGACAATAATCTTTATTATCTTCTGCTACTTTGAGGTGAATCCGGCACAATGGAAAGTAATGACATTTTATGAACTCTATTTCTTTTTTCTGCGTAAAGGAAGTAAACCGCTATCATCTGACTTCTGGCCATTTCCTTGTGGTTCAAGTTAGGTCATACTACATGCTAACACAGCATACCTTAAGTCAGGGATCTCGAAACGGTGGCCCTGGGGCCGAATGCGGCCCTGTGTGTGCCTTAAAGCGGTCCTTGGGACACTATTTCATCCTGCTCCAATGGGGCATAATTCTTGTTGCTGACAACTCCTCTAACTGACACTATCAATTCTTTCCATTGACACCAACGATGGGGCACTAGTCCTCCCACTGACATCAAAGTTATGGTATTATTTACTCCCACTGGGCACTTGGACATTTTCTATGGCCCTAGTCTGGCCCCCCTAAAGTCTAAAGGACCGTAAACTGGCCCTTTGTTTAGAAAGTTTGGAGACCCCTGCCTTAAGTGATTGTAAACCTCTGAAATTAAAAATGAACAAAGCATATCCCCTATATCAGGGATCCTCAAACTATGGCCCTCCAGGTGTTGTAGAACTACACATCCCATGAGGCATTGTAACACACTGACATTCACAGACATGACTAGGCATGATGGGAAATGTAGTTCCTGAACAACTGGAGGGCCGTAGTTTGAAGACCCATGTCCTATATAGTGTGTACTTGCCTCCATCTAAAGCACCTAGTGTGTTTCCTATCTGCTCTCTCTTGCTCTGCTATCTTTATTAGTCTGACTGGTTATGCAGAGAAAACTGAATGCCTAGGGACAGCCCGGCCCCCTGACCAGCACACAGAGGGTGATTGACAGCCTCAGCTGTTCATGTTTCCCTGAGACCGTGTAGAGAGGGTGGCGTGTGCTTTCCCTCCACTCAGGTCTCAGATTACACTGCTCTATGCTGTGGAGGATGTCGCCTATCCGGGCTTGTAACCTTTCTCCAGCCTACAGAATAGTGGGTGTAGACGAATTAGAAGCTTATCCACGCTCTGAAAATCTAAAAGCCTCACATAACATTCGTTCTTTCATCCAACTTTATAGATCTGGGCAATGTATGCTGCACTGCACTTGCTAATAATGTGCAAAATAATAGGCTCACTATAACAGTCATAGTTAAGCTGGCCATACATTGCTTGAATTTCAGCGATTCAAACTGGTGGGTGGCTTTTGACATCACCCCCACCTTTCTTGATTGGTTTTGAATGTTCAATCAACTTTTGTTTAGGGAGCTGGTCTGAAAATTCTCATCCGAACAGCAACTGCATCCAATCAGATGCAAGCATGATTCAGGTATTCACTGGCTGCTGACTACAGTGGACAGCAGCTGACATTCCTCTATCCATGCTGCTTAGCATGGATGGGAGAATCAACAGCTTTCTCTCATTCAGCCACATGGGGGTGTACATTTAAAGCGTTAATGGCTAGTCCAGTTCACATTGTAGCCAAACAAGCTCTGTTGAACATTTGGACCCCCAAAATGCGTTGGCTGCTTTTTTGGATTGAACCCCTGACTTTTAATGGAATGAAAATATATCTGGAACTCTTAGCAGTGATGTGGAGCTTCAATTTAGATTCTCATTACATTACATTACAAGCCAAGGCAACTATGGAAAATTTTCTGGAGTGTAGAAGCCACCTGCCTAGGAACCAGATTATTTACACCAGGCATGTCCAAAGTCCGGCCCGCGGGCCAAATGCAGGGCTGCATTCATGGCAATGGTGAGGCTGCATTCATGGCAATGCTAAGCCTGTGCGTGTTTTACACCGATAAATACGGTATATCCAAATGACATGCCCGAGCTCATCTCTTCACCACACACAGCCACAAAGGCAAGAGAATTCTTGTTGGGCCGTGTATTAGCTCTTGGACGAACACACTTAGACCGAATTTTAATATTTCAAAGAATGTCGGGCAAAATAGTCGGCCCTCGCGCATGTTCACTTCATCAAATCTGGCTCTCTTTGAAAAAAGTTTGGACACCCCTGATTTACACCAACAGCAAAACCTTAAAGGGGTTGTAAAGGTTCACCTTTATTTTCTAAATAGGTTCCTTTAAGCTCGTGCATTGTTGGTTCACTTACCTTTTCCTTCCATTTCCCTTCTAAATGTATTTTTTTTCTTTGTTTGAATTTCTCACCTCCTGTTTCTCCTCAGTAAGCTTTCCACCATCATCCGAGCCGTGGAAAGTCATTTAGAACAGCTTACTGAACACCTTACTGAGGAGGAACAGGAAGTGAGAAATTCAGACAAAGAAAAAAAAAAATTTAGAAGGGAAATTGAAGGAAAAGGTAAGTGAATCAACAATGCACGAGCTTAAAGGAACCTATTTTGAAAATAAAAAACAAACCTTTACAACAACCCCTTTAAGTTAACAATACCAGTAGGATAACCCTACAAGTCCAGGGCTATCTTTCCACTCTCCTCAACTTTACATACTGTGGGCAAAGTACAGGTTAAAATAAAACAAAAACCTGCGCTGAGGTCTAAATTGGAAGCAGCACCTGTAAAAGCCTGAATACCCTGCTTAGACGATGTAGTTAAGAAAGATGGGTGCGCTCACCCACTAAATCAACCATACCATGAATAAATAGAAAAAATAAATGGCATCAACATGATATAAACATGACTCAAATAAGTGCAAAAATATAAAGTGCAAAAGAGTTCTCAATAAATAAATATATATATATAACAAATTTCCCAAAAATTTAAAAACATCTATATATAACAACATTTCCAAAAAAGGTGTTCTATCTGGTGTCGGTCAGGAATTCTGTGCAGGTCGGTCAAGTTCCTCCACACCAAACTCCCTCATCCATGTCTTTATAGACCTTGCTTTGTACACTGGTGTGCAGTCATGTTGGAACAGGAAGGGGCCATCCCCACACTGTTCCCATAAAGTTGGGAGCCCGAAATTGTCCAAAATGTCTTGGTATGCTGATGCCTTAAGAGTTCCCTTCACTGGAGCTAAGGGGCCAAGCCCAACCCTTGGAAAAAAACACACCATAATCTCCCCTCCACCAAATGATTTGGACCAGTGCACATGGCAAAATCCATAAAGACATGGATGAGTGAGTTTGGGGTGGAGAAACTTGATGGCCTGCTTAGAGTTCTGACCTCAACCCGATAGAACACCGTTGGCAGGAATTAGAGTGGAAACTGTGGGGCAAGCCTTCTCTTCAACATCAGTGCCTGACCTCACAAATGCACGTCTGGAAGAATGGTCAAACATTCCCATAGACACACTCCTAAACCTTGTGGACGGCCTTCCCAGAAGAGCTGAAGCAGTTATAGCTGCAAAGGGTGGGCCAACTCAATATTGAACCCTATGGACTAAGACTGGAAGGCCATTAAATTTCATGTGCAGGTAAAGGCAAGTGTCCCAATACTTTTGGTTATATTGTGTATATTGAGTACATTATATATATATATAATATATTACAGACCAAAAGTTTGGACACACCATCTCATTCAAAGAGTTTTCTTCACTATGAAAATTGTACAGTCACACTGAAGGCAGCAAAACTATGAATTAACACACGTGGAATTATATACATAACAAAAAAGTGTGAAACAACTGAAAATATGTCATATTCTAGGTTCTTCAAAGTAGCCACCTTTTGCAGCAGACACATCTCTAGAACAACTGTTAAGAGGAGACTGTGTGAATCCGGCCTTCATGGTAGAATATCTGCTAGGAAACCACTGCTAAAGAAAGGCAACAAGCAGAAGAGACTTGTTTGGGCTAAAGAACACAAGGAATGGACATTAGACCAGTGGAAATCTGTGCTTTGGTCTGAGGAGATCAAACTTGAGATCTTTGGTTCCAACCACCGTGTCTTTGTGCGACGCAGAAAAGGTGAACGGATGGACTCTACATGCCTGGTTCCCACTGTGAAGCATGGAGGAGGAGGAGGTGTGGGGGTGCTTTGCTAGTGACACTGTTGGGGATTTATTCAAAATTGAAGGCATACTGAACCAGCATGGCTACCACAGCATCTTGCAGCGGCATGCTATTCCATCCGGTTTGCGTTTAGTTGGACCATCATTTATTTTTCAACAGGACAATGACCCCAAACGCACCTCCAGGCTGTGTAAGGGCTATTTGACCAAGAAGGAGAGTGATGGTGTGATGCGCCAGATGACCTGGCCTCCACAGTCACCGGACCTGAACCCAATCAAGATGGTTTGGGGTGAGCTGGACCGCAGAGTGAAGGCAAAAGGGCCAACAAGTGCTAAGCATCTCTGGGAACTCCTTCAAGACTGTTGGAAGACCATTTCAGGTAACTACCTCTTGAAGCTCATCAAGAGAACGCCAAGAGTGTGCAAAGCAGTAATCAAAGCAAAAGGTGGCTACTTTGAAGAACCTAAAATATGACATATTCTGGATCCTCTGGATCAACTGTGGGTATGGAGTTGGGTGTATGGGATTGTACTGTGTTTTATTTTGTTTATTTGTTTATTTTTGTATGGTTGAACTGGATGGACTTGTGTCTTTTTTCAACCTAGCTAACTATGTAACTATATTTTCAGTCGTTTCACACTTTTTTCTTATGTATATGATTCCACATGTGTTAATTCATAGTTTTGATGCCTTCAGTGTGAATCTACAATTTTCATAGTCATGAAAATAAAGAAAACTCTTTGAATGAGAAGGTGTGTCCAAACTTTTGGTCTGTACTGTATATAACAACTTTTTGTGAATCATGTTTATATTATGTTGATGCCATTTCTTGAATTTTATTTATTCACATGGTTGATTTGGTGGGTGAGCGCACCTGTCTTAATTACATTTTCTAAGCAAAGTACAGGTTTACTTTCAGACATTACACGGTATAGATCATGACGCATGGTCGGATTTTCTCGCTTCCCATAAATCCCTATGGCACAGTATCTCAACCTAGAATCGGCTCTCACACACGCTCTGACCTACTAGATGTGGGAGTTGCTATACATTTTCTATTGCTTTACATCTAGGTCCTTTCCCCCACTGCTATCTGAAAGTTAAATTGATCGCACTTTCCATTATGCTAAGCCGTTTCGTCTGGTAACCACATTACGCCTTTCTGTATTATGTAAATATTTGTATCCCCATTTTGCCTGCAATAGATTATGCTAGGAAAAATTGTTTGAAAAATGCAGGGTAAAGGGAAACTATTGTATTATATTTTTAAAGATATATATGAAAATATGAGCAGCCTCCTGTAAATTATTGTTTCACTAAATGGTTGTGAATCTTGCTTTTGCCTTTTTTTTTAGTACATAGACCTATGGTAAACCATGTTTTCTTGTTACATATGCAGGCTCTGCTTCCTGCTTGGTAGTGCTGCAGTAATTGTATTTCCATGTACGGAGGAACAAATAAATAAAAAGGCCATAGTGATCTCATTAATAATTCCAGTTTAATGGAATCATTCAGGGTAAAGTGACAGATTTTCTTAAAAATTCCCTTTACAACCCCTTTAACCACTTAAGGACCGCCGCATGTACATTTACGTCGGCAGAATGGCACCGACAGGCACATCAGAGTATATATATGTTGGTGCCTTGGGGGGTTCGGGGGTCCGATCGGACCCCCCCCCCCCGTACATGCGGCGGTCCGCGCGGCTGTAGGAGCGATCCGACAAGAGGGGGCGGCTATTCGTTTTTGTCCGCCCCCTCCGGATCGCTCCCAGCCAATGCGCGCGCGCGCCCGCCCGCCCGGTCACTTCCTACTCCTGTGTAAAACACAGGAAGGAGGAAGCGATGTGATCTCTCCCTCAGCGTTTTTTTCAACCACTGCTGAGGAGAGATCATAACACAGTAAGTCCTGCACTAACACTACACTGCACTAACACTACACTAACACTAGTCACATTTAGCACCCCCCCTCCCCCCTGTCACAGTGTCACTGAATGCAGTAATCATACATGTATGATTACTGTATTTAGTGTCAGTGTGACAGGCAGTTAGTGTTAGGACCTGGGTAGTCCCCGTACCCCCCCTAATAAAGTTTTAATGCCTTGATCACCGCCCTAGTTAACCCATTCACTCCCTATTGCCAGCGTCACTAAGCGATCGTTTTTCTGATCGCTGTATTAGTGTCGCTGTTCTCGCTAGGTAGCTAATTTTTATTGCGAACTTTTTTTACTAAAGACATGTGGCTAAATAAATTTTGGCCTAAATGTTTGACTAAAATTTAGTTTATTGATTTTTCTTATAACAAAAAAGTAAAAAATATTGGTTTTTTTTCAAAAATGTCGCTCTATTTTTGTATATAGCGCAAAAAATAAAAATCGCAGAGGTGATCAAATACCATCAAAAGAAAGCTCTATTTGTGGGAAGAAAAGGACGCAAATTTTGTTTGGGAGCCACGCCGCACGACCACGCAATTGTCTGTTAAAGCGACGCAGTGCCGAATCGCAAAAACCCCTTGGGTCATTTGGCAGCATATTGGTCCGGGTCTTAAGTGGTTAATAGTGTAACAAATGAACCACACAGATATACATAACACATATATTCCTTATTAATAAACTCAGAGGGCCCGGGCCGATGCCCACCCAGACACATTCCAGGCCCTCCGAGTTTCCAGTTTCACCTACACAGGGTGATGGCGCAAGCTCTATCCCCTGGTGATGCACTCTCTGCTCGCCCCTCCCTCCCTGCCCTGCTCAACTGTTCACAAAGTGGGGGCAGGCAGGCCATACGCTGATCTGCCAGGTGAAAGTGGTGGGCATGTATGTGAATCTGGGCCAGCCTCAGGCCCATGCAGCCTCCCTATCACCCAACGCGGTGGGTGGTAGTGGAGGATCTCCAGGTCAACTTTTGCATCGGGGCCCGCAAGCTTCAAGCTACATCTCTGACCTGCAGGATTTACCGCAAACCTGAACCTCATCCCCAGAGAGACTTTACTGCTCAGACTTTATATGCTTTCCAAGAAAATAAACCGGATGAGATTCGAACTGTTAATGGGCAAGCTGAATGTAACAAGTTGATCGATTGATCAACTTGGGTACAACCAGCCTGCCAGATTCTTGCGATTATCACTGTCTTGTCTCGGCGGGAGAAGACAATTGCCGATTCCTCTGTCAGCACTATCTGTGTTACAAAAACATGGAATATCCAGGCTCAAACTTACCGACCAATCAGCAACCAACCAAATTCACCTGTCTAACAGTGTGCGTTAAAAACAGAGGTTTAGTTGCATGCATTTGCAAATGCATGTGTAAGCTGCAGGCCCCGTCAAGGCTCTCTGTATACTGCAGTCCTATCTATAATGTTATATTTAGGACTGCAGTATACTAAGAGCCTTGACGGGGCCTGCGGCTTACACATGCATTTGCAAATGCGTGCAACTAAACCTCCGTTTTTAAAACAGTCCTAAATATAACATTATAGACAGGACTGCAGTATACTGAGAGCCTTGACGGGGCCTGCAGCTTACACATGCATTTGCAAATGCGTGCAACTAAACCTTTTAACGCACACTTTTAGACAGGTGTATTTTGTTGGTTGCTGACTGGTCCGTAAGTTTGAGCCTGGATATTCCATGTTTTTGTATGTATATCTGCCCTTTCCAGCGCTCCTTATTGTATAGACCTGTCATAGGTAGGGGCAGTGACTTTTGTTTGTAGCACGGTCTGTGTTGATGGGGAATTGTGCAAATCTCTTTCCAACCTGTGGTTGCAGGTAAGAAATTTGCACCATGTATGGCCAGCCTAAGACTTTACACACCTTTTGATGTGCCTAGAATATGTGCTTAGCTGATTTAAATGGAAAGTTCAATGAGGCTTTAAAAATGCACTTAATTATTTTTTCATTAATACATAATGGCAGTAATTGATATTTTTTTTATATCTGCCTGGAGCTCAGCTTTCATCTCGGGAAAGACCAGCCATGTCGATCGTGCGCTGGGAGTGGGAAAAGGAGAACATTATTTCAGTTACCTATTTCACCTTGAGGAGTTCCCAGTCAGACAGACTGCCTCTGACAAATCTCCTTTAAAAATCAAAAAATCCAGACGGGTACTCTATTTTCATGACATGACTAACTCAGCATGCCGTAACAAAACAAACGTCAGCTGTAGACCGCCATTTGCGTCATACCTTCTGCCTTTTTAGAGAAGATTTTTTTGGCAGTCCTGGAATTCCTTGACTGTATTTAGCATTTTCTCCTTAATTAACAATAATCTACTCTCCAGCAATGCAAAGTTTATTTATAGCAAGCTTTTCGGAAAAATCACTGTTCTCTTATGGCCGGACCATTTTAAAGATCGCATATTTAGTGGGAATGCTTTAATAAGCATTCCCAGTATTGTTATTCGTTTTTTATTATTAGTGGGAATGCTTTAATAAGCATTCCCAGTATTGTTATTCGTTTTTTATTATTCTTATTATTAGTGGGAATGCTTTAATAAGCATTCCCAGTATTGTTATTCGTTTTTTATTATTCTTATTATTCCGTACGTTTTTTGGCTCTGCGTAACTTCGCCATACTTTCAGCGATTGAGACCATTCAACTTTTAAAATGTTCATCTCATTCAGCTAACGATGGGACTTCTTCAAGTTTTTTTGTGCTATTTATACTTTTTAAAATATTAAGCTTTTAGTCGCTTTTTTTTAACATTGAAGTCAATGAGAACATGCTTATTCCTGCTTAAAAACGTACCCGATTCAAAATGTATCTCCTCCTTCATACTTTCACTGACAGACACCAAACAAAGTTTACCACGGTCACAAAATATTCAGCTATCCGGCTATGACTTTTCAGATTGAAATCTTTTATAGTTTTTGTGAAAAAGCAATTTACGTTTAGTGATTTTTTCAGAAAATTTTATCGATTACACTGTGTGTCTATGGAGCTGGCTTAGAGTGTGTCATGTGACCTTTAGAGTGTGAGTTTTGAAAAGAATCGTATTATCTATAAAAAAGGGGGAACAAATTTCTCTCACGCCCACAAGATCTACTTGTCATACACAATTTATATATCAAATGGAAGGTATTTTTGTCTGCTTTCAGGCAATGTGATCAGTTTTGTGATGCGCATTTTACTTTTCGTTGCTGGAGCTTCTAAAGGACAAGAGTTCCACATTTTTCCCCATAGACCTTTATTATAACGCGCTTTTAAAATTTGTTAGTAAGACACACAAAGATACTCTTTTCTAAATCGCTGACATGGCCACATTTTTAAGTTTATCAACATAAATTTCATATCGATGCGTTCACAAGGGTCTTGTCTTTTATACGGTGAAGTCGCTGTATCGATCGCATGTACGGTTGTGGATTTATTAAGGTTTGTTTGAAGGGTTATTTCACTTATTTTGTGTGTAGATAAAAAGCATTTGTAATGGTAATTCGTTCCCTAAATAGCTTCCTTTACCTCAGTGCAATTATCCCCCTCACACACCCGGGGGAGGGGAGAAAACCTCTTGAGGGGGGAGGGGGGACCAGGAAGTCAGGACGCTCTGTACTTTGCAGATAGAGAAAGGAGCTGTGTGTTAGTGGGCGTCCTGCTCACCCCCTCCCCCCTCAAGAGGCTTTCTCCACACCAGGGAAAAAGCCTTGCACTACTGTGTGGAGTTACAGACAGAAGAACAGGAAGTGAGGATTTCTCAGAAGAAATAAGGACATTTAAAAGCAAAATCAAAGGATGAGGTAAGTAAAGGAGGACTGCACTAAGGTAAAGGAAGTTATTTAGGGAAAATGATTTTACCTTTACAACACCTTTAATGATTAAAGAGAGGCTTTATAAGTACTGAAGGAACACTGCTTGTATGTCCTAAAGATAGTATAGTGGTTATGGTGAATGGGATTTGTGCGGGCTTAGCAATTCAGCTATTCAGCATTCCCACGTATTTTCCTCAGGAAATGCATTTTCTAGTTCTTATTATGTCTTAATTTTATTATTCCGTACGTTTTTTGGCTCTGCGTAACTTCGCCATACTTTCAGCGATTGAGACCATTCAACTTTTAAAATGTTCATCTCATTCAGCTAACGATGGGACTTCTTCAAGTTTTTTTGTGCTATTTATATTTTTTAAAATATTAAGCTTTTAGTCGCTTTTTTTTAACATTGAAGTCAATGAGAACATGCTTATTCCTGCTTAAAAACGTACGCGATTCAAAATGTAACTCCTCCGTCATACTTTCACTGACAGACACCAAACAAACTTTACCACGGTCACAAAATATTCAGCTATCCGGCTATGACTTTTCAGATTGAAATCTTTTATAGTTTTTGTGAAAAAGCAATTTACGTTTAGTGATTTTTTCAGAAAATTTTATCGATTACACTGCGTGTCTATGGAGCTGGCTTAGAGTGTGTCATGTGACCTTTAGAGTGTGAGTTTTGAAAAGAATCGTATTATCTATAAAAAAGGGGGAACAAATTGCTCTCACGCCCACAAGATCTACTTGTCATACACAATTTATATATCAAATGGAAGGTATTTTTGTCTGCTTTCAGGCAATGTGATCAGTTTTGTGATGCGCATTTTACTTTTCGTTGCTGGAGCTTCGAAAGGACAAGAGTTCCAACATTTCTCCCATAGGCCTTCATTATAAACGTCATTTAATTTTTGCCAATAAAATGCACAACGACACTCTTTTCTAAATCGCTGACATGGCCACATTTTTAAGTTTATCAACATAAATTTCATATCGATGCGTTCACAAGGGTCTTGTCTTTTATACGGTGAAGTCGCTGTATCGATCGCATGTACGGTTGTGGATTTATTAAGGTTTGTTTGAAGGGTTATTTCACTTATTTTGTGTGTAGATAAAAAGCGTTTGTAATGGTAATTCTTTCCCTAAATAGCTTCCTTTACCTCAGTGCAATATTCCCCCTTACACACCTGGGGGAGGGGAGAAAACCTCTTGAGGGGGGAGGGGCGACCAGGACACTCTCTACTTTGCAGATAAAGGAGCTGTGGGTTAGTGGGCGTCCTGCTCACCCCCTCAAGAGGCTTTCTTCACACCAGGGAAAAAGCCTTGCACTACTGTGTGGAGTTACAGACAGAAGAACAGGAAGTGAGGGTTTTTCAGAAGAAATAAGGACATTTAAAAGCAAAATCAAAGGATGAGATAAGTAAAGGAGGACTGCACTAAGGTAAAGGAAGCTATTTAGGGAAAATTATTTTACCTTTACAACACCTTTAATGATCAGAGAGGCTTTATAAGTACTGAAGGAACACTGCTTGTATGTCCTAAAGATAGTGTAGTGGTTATGGTGAATGGCATTTGAGCGGGCTTAGCAATTCAGCATTCCCACATATTTTCCTCAGGAAATGCATTTTCTAGTTCTCTTTGTCGTCTATGGATGGACACAGCTCCTTAAATCTTGACATTTGGGTTATGTTCCTGTTCCATAACCCACATGTCAAGATTTAAGGAGCTGTGTCCGTCCATAGACGACAAAGAAGGATTTTACAGCGAGTACAAAAAATCCAATTTTTTTAACTTAATTATTTTTACAGGTAATTTTTCTTAATTGATTTTTTTTTTTTTTTTTAGGAGAAAAGCCCAGTCTCATAGTGCTATGCCCAGGCTCATAACAGTTTCTAGAAACAAACGTCTCTCTCTCTCTCTTACAGAATGAATATTATTATTTTGTTATATGCATTCTACAGTCATACCACATGTTAAAATTTGTATCTTGAGACCTTTGCGTGACCACGCCCCACCCCCCATAGCTAAGTAGGCGACGTGGCCACCTCCTTATGATGCAGTGGTAACTTTTTCCTGACCTGTTCTGTGTATGTTGTTCTGTGAATTAGCATAATATAGTGCAGGAGATGGACAGAGGCACATACAGTAATTATTCAGGGTGTCGGGTCACCGGGCTTCTTATCAACTTCATTCTCATTGCAAGAAAAGGGTACAAATTTAATAGGATTAAAGGGGTTGTAAAGGTACCATTTTTTTCCCCCTAAATAGCTTCCTTTATCTTAGTGCAGTCCTCCTTCACTTACCTCATCCTTCAATTTTGCTTTTAAATGTCCTTATTTCTTCTGAGAAATCCTCACTTCCTGTTCTTCTGTCTGTAACTCCACACAGTAATGCAAGGCTTTCTCCCTGGTGTGGAGTGTTGTGCTCGCCCCCTCCCTTGGACTTAAGGAGAGTCAGGACGCCCACTAACACACACAGCTCCTTTCTCTATACTTTCTCTGCGACATAGAGAGCTCTCCTGTAGTCCAAGGCAGGGGGCGAGCATGACACTCCACACCAGGGAGAAAGCCTTGCATTACTGTGTGGAGTTACAGACAGAAGAACAGGAAGTGAGGACTTCTCAGAAGAAATAAGGACATTTAAAGCAAAATGGAAGGATGAAGTAAGTGAAGGAGGACTGCACTAAGGTAAAGGAAGCTATTTAGGGGGGGTGTACCTTTACAACCCCTTTAATTATCAGTCATTTCCAAATACTTATTCTGCAATTTTAGAAATCGCAAGTATGCTGATTACGCTGTAGGAAATGCAGACAGCCTATGTGTGTAAATATCATTCCCATCACCTTTTGCACACAGCCTGAAATTTCAGTTTACAATGATAACAGTAACTGATGTGGAGCATTCTGTTGAACAGTCACATAGTTAACCGGGTTGAGAAAAATAACATATTTATCGGCTTCAATGAGAGGACAAAAAGAAACAAATTAAACAAAGCTTCAGCATGCCTTTATGGTGGTCCCCTATCAGGCACTGCCATTATTGCACAGAGCCCATCGGCACATCTGCACGCATGCGGGTGAGTTTTCGCACATGTGCAAAGACTGGAATGCTTTGGAAATTCCCTGATAGTCCCTAGCCTCCCGCCTCAACCAGGTCATTCTATCGTTGATCCATCCTGATCAGACAGGCTTCATGCCAGGAAAGAATACTGCCATGAATATTCGCCGCCTATTCATGAACATTCAGGGGTCCCATGATGAAATCGGCTCGAGGGTCGTGGTGGCTCTGGATGCCACCAAGGCCTTTGACTCTGTGGAGTGGAATTACCTGTGGGAGTGCCTTTTGGGATTTGGATTTGGCCCCAACTTTATTCGCTGGGTCCAACTCCTATATCAATCCCCAAGAGCCAAGATGTTTGTGAACGGTTGGCTCTCTGACCAATTCCCGCTGGAGATGGGGACCTGACAAGGCTGTCCCCTTTCCCCTCTGTTGTACGCCTTGGCTGTGGAACCACTGGCCATCCTGATTCGCGCAGACACCGGTATTCGAGGCCTCAAGATAGGGAATATGGAGGAAAAGATTGGGATGTACGCTGACGACACGCTCTTGTACTTGGCAGACTCGGGTCCCTCTCTTGTTGCAGTCCTCCAAGCCATAGAACGTATGGGTGGCTATTCAAGACCAAGTATTAATTGGTCTAAATCCCAGATCCTCCCAATCGACCATTTCCCCCCCTTGTTCACGTCCCCCCCTCTGGCCCTCCCAAGGGTCTCCTTGATCAAGTACCTTGGAGTGCAGGTCACCAGATCCCTCACAGACTACACACTATTAAACATTGAACCCCTATACACCCTGATCAAGACCAAGACACAGACATGGGCCAGACTACCCCTGGGTGTATTGGGACGCATCAGCCTAGTCAAAATGATACTCCTCCCAAAGATACTCTATTTGGTATGGCATGCTCCACTGTATATACCTCAAAAATTCTTCAGGATAATTGAATATATTCTTAATTCGTTTATATGGGGTCACAACAGACACAAATTATCTTGGAGAATTCTGAAAAACCCTGTGACATTGGGAGGAGTCGCTTTCCCAGATTTTCAGGATTATTACCTTGCCTCCCAGCTGTCCCATTTTTATCATTTTCATAAAACAGAGCGACCACGGTACCAGCTATTGCTCTGTGAGCACCCTGACGATCCTGCCCACTCCCCACTTCAGTCGGTCCTCAGAACCCCTTTGACAGGACGTCCCCCCTCAACACAAAGCAGGCATGCTGACGCACCACCGGAGGTTATGGCAGACAGCATTACAGAATTTTCTTTTGACATTTTTAATTTTAGAAATGTTCATTCAATCTTCTAATACCAGTAGTTATTGAGGTCGAATCGACATTCAGTTTTGACCACAATCACCAGAAAATTGAAAGTAGTAGTTGGGAAATGTTTGACTTAAATGAACAAATTGGTAACAATGTATGTAGTTTTAATTTTGGGAGGTCCATTCATTCCAAAAATTAATGTTAAAAGCAAGCAAGGTTTTGAGGTACTTTCGAACAACATTCATCAAGCCATTGAATTTATCGAAAATCTTTAGTACATTTTCAAATGGACATTTGGTTAAATATTTGTACAGTGTATGGCCAGCTTTATACACCCATTAATAGCACCCCCCCCCCATCTGTTGTGGGGGGATATGTGACTTGGGGGTTACACCATAAATTCTACTAAACAAACTACTACTAAAATAATGAAGTGTAGGGGAAGAGCAGAGAAGGTTGATATAAATGGGCCAGTAGTCGGCTAGTTATGCCTGAAATGGGCAAAGTGACAGGGTCTCTTTAATCAATCAATATACTTTTATATTCGGGTGAAAAAAGTTTGTATTTTAATTTTATATGTCAAATCGCTCTGAATTGAAATTGGCTAAAGGCAATTTGCTTAAGATGAGCATTGTGTTCCTTTAATAAAATTCTTTCTCCTCCCGCAGGTTCACTCTTGTCTCTTGAGCGTCAGAGCTGGGAAAGATGGTTGGTTCCAGCTATACAGCCCAGGGGGTGTCGCCTGTGATGACGACGGTGAACTTTTTGCCAGCATGGTACGTGTCTGCAATAATGTGAGTTTAAGTTTCTGCCAACTGCAAGCTTGCTTTACCCTTGTTTTGACTATGGTTCTAGTATGACTGTTTTAGGAACTAAGTAGATGTGACTTTCTATACATTCTGTTAAAAAGTGTTTATCATATTGGAGTGGGAAAATAAGTGTTTTTTCCAGTTTTGTGTGTCTGCTGGGGTAATTTACCTTCACTTCCTGTCCTATTGACACTTGTGACAGGAAGTGAAGGGAATTTAGGTACACAGACAATAAACACCTAAAACATATTCCAATCCTCACTCCCTATTAAAAATGTGACTTTATTTCTGTATATGTGTGCACTAAAAAGGTTTTCCTTTACTTCCTGTAGTGGTGACAACATAAGATGCATGCACAATTGTGACAATGGCACCAATAGAATATATTTTATTAAAAATGGCCTTACTGTAAATTTAGCCCAGATTTGAGCTGATTTACTAAAATAGCATTAAACCCAAAAGCAAACATTTTATTATATTGCAGCTTACCAATTATTTTTTAGACTTTTTCTATTTTCATCTAGTGATCCAGTCAGCAATTTTTTTTTTAAAAAGCACAAGCTCCTGATGTACACACTTGGACTCAGAAAGTATTGTTGCTCTTGGATCAGCATTCCCACCTACCTATTGCTCTCAGTAGACGTTTACTTTAAGGCCATTAGTATGAGCTCTTGGGAGCAGGATCTAGTGTTTGTGATGCAATCGGGCAGGAAGTTGGTAAGGCATCTTACATTGCCTAATATACAGGGCAATCCTAACGTGATACTAAACACGCACGGTTTGAAGTGGAAGTAAACCCTTTTTTTGAACTTGTACCTACAGGTAAGCCTATAATAAGGCTTACCTGTAGATACAGTAAATATCCCCTAAACCTGCATGGTTTAGGAGTTATTCACACTGCATGAAGCTGGAAATGTCATTGGTGCATGCGCTCTGAGGGGACAGCATACTGTGCCGTCCCTTCAGAGCTATGTGCCGCAGTCCATGACTCCCACACGTGTCCTTCAGAAGGCTGGAGGACACAAACCTGGAAGGAAGACCAGGTGAAGATGGAAGCCCTGTCTGCAGTGACAGCTTGGTGCTGGAGGGCTTCATTCTAAGTCAAGCTTTTCGTAATGTGCTAGTATTTGAGGGAAGTGAAGCCACCAATAATGTACATGTACTATCTCTCCCCCATTGTGGGCATGGAGGAGGAGGGAGGGAGAGGGCTGTCATTTACCTCTGTGTATACACCCACATGTGTGACTCCATAGTCACATGAGCTGCTTAGATGTGATGGGAAGGAAATGCTCAGTATAAGAACACTCTGAAATTGAGCATGTGCAGAGCTACCAACACTGCTCTGCAAAATCCTTAGCTGAATTGGGGACATGGACAGAAGGGGGATATAGAGAGCAGCAGGATCAACCAGGTTTTTTGCAGAATACAGAAAACAAATCTTATAGTGACTGAGTGAGTATGGACAGCATGTTATACACCATTTATTGATCGTTTTTTATGATGGGAGGTTTAGCCCCATTCACATCGGCATGATTTGACTTGTCAAATCGCAGCCTACTGCCGACAACGGCACCGTCCAAATCGGTGCGACGCCGACTTTGTGGCACCGCACTGATTTCCAAAAGTAGTTCCTGCACTACTTTTGGCGACTTCAGGGGCGATTTCAATAGACATCTGTGCATGAAACCTGCACAATCAATAAACCTACTCATAGATTCATTGTCTTCTGATTAAACTTGATCTAGCGTGTGTCTTTTTTAAACTGGGACATCAGATTGTAAGCTCCTCTGGGGCAGGGACTGACTGATGTGAATGGGTCTGTGAACTCTGTAGCACACACAATGGCAGCCCTTTATAAACATGGAAAGTGGTTAATGCAATGTCGTGGTAAATACATTTTTATAAATAACAAAGCGCATTTAAAAAAGATGCAGTATATGCTGAACTGTGTTAAGATGTATTTGTCTTTTAATAAGTCCAGTGTAACACTTCTCATCTCCTGCAGGTTCACATTTTGATGGGTTCCTGTTATAAAACCAAGAAATTTCTCCTGTCGCTGGCAGAGAATAAGCTGGGGCCGTGCATGTTGCTTGCCTTGCGAGGGAACCAGACCATGGTGGAGGTACGAGAACTTTTAATAAGCAAACATTGGCTTAATAACTTAAGGACCCCCCTACTGACTTTATACGTCGGCAGAATGGCACGGCTGGGCACAGGCAGGTACATCACCTTTAAGAGCCCAGCCGTGGGTCGCACGCACATGACCCGGTCCGAAGCTCCGTGACTGCGCCCGCGGGACTCGATCGCTGCCGGTGTCCCGCGATCGGTCACAGGAGCTGAAGAACGGGGAGAGGCGAGTGTAAACACACCTTCCCTGTTCTTCTGTGTGGCAGTGACACTGATCGTCTGTGACGTCATGCCTACAGCCACGCCCACCTACAGTAAGAATCATTCCCTTAGGGCACACTTAACCCCTTAGCGCCCCCTAGTGTCAGTCACGAAAAAAATCGCTGATCACCGCCATTACTAGTAAAAAATTAATTATTAATAAAAATGCAATAAAAAACTATCCAATATTTTGTAAACGCTATAACTTTTGCGCAAACCAATCAATGCTTATTGCGATTTTTTTTTTTTTTTTACAAAAATATGTAGAAGAATTTGGATCGGCCTAAACTGAGGAAACATTTTTTTTATATATATATATATATTTTTTTTTGGGGGATATACTTTATAGCAAAAAGTTAAAAAATAGTTTTTTTTTTTTCAAAATTGTCGCTCTATTTTTGTTTATAGCGCAAAAAATAAAAACCGCAGAGGTGATCAAATACCACCAAAAGAAAGCTCTATTTGTGGGCAATTGTCAGTTAAAGCAACGCAGTGCTGAATCGCAAAAACTGGCCAGGTCCTTTACCTGCATAATGGTCCGGGTCTTAAGTGGTTAATGACTCGCAGAAAACAGAGCACATATGGCTCAGTGTACTGTGTATCTGGCGAAATTTCCTGTAACCCCACTTCTATCTTAGCTGCACTGTAGGAAAGAAAGGCAGGGCACACAGCTGCACTGTAGGAAAGAAAGGCAGGGCACACAGACAGATAAAGGGCTTCAAAATTGGTATTAAAGTTTACATAGCATGGAGACAGGAAGCAACTGCAGAAAGGCTCTGTGCTGACGTAAAGAAGATATTGCACTTGCCTATGTCTACAGAGCAACATACTCTACAGTGCTTTACAAAGCTGTCCCCTCTCATGTGAGTTATAAACGGATTGAATCTATGCCATAAGAAAAAAAGATAAATAACCTCATTCTGGAATACTTGCATGACCGGATCACATTTCTGTTTTTAAAGCAGAGGTCCACCCTAGAAAAAAAAAAATGTACATTAACCACCTCAATACCAGGCACTTTCACCCCCTTCCTGCCCGAGCCATTTTTCAGCTTTCAGCGCTGTCACAATTTGAATGACAATTGCGTGGTCATGCAACACTTTACCCAAATTACATTTTAATCAATTTTTCCCCCACAAATCGAGCTTTCTTTTGGTGGTATTTGATGACTTCTGCAGTTAATTTTTTTTTCCGCTATAAACAAAAGAAGAGCGACAATTTTTGAAAAAAATATTTTTTAATTTTTGCTATAATAAATATCCCCAAAAATATATAAAAATACAATTTTTTTCCTCAGTTTGGGCTGAAATGTATTCTACATTTTTTTGGTAAAAAAAATCCCAATAAGCGTATATTGATTGGTTTGCGCAAAAGTTATAGCGGCTACAAAATAGGGGATAGTTTTATAGCATTTTGAATTAATTTTTTACTAGTAATGGCGGCGATCAGTGATTTTTATAGTGACTGTGATATTGCGGTGGACACATCGGACACTTTTGACCTTATTTTGGGACCATTCACAGTTATACAGCGAACAGTGCTATAAATATGCACTGATTACTGTGTAAATGTGACTGGCAGGGAAGGGGTTAACACTAGAGAGCAATCAGGGGGTTAAATGTGTACCCTAGTCAGTGATTCTAACTGTAGTGGCGGGGGACTGACTGGGGGAGGTGACCGATCTGTGTCCCTATGTACAAGGGACATGGCATCGGTTTCCTCTCCCTGACAGGACGTGGATCTCTGTGTTTACACACAGAGATCCACGGTCCTGCTCAGTTACTGGGCAATTGCAGGTGACTGGCAGACATCGCGGGCACGCGCATCGGGTTCCCAGTAACGCGGCGGGTGAGCACCCCCTAGTGGCTCGGCAAGGCGAGGACGTCCTATGACGTCCTCCCAGAACTAGAGGATTATCGTGCTGCCAAAAAAAAAATTAAAACATTTGATTTGCAGCTAGCTGGGGGCTCAGAGGGAGGCCTTGGGCCGGTGGTTGAGAACCACTGATCTAGAACATGTGCTCTTTTCCATTATTGGCAATCCTTTGCACAACATCTCAGCAACAGGACTTCTCTTTACCAACACTCCCATTTCTGCTCTGTCACACAAGCCTGTCTGCTTACATAAACTCTTGCCAGGTTTAAACAAACTGCCCATTATCAAGACAGAGTTTGGGTACAGGCACATACTTTGGCTTTTGGACTAGACTCAGGCAGCCACTGATTTGCATAATAAGTGGTCTCCCATTGGAAACTGGCAGAAAGAAACAAAGAAAAGAAAAAGTAATGAGTTGCTGCTGTTCAATTGCAGTTGTTATCAACTGGCATCTTTTTGTTTAGCTTTGAGCTTGCTTTGAAATTCTCATGTTGTGGTTTTCAGATCCTTTGTCTAATGCTGGAATACAACATCATAGAAAACAATGACACACAGCTGCAGATCATATCTACCCTGGAGAGTACAGATGTAGGAAAGAAAATGTACGAGCAGCTTTGCGACAGACAGCGGGAACTGAAGGAGCTGGTAAGTTCTGCATTTCACCAAAAATGTCTGCTAAAAAGTGTTGTACATGTCGTTTTTTGCACAATTTACTGTATATGGAGCCAACTGTGTTGTGAGAACACAATTGTTATGTGTGGGAGGATGGATGACCTGGGGAGATGCAGAAATTAAAATGGTTGCCACCATTAAGTTGACACTTCACCACTATGTGACGGCCTCTCAGTGCTATGCCTCATACTATATGTGGCTCATCAGTTGTTGGCTGATATCAAATAACCACAGGCAGGGCCGCCATCAGGCGGGTACAGGCATTACACCTGTAAGAGGCCCAATGGTCCCTAGGGGCCCGACTGGCCCCCCTCCTGTTTTTTTTTTTTTAGACCTGTAAGGGACCCGATGGGCACCTTACAGGCCCCCTTCCCGTTTTATTTTTTTCATTACACCTGTAAGGGACTCGGTGATTACAAGATTACACTTAATTTTTTTTTTTTCCGTCAGCAGAATTTGTGATGGCTGCCCTGACTGCAGGCGTGGGTATTTTCAGAAGTGGCGGAGGGGTGCCACAAGCTGGCGTATTTTGCTGTTTTGCATATCTATCCTTTTAAACTCTATATCTGTGGTTGGGAAGAGTCTTTTAGGATTTTATATAGGGATTAGTTTATTACATTGATATACAGAAAAATTATATTGTGGACACCATTAAGACAAATATCTTTCCTTTTGCTGAACTCCTCTGGAACCCTATTTTTTTGCATCCATGTGATAGCTATGATATCTTAAAACGTGAATAATTAGGTGGATCCTGAAGAAGTATTGAGATGTACGTCTAAAAGTTCAGTAAATGGTATCAGAAAACAAACAAAACAGAAGATAGAACCAAATTACCTTTTATAGTCCTTCAAAAAATTGTCATCCTTCACAACACACTTTTGGCAATGTTCATAAAACTTCTGGAAACTGTGAGCAAAGGCCTCCTTAGGAATTAATCGCAGAACCGCTGTCACACATTCTTGGATTGCCACCACTTCCGCAAAACATTGTCTTGACCTTGGACTTCTGCAGGCAACTTTTTTGGGGTTGCGGGGAAGTCAGTAAATGGCATTCCATCGATTGCCGATTGGATCCCGTATCAAACTGGTAGCACCAGGTCTTCTTCCATGTGACGAAGGTTCACACAAAGTATGAATCCTTGTCACACATGGCAATGAAATCTCCAGAGGTTTGCACTCATTTAGCTTTCTGTTAGTCTGTCATCTTGTGAGGCACAAACCGGGAACAGATCTTCCGCTTGCCCAAATCTTTGTGGACGAAGGTGCGCACTCAGTGTCCTTGCTAATGCTCAATTCCTCCACCATCAATTGTAGAGTCAGTCACCGATCTCGTACCAGCATTTGTCACACTCGATCATGACTGGGGTTCTGCCTGTCGACGACCTACCTGAATGTGGCTCACCCTCAGTTGTTTCCTTCCCGTTGCGAAAGCGTTTGAACCAGTCATAAACACATTTTCTGCCCTGTTCACTTTTACCAAAATCTCATGCATGCCCATCACCGTTTTCCCCAATTTGTAGCAGATCTTGTTCACTCCTTGCTCCATTGCACTTTGACCCTACTTCCCACACTGACTGCCCACAGCAAGTCTTGACCGTGTCCCTGGATAGCCATGTGCATGCACATTGAGATATTGGACTATTTACCTAACCTTTTAGACACACCTCGTATACTTCCTATACCAGACTGTAGCTCAGGGGTGCCCAACCTTTTGAAGGCCAAGGGCCAATTAAGTGACTTAGTAACCAGTCGCGGGCCACAATGAGTAGAATGGGCAGATGACAAGTCTGTGTCCAGTCTGCATATGCCAAGCTGACACAGCCCAATCTACTCTATGGGCCCTCTGATCCAATCAGATGGAGGGGGAAAGATCGACTTGTTTTTTTTAGCAGATTGTATTGGAGGTAGGCAGGTGTAAACAGACAAAAGTCTGTTTACATCTGCCGCTCCATAGAGGTGAATGAAGGGTCCAATTGCATCCGACCGATCGTGTGAAAGGGGCCTAAGGCTAGTTTTATACTGATGGTCTGTGTTCTATTGCGGCGCGGCGTACCTGTGGTTTTACCGTTGGTTAGCTGCACTTTGCCATAGATGTCTATTATATCTTGCAGGTGTGGTGAACTTTCTGAAAAGCCACTTGCTTCCTCTACCCCAGGCTTCATTCACAACACTGATGCTCTCATATGGCAGGTCGGCAACCTGAGATCTGGGCTTGCCAACCAGCCATCCCAGAGCAGGAGGTCGCGGGCCACATCAGAGGGCTCCGCGGGCCACTAGTTGGGCACCCCTGCTGTAGCTGATAGGAGAGGGGGAGTAACCGCTCAGGTGTAGTAGATGAACCTCCTCACTGAATCCAAAACCACGGGTGCTGGCAATGTAAATGATAATGCAGAAATACGAAATAATACTCCAAAAAATGTTGCTTTTATTGTAAAATAAAATCACAAAAATACATGCCACAGCAAAAAAAAAAAAGATGAAAACTGATGCGTTTCACACTGTAACTCAGTGCTTTATCATAGCTATGTTATGTTTCTATTGCTGTCTGTGTAACTCTTTGGGGGTGGAGATCACACTAGACTGACTCGATCAGTCACTGCTTGTGAATATGTGGGCAGGTAGGAAGGATTTTCTTCTGAAGGTTGTTGCCCAGCTAGAAGAGAGGGTGGTGGGCCCTATCAGGGTCTGGGTTGCTGCCTCCGAGTACGACCTACTGGCTGATTCTTCATGTATTCAAGAAAGTAGACATAGAGGAACGCCCGATGTCCTGTAGATATATTTTTGAAATAACGTTTTATTTAAAATGGCAAAAGTGAAATGAATCCAACGCGTTTCGGGAGGAATGTAAGGAAGAGTCACACTGTAATTATCCTGTTTACCAATGTTACAAAACAAATCGAAACTTGGAGTTGCCCTTGAACAGAAATAGAGGGGAAATCTTGCAGTGGGGACACATGTTCCTGTGACTCCATCACTAGATATTTTCCAACGCCCTATTGAGTCTCTATTAAAAAATTAAAAACATTTTGACGTTAGATATCTTTAATAAGAAGAAATGTCTGTCTACTAAGAAATAATCTCTTCACTTGTTATATTTCGTTTTTATGTTTGCAGTGATAAAATTTATTATAAGCAAGTTACCAGTCATTAGAATTACAATTATTTATAAGTCATCTGCAATATTGTTATATTTCATATGTTGACTGTTTTATTTATTGTGCTTCCAGCAAAGAAAAGGAGGTCCCACTCGCCTAACACTGCCATCTAAATCCACAGTAAGCATTTCTTCAGAATATTTTTGCTTTCATCTGCAGTTCCATTTTTATTAACTAGTTACCTATAGCCAGTAGCAGAAAACCTAAAAAGGAATGTTAATTAAAGCAAATATGTCTCCTTTTAAACAATACATAAGGCAGCACAGTGGTTAGCACTTCCTCCTAGCAGCACTGGGGGGCTGAAGTTCAATGCTTCCAACCATGCGTCGACTTGATTCTGAGTATGCGTCGGAGGCTTTTGCGTACTAACTATTGTTTTTGACCGATCGGTAGGCATCCATCGGTCCGATTTTAAAGCAAGTTCTCAATTTTTGGACTGACGGACAACAGACTGATGGGGCGTGCACATGGTCGGTTTGGACCGATGAAACTGAACTTCAGTCCGTTTGCATCGGTTTGGACTAATCGTGTGTACGCGGCCTCAGAGTTTTACAATGCCTCATGGGATGTGTAGTTCCACAACAGCTGGAGAGCTGTAGTTTGAAGATCCCTCCTCTAGAGGGATATTCTTTGTTCACATTTCATGTATGGGGTTTACAACCACTTTAATTGCATTGGCATGATAGATAATATTTTTCTTACCTTAAAATGAGTGAAGCTTGTTAGAGGTTGGGGCTATAACCAAATATATGTAATATGGGGTGGAGCTTGTGCCAATAAAGGCAGATCTTACATTTCCTTTTATTTTTTGTTTGTTTGTTTTTTCAAGATGGCAGGAAAGTTGGTCACTAGGATTGGCAAATCCGCATTAAATGTATCTGTATGCAAACGGTAGATATTTTTGCCTTGGTATATATTTTAAAAGGGGCACTCTGTTTGCAGGATGCGGATCTCGCCAGGTTACTGAGCTCTGGCTCTTTCGGAAACCTAGAAAACCTCAGTCTGGCCTTCACCAATGTAACGAGTGCCTGTGCTGAGCAACTCATCAAGCTGCCTTCACTCAAACAGCTCAACCTGTGGTCAACTCAGGTATGTAGAACGAAGGATGGGGTTGTGGTTAACTGCTGACAGGATGTAGTAGGCGGGGAGCTAACAGGTTCTCATGCAGAAGTACAGTAAATGACAGAAATTAAACAACCACATTTGAACATGGTGCAAGTTCCAGTTCTCTACAGCGTACCCGTAGTACAGGGGGCCTGACATTTTATACTACGTTTTCTGCTAGTTCTGAGTTTTCTGATATGGATTTTATTTTCCAAAAACGTTCCTTGTCAATACACCACTTTTCTGTAATGGCTTTTTTTACACAGGTGTTGAAAATAGGCGGTTGGGTTGTGTTTTTAACGCTTCCCGAACATCTATCACTGTCACTCAAAATTGTTACACTAGGGAGCGGATGGAGGTGTTCACACAGCAGCATTAGCAGTGCCTGCAGAGTTTGGCAGGGGTTGATGCTTTGCAACTGCGTCCATTTACTTATAGTGAAATGCACCACAGCCGCACCTTAAAACGCACTGTAACTGTGCCTAGGGCGTTTACATTGCATTGGCGGCGCGTTTGCATTGGCGGCGCATTTGCAAAGCATCAAAAGTGATTAGTTCCCATTTAAACCTTTTAAAAAAAACAACAACAAAAAACGAGCATTTGAGAAGTGTTGCCTGATGTAACATAAATGCCTATACAACACATCCTAAAAGCTCATTAATGCTATAGGTGCGTTTAAAGTAGAGCTACAATCAAAAGAGGAAGCTCTGGCACCTTTTGGGGGAGCTGGAACCTGGTTTTGACATGTACCTTCTCCTACTTCCGACTTAGTTTGCCAGCCCATTGAGAAAGCGCAGTGGAATTTGCACAGTAGGAAACCGGCTGCAAAGCTTCACTGACGGTTTTTCTTAGCCAAGATGGCGGCAGCAGCACCCGAGAGCCAATCCCAAGCATCGGCCTAGGTAAGGATACCGCTGGATGCCTGGACAGGTAGGTGTCCCAAAAGTAAAAGTCGGGAGCTACAGTATATGTAGCTGCTGACTTTATTTTATTATTATTTTTGCAGCTCTTTGAAAACTACAAGTCGTTGGCTGCAATGACTGATGGTACTTGTAAGGGTCCTTTCACACGTGCGGACCGTTCGTCCGTTTTTAGACATCCGTTTGACTGCAATGCTTTCCAATGGGTCCTTTCACACGCATCCGCTAACGTCCGTCTCCGTTAAGCTCCGTTTTTTTGAACGGAAGAAAACCCTATTTTTCTTCCGTCAAAAAAACGGAACGGACGTTAGCGGACGATCCGTTTAACATCCGATCCGCTAACATCCGTTTTTCATCAAAATATGTAATAAAAATAAAATTCTAATCAAAAAAAAAAAAAAAACGGATGAAAAAATGGATGAAAAAAAAAAAACGGATGAAAAACTGATCAACTGATGATAAAAAAACGGATATAAAAAACGGTCCGCCCGTGTGAAAGGACCCTAAGGCATTCATTTGCAGGAAACTGAATAAATGACGCTGCCGTGTGGGCGGAGCCATATTTTGCTACTTATGTGGGTTGTTTATTTCCCTATCCTTGCATTACTTTTTTGGAACTTTTCACACTCCCATAGTTGGGCCATTACCCAGCCACAATAAACAAATCTCTTTTTCTGATATCTTCACAATATAACAAACACAAGCAAGAGGGCTAATTCAACTCCTTGGGATAACCCAGGAAGTGTACACAGGACAGCTCTGAATTTCTAAATTGATCAATATGTATTTGTTTTGTACTTCTCAAAAAACATACATCAAAACATTTCCAATGGCAGATTTAATAGAGCAAAGGGTAAACTAAATAAGGGAAGTTCATTGTTAGGGTTTATATAAACTTTCATTATTATGTTAAAAATTATGTTAGAAAAGGGAGAACTTGGACATGCAGGGCATCCGGAAAAGATTCATAGCGCTTCACTTTTTCCACATTGTGTTATGTTACAGCCTTATTCCAAAATTGATTACATTTATTATTTTGCTCAAAATTCTACAAACAATACCCCATAATGACAAAGTGAAAGAAGTTTGTTTGAAATCAAATGTATTAAAAATAAAAAACAGAAAAAAAAAAAAATCACATGTGTATAAGTATTCACAGCCATTGGTCAATTTGTTGACGCCCCTTTGGCACCACTTACAGCCTCAAGTCTTTCTGAGTATGATGCTACAAGTTTGGCAGGCCTATTTTTGGGCAGTTTCTCCCATTCTTCTTTGCATGACTTCTGAATCTCCATCAGGTTGGATGGGAAGCGTCGGTGGACAGCCATTTTCAGATGTTTCCAGCAATGTTTAATTGGGTTCAAGTCTGGGCTCTGGCTGGACCACTCAAGGACATTCACAGAATTATCCCGCAGCCACTCCTTTGTTATCTTGGTTGTGTGCTTAGGGTCGTTGTCCTTTTGGAAGATAAACCTTTATCCCAGTCTAAGGTCCAGAGCCCTCTGGAGCAGATGTTAAACAAGTTCTGTACATTGCTGCATTCATCTTTCCCTCAATCCTGACTAGTCTCCCAGTTTCTATTACTGAAAAAACAAAACAAAAGCACAATGCTGCCACCATTATGCTTCATTGTAGGGATGGTATTGGCTAGGTGATATGCGATGCCTGGTTTCCTCCAGACAGACGCTTGCCATTCAGACCAGAGAATTCAAGGTTTGTTTTATCAGACCAGAGAATTTCGTTTCTCATTGTCTGAGAGTGCTTCAGGTTTTTTTGGGCAAACTCCAAGCTGGCTGTGCCTTTTATTGAGGAGTGACTTCGGCCTGGCCACTCTACCATACAGGCCTGATTGGTTGAGAGCTGCAGAGATGGTTGTTCTTCTGGAAAGTTCTCCTCTCTCCACAGAGAAACTCTGGAGCTCTGTCAAAGTGACCATCTGGTTCTTGGTCACCTCTCTGACTAAGGCCCTTCTCCCCAGATCGGTCAGTTTGGCTGGGCAGCCTACTCTAGGAAGAGTCCTGGTGGTTCCAAACGTCTTCCATTTATGGATGATTGAGGCCACTGTGCTCATTGGGACCTTCAATGCTGCAGACATTTTTCTGTACCCTTCCCCAGATCTGTGACTTGATACAATTCCATCTCGGAGGTCTACAGACAATTTCTTGGACTTCATGGCTTGGTTTGTGCCTTGACATGCTCTGTTAACTCTGGGACCTTATATAGACAGGTGTGTGCCTTTCCAAATCATGTCCAATCATCTGAATTTAAACCCAAGTGGACTCCAATCAAGTTGTAGAAACGTTTCAAGGATGATTCGTGGAAACAGGCTGAACCTGAGCGCAATTTTGAGTGCCATGGCAAAGGCTTTGAATACTTATGTACTTCTTTCTTTCACATTAATGGGGTATTTGTAGGATTTTGAGGGAAATAATGAATTTAATCCATTTTGAAATAAGGCTGTGGCATAACCAAATGTGGAAAAAGGAGGTTCACCCAAATAACATTTTTCTCAGAACAACTTCTTTAGACTTCTAACATGTACAGTCTGCAATTTATTTTAAATTTTTTCACGCTGAACATACCTTATAATCTCTTTTCATTCCGGATTCCAGGTACTTCTCCCCGCGGGAGTAGGCGTTTCCAAGCTGAGGAGGCATGTCATCTGGGAGGTCGCCCAGACGATTGATGTCCTTTCAGCTAAAGTTCCCCCTGGCGGATAAGGCCCCGTTTTGCGTAGGCGCGTCCGAGTCACAGCGTTTCCGAAAGAAGCCAAACACGAAGATCTGCTAGTCGGCTCTATACGGGGCAGGCACCGTATAGAGCCGACTAGCAGGTTTGCATGTTCGCCTACTCCCGTGGGGAGAAGTACCAGGAAGCCGAAAAGATAGATAAGGTATGTACAGCGTAAAAAAAATAAATAAAAAATAAATTGGGGGCTGTACATGTTAGAAGTCTAAAGAAGTTGTTCTGAGAAAAAATTTATTGGGGGTGAACCTCCGCTTTAAGTACTGTAAACCGGCAATAAAAGCTTGAAGGAGAAGACCTTTTACCTTGTCACATGAAGGTTGTTGGCTCTGATTGTGGGTGGCAACTGTACTTTTTGAAGTTAGGCTGGTCATCAAGGACCCCAATTTCAGGAAACTGGCCAGGAGATAGCCACCTTGAGGCTGGTCAGCATGCAGTAGGGTCTTTGACGGCCATCCTGGATTTAGGCAGCACAATGGTGATCAAGAATCTCTAGGTATGTTCTCCATAATCGGTGCGATGTCTTATATTTGATTTCACAAATTAGATTGTAGATATACAAATACAGTAATACTTGTATATTTTCTTTGCAGTTTGGAGATGCTGGGTTGCGGGTTTTATCCGAACACCTCACTGCGCTACAAGTTCTCAACCTGTGTGAAACTCCCGTCACAGATGCTGGGCTGCTGGCACTGAGCTGTAAGACATCTCCCTTTATCATCCCACATTTCTATAGTCCTCCGCTTACTTGTCTTTCTAGCGATTTGCTATACTGTACATATATAACATTTCTCTATTTTATATTTAGCTATGAAGAGCCTCTGCAGCTTAAACATGAACAGCACCAAACTGTCGGCGGACACTTATGAGGATCTTAAGGTAAGCCCAGAAACAATTTCTCTTCTATTATCTACTGTATATGCAGTCTAGTTCTGCTGTTTGCATAAAGTAGTTAAAACCCTTTGGTGCCAGCTGTGAGAAGATCTTTCACTGAGAATGAAGAGTGCTAAAAGATTATGTGGAAGTCTACCTTGTGAGCTGCTATGAATCATAAAAGCGTCTACAAACCATATTTTGTCCTTAATGAAAACAACCGTGTACTCCAAATTCACAAGAAATATCCACTTGCCGACGGCCCTATAGCAGTTTTCTGCTACAGGGCGGCAGCTGTGCACCGGATCAAGAATATATACGTGATCCAGCATTTTTCAATAATATGTAGAAGAATATTAAATTTTTTTCAAAATTTTCTATTTTTTTTGTTTATAGCGCAGAAACTAAAAAAAACGCAGAGGCGATCAAATACCAAAAAGAAAGCTCTATTTGTGGGGGGGGGGGGGGAATAGTACAGCGTTGCATGATCGATCGAGGCCAAAATTTATTCTGCCACATGTCCTTGGCAGGGCAGCCATCACATATTTCGAGGCCCCTTACACAGCTTTAGACAGGGCCCCTCCTGGAGCAGAGACCAGGGTCGGGGGACGCTCCTCTCTCCTGTGGCGAGATAAGCGCGGGGGGGAGGTGTTGGTGCGGTCAAACAAAGTCAAGTCAAAACTTCTCTTCTCTCTCCTGCCGCGAGTTGCTAAAGTGAGACGAAAAAAAAATACAAAGTAAAAAAAAAAAAAGAAGAATAACGGCGGGGGGGTCAAATGGGAAAAAAACACTGGGCCCCTTACAGGTGTAATGCCTGTATCCCTCTGATGGTGGCCCTGGTCATCAGAGGGATACAAAAAGATCCTAATAAGTATGTATTACGTGGTTTGCATGAAAGCTATAGCTATAAACTGTGGTGTGTGTGTGTGTGTGTGTATATATGTATGTATGTATGTATATATGTATGTGTATATATATATATATATATATATATATATATATAATATATGATTTTGTGTGCATATATCTATATAGGATTTACTGTATTTATTTTTGGTACTACCAATGGTGGAGATCAGCGATTTATGATGGGATAGTGCAGCCGACACTGGGGGGGGGGGGGGGGGGGTTGGGGGACACCAATAGTGATCAATGCTGATAATATACACTGCCACTGTACTAATGACTAGCTGAGAAGGGGTGACATCTAGGCCAATCAACAGATTAAATTTGTACCTAACAATGATTACTGTGTGTGTTTTGCTAAGCAATTTACTCGGCACATTGCTGCCGACAGTAGAGAGCCATGTGTTGTTTACCTACACAGGGCTTTCTTCTGTCATTCGCTCAGCCAACGGGCAGGTTTCGGACATAAATCATTGGCTAGGACACAGTGATCGACTTGTTCTTTAGCGAATGACAGCACAGGCGGGGCAGCACGTGAGCGCCCTCTACCTGGAAGTGCTGGTTCATGTACGTGATACATCAGTTCCAGGTAGTGGACACGTGATCCAGCGCAGCGGTTACTCGGTATCTATTATCTTGTCACGAAGATCCGGAGTATAAACATCAGTAAAATATTATGTCTGTGTGTAAGAGGCCGTAAAGCTTTACATTCAGCCTATAGTTCTAGGACATCTGGGATGCACGAAAAAGGGTTTTCTGGTTATTAAAGTTAAAAACGGGTACTGTAAGGCTGAATTTTTCGGTTTTAATATATATTAAAAAGGCTCGCTTTATTAAAGGCTTGTCTTATTTCTCCTGTACTGTTACTGTAGGGTTCTTGCAAAAAGGTTGAGGATTAGCTGGTTGAATTTCCTTTTTGAAATGAATGCCTGAGTGCTGTACAATATATCACTTGTGCATTTTTCTAATTTGGTCCCGCTTAACCTATTTATAATGTAGAACCTTCCTAACCAGCCTTGCAGCAGATGCCAGACAATGTATCTACCAGCTTATTACAACTGGAGATTCAGAACTTTAATTATCCAGCTTTAAATGAATCAGCAAAGGCTTAAATCTCCACAAGATCCTAACTACCCCAGCACCCCCACGGCCCTATCCTGTCTGTACACACACCCAGCCATGTGACACGCTAGTTATTTCTGCCTGGAATTCTGTTCCATATATAACATTTCCTGGGTGTTGAGCATCTTTTTGGAATACCTAGTTTGTGTAGCGATAAAAATAACTCCCACACCCAAGCATAGAATGGCATGCTGCAGAACCAGCCTTTACAAAAGGATTAATATAAAGTTCAATTTTGTACACTCATTTCTTTTTCATTTCCATGTTTTATGCCTAGTAAACTTAAAACAAAGTATTTATTGTGCTATTTTACAGTGCTGGTAGCTACATTCAAATACATTCCTAAATATCTGAAACACTGAAGATGTGATTGAGAAAGGAAAAAAAAAAAAGCGTGAAATTGTTTGACACTTAGGCCAGCTATAGACGGATCGAAATCCGGTCAGCAGGAACCGGATGAGTTTCAAGCCATCTACGGGCAGGCTGGTTGCACTAAAGTCAATCTATCAATTGACAACCACCCCGTCTGGTTTTTATAGCTGCTGGTGGTGATCATTGTATTCTGACAGCAGGGAAACCTCCTGCTGTCAGAAAGCAATATCGCAGCGGTAGAGATTCCATCAGTGCTGATGGGGGGGAAAATCAAGCAATTTTCTTTCCTTCAACACATGTGGAGCATGGCAGACCCTTGCCGATTCCAGGGGGGGTCACTCGCTCCCCCCCCCCCCCCTTACCCCTATGAGCGGACGCCCATGTGTAGCAATATAGACCTTAGAAGCAGTGCAATTTAAATGTTGCCTTTTCCAGCTTGCCCAATTAGAAGCACTGCTTACATAAACGTGCACAAGCCTCAACCAGAAAGAATAACCGCCGGGTCTTATGTAGTAATCTAGTGAAAAAACTGCATTATTTCTTTTTGGCCAAGCCTGGGACATGCCTGACAGTTGCAAAAGAATTTGGAAAAGTAGAAAGGAAGGAGTACCAGGTGCCCAAACAAAAATGCTAATTTGATGGTAGTTTAAAAGATGTTTATTGAAAGTGGCGACAAATTACATCAAGGCAATGCATTTCGGACCCAACTTTTTGGACTTCCTTCCTACTTTTTCAAGACTTTTTCAAGACTGTATGTGGAAACGACCATAATTACCAAAAAGGCAGCAGCACAAACCCTAAGGCCTCGTACACACGATCGGACATATCCGATGAAAACGGTCCGCGGACCATTTCCATCGGATATGTCCGATCTGGAGTTTTATCCGATGGCGTGTACACACCATCGGATCAAATTCCCCGCCGGCGGACGGCGCGGTGACGTGGCGGTGACGTTGACGCCGCCACGTCACCGCACCAGGAAGTAAAACACTTCAGCGCATGCGCCGAATCCATTCGGCGGCGGCGGTGCGGGACGACATGTCTGCTGGTAAGTGTACTAACCAGCAGACATGTCGGGCGGACAGATTCCCACCGGATAGATTTCAAAGCATGCTTTGAAATCTGTCGGGTGGACAAATCTGTCCGCTAGCCCATACACACGATCGGAGATGTCTGCTGAAACGGTCCATCGGACCGTTTTCAGCGGACATATCCCCTCGTGTGTACGAGGCCTAAGAGGTTTCATTGCCGTTACCCAATACTGGTTACAACCTACTGGGAGGATTCCTTCCTACTCACCCACATAACCACACACGACCAGTGACTGGTCCAGTTAATTTAGCGAGGTCTACATAACAAACAAGATTGTTGTAGGATGATGACCAAGGGTTGACTGGCGTTAGTTAGGCAAGACAGCAAGAATTCTTCTAGGTCTACAAATACATCTATGGGGGGGGGTGAAGTTGGATTATGGGATTTACTATCACAGTAAGCTCAGTTTAACCCCTTCCATACAGGGCATTTTCACCCCCTTCCTGCCCAGACCAATTTTTAGTTTTCAGCGCTGTTGCACTTTGAATGACAATTGCGCGGTCAGGCAACACTGTACCCAAATTAAATCATTATGTTTTTTTCCCCACACAAATAGAGCTTTTGTTTGGTGGTATTTGATCATCTCTGCGGTTTTTATTTTTTTGCGCTATAAACAAAAGAAGAGCGACAATTTTAAAAAAAAACACAATATTTTTTCCTTTTTATTTAATACATCTCACAATATTTTTTTTAAAAAAAACTTTTTTTCCCCTCAGTTTAGACCGATACGTATTCTACGTATTTTTGGTAAAAAAAAAAACAACGCAATAATCGTATATTGATTGGTTTGCGCAAATGTTATAGCGTCTACAAAATAGGTGATAGATTTATGGCATTTTTATTTTATTTTTTTTACTAGTAATGGCGGGGATCTGCTTTTTTTTTTTGTGACCGTGAGTTTTGCGGCGGACATATCGGACACTTGACACGTTTTTTGGGACCGTTCACATTTACACAACGATTAGTGCTTTAAAACTGCACCGATTACTGTGTAAATGTGACTGGCAGGGAAGGGGTTAACACTAGGGGGCGCTGAAGGGGTTAAAATGTGTCCTAAAGTGTGTTCTAACTGTAGGGGGAGGGGGACTCACAGGGGGAGGAGACTGATGTGTGTTCCCAGTACAGAGGAACACACATCAGTCTCCTCACCGCTGACAGGAGGTGGATCTGTCTGTTTACACACACAGATCCACACTCCTGATGTGATTGCCGGAAATCGCGGGTGCCCGGCGGCAATCACGGCCGTCGGGATCGCGAGTGGTGCCGCGCGCACTAGAACACCGTGAAGACTGGACGTTGTGCAACGTCCAGTCTCATCGGCGAGGGGATCACCATGACGCGATTCCCCTATGGGCTGGTAAGGAAGGGGTTAAATAAAAAAATTTGATAAAACAAGATTTTATTTTTAAATAACTACACCGGTATAGTGGAAAAGTAGCCAATTCAAACATTTCCTCAACTCTGCACAATGGTGGAGCTATTGTTACAGTTTCTGACACGCTGAATAAGTGTTGTGTAGAACTGCTAGTATTCCAATTGAGAAGCTGTAGAGAGCAAAGAACAGATCATCTCTAAGGCTAATTGAGTTCAGCTTTTTCCAGACCAGCTCTGGAAACCATATACAGTTTGTTGTCTGCTGGTTATAACTGCAGCCGCACTAAACCAATTTAATTTATCTGCTATCTACATAGATTCCGCCTAAGTTACTGCTGTTCTAAGAGTGGCAACATCTACCTAGGACACTGCTGCAAAGGGGCACCAAAGCCCACGGTTCCCAACGATCCATTACTTTCTACCTCTAATGTCTGATAGCTGCCTTTAGAGTGCACATATTACCCTGCAAATTATATTACACTATTATTACAGCTCTTTACTGTGAAGATTAGGAGTAATCCACTTACACACACAGCTGAATAACTTCTCATGTCTCATAGCAAAAATAGAACAGGCTTAGCTAGTTATATACAGGCTGCCGCCAAACATGTAGGAAGTACAGGACTTTCTTCTTAAAAAGTCCACAATGCTTTGCAAACTGAGTGTCATGGATGCATTTTGTTTTGAATACTTACTGTAAATACGCGAGTATAAGCTGACCCAATTTTACCACAAAAAAAAAGCGGGAAAATGTATTAAGTATAAGCCTAAGGTGTCTATGTGCATGCCTCACTGTGCCCATGTGCATGCCTCACTGTGCCCATGTGCATGCCTCACTGTGCCCATGTGCATGCCTCACTGTGCCCATGACTAGACTGACGTTTAACATGGGAGTCTATGAAAGGGGTGCTTAGGTTTTAAAAAAAAAAAAAAAAAACGGTGCTCCCAGCCAATAAACTTTGCACACTTGTAGAGCAGAAATATGGCTACATGTGTGCCAAGGTCCTGATACAGGGGACCTAGGACCGGCCGATACCGGGTCCCCAAAGTCACTGGAGAAAGTATCGTTTAACATGGGAGTCTATGGAAGGGGTGCCAGCTTTGAAAGATTGGTGCTCCCTGGCCGTAGGTCCCAAAAGACAAACTTTGCACACTTAGAGGAAGAGTGGGGCTACATGTGTGCCAAGGTTCCGGTACCGGGTCCCCAAAGTCCGGGAGATCAGGCGCAAAAAGGTGATTCCAGTACAAGCCGAGGGGGACATTTTCAGCACACAAAAAAAGTGCTGAAAAACTCGGCTTATACTCAAGTATATACGGTATTTAGAAATTGTAGCTGTTTTACACACAGTTATCAAAAGGACATAAACCAGGGGTCTTCAAACTTTCTAAACAAAGGGCCAGTTTACTGTCCTTCAGACTTTGGGGGGCAAGACTGTGGCCATGGGAAGTAGAAAATGTTCCATCTGGCGGATGCAGGCGACTCATTGACACCTGCCCTGGCCAGGATATCTGGATTCGGAAGGTACTCCAGATACAAGGTAAACTGGAGTAAATCGGTGGTCTTCCCATTCTCCTCGGAAAATGCACCTCTGATGCCCCCGGAGGCCCCTTTACAGGTGGTCACCCGTTTTCTTTACTTGGGAATGGAGATTCAGTTACCTGTGAACACCTATACAAAAAATAATCTGCTCCCGATGGTGGCGCGTCTCAAGGAGAGCCTACAATTCTGGAGTACGTTGCCCCTGAAACTCTTGGGTAGAGTAAATATATATGATGATCTACCTCCCTAGATTTTTGTACGTACTATGGCATACGCCAATTTACTTACCTAAAAAACTGTTTACAGGAATCAATACGTTGCTCATTCCCTTTCTGTGGGGAGCTAAACCAGCCCGAGTATCCTTGGACACCTTGTTCCTGCCGATTAGGGTGGGGGGCCTAGCGTTGCCAAATTTACAGTGTTACTATCTTGCGGCTCAATTGTCCCATGTACATTGGTGGGGCTACCCAAAGCTAAACAATGCCTTAGTGGCTACACAGGCGGCCCAGATGCACTCTGTAACAGAATGGCCCGTGACACCCAGAGACGTTGGAAGGATGAGAGATACTCTTGTGCCAGCAGCACCAAAAACTCTTGGGTCGAAATCCACCCTGTGCCCTTTTGGGTATAGGGTGGCTAATAGTGAATCATAATTCATATTACATGAGATGGGACATTAATAATACTTCATATTGCAGGACTGAGATATCACAAGGAGTCATGATGACATGACCAGGTCAGCCAGTGAGTCATACCTTTTGTATAATAGGCTATTGAAATATCCTAAGGTGTTGGCTATTCAATGTAAAGACACCCACTCTCACTGCCATTGTGTGACAAAGCTGTATAGAGAACTTATTCAACTAGAGGTCTGTGTTACTATTCAAGGTTAATTGAACCCTATTGATAATACGGTGCCGTCATGTCTAGCTACCAATTAAAGAATTATCCTCAGTGAGTGAATAGGGGGGTGGAGATTACATTGTCCTGTGATTAACTGCATTATGTTGTACTGGATATAAGCAAGCTAAGAACCAATAAAGTTATTCATACATTTTTGGAAACTAGAGAACGGAGCGCTGTCTCGTTTATTCTGGGAAATGGAATGGATCATGTCTGCCTGGTTGTTGGTGTGTCGGATAAGCTTGTCGTGGTTGGATGGAAGGTTGTAAGCGGTGGTAACCGTTACACACTCATATAAAGCTTTGATTAATGTGTTATATCGTAATGGCCCTTACCCGGCCCAGGGGGCGGGAATACTGAAATTGTCATATAAGATATTTCATATGTGTAATGCTAGGATGGGGGGTGCCAGCCTATCTGGCTCCCGAACGCCCCATTATGGCACAATCCTCAGCTGAAGGAAATATATACAATTCCTGATGGTGACTGTTGGGCTGCGTACAGGGTCAAATATGCGCATCAGTTATATAGGAATGGACGGTTTCGATCTTTTCTGGACTGAATATAAATTTCCCACCAAGTTTTATTTCCGATACCTGCAGTTGCGGCATGCAGCGGGGGCTCAGTATGGGAGGGGGGGAGGTGACTCTTCTCCCCCTCTTGTACGGAGAAATTGCTGAGGATCACTCGAAGCTCGTCTCTAGATACTACTTCTCGCTGCTGACCACATCCTCTGTCAGGATGGAGAGGGTAGCGGTGCAGTGGAGGGCGGACGTTCCTTCCATGACAGACGAGGCCTGGGCAGCCGCCCTGGACTCGTTGCTGCCATCAATGCTGTCGGCTAGAGACAAGCTCATACAATTCAATTATCTGCACAGGATTTATTACACTCTAGAACGTTTGTATAGGATGGGGAGGCTAGATGCGCCAGAGTGTTCTAAATGCATGGGGCGACTTCTTCCACATGGTGTGGCTATGCCCACATGTGGTGGGATTCTGGAAGGCGATTCTCAAATTCATGGAGGAGGCTTTAGCCCTCCCAAATATATACTCCCCAGCCAGATGCCTGTTAGGGGATCTGGACGAGGAGGAATTATCGGAATCCAAGAGGACGCTACTTAGGATATTGTTTTGTTATGCGAAGAAGGCGTTGGCTCTCAGGTGGAAGGATCCGGTGCCTCCCTTGCTGCAATATTGGGTGGATCTGGTGAGCCAGGCGGTACCAATGTATAAACTGACCTATGCTGCTAGAGGTTTCCCTAACAAATTTGAAAAAGTTTGGAATGACTGGTTGAAATATACCTCTGGGAATGTTGAGACGAGATGAGGTAATTTTCGTTAATCTTGTCTAGTTCAAAATCGGATCTGGAAGTGATATATTTGTATGTGAATTTATGATCAAACATGTATAACATGCACAATGTTTGGAGCTATGCTCGTTAAACCTGTACAATTGTGATGTGTAGTTCAATAACCATGTGATGTACTACCGTTTTCCCTATTTTTGTTTTTAGGTTTATTTCTTCTGTCTTTTGTTGTTTTGAAAAAAAGTCAATAAATTTACCCTTTAAAAAAAAAAAAAATGTTCCATCATCAGTGGGTGTAAACAAATGCCCCATCTTTGGTGTCAGGGAGAGGAATTGTCTCCCATCGTTGGTGTCATTGGGTGGGAAGAATCATGCCCCATTGTTGGTCTTACTGGGAGGAACTGTGCCCTATGGTTGGTGTCATTGGGAGGAATTGTGCCACTTTGTTTCAGTGGGGGGGATTATGCCCTATTGTTGGTGTCAGAGGAAAAAATATAATGTCTCAAGGGTCAGATAAAAGCAAGCAGTTTGGAGACCACTGATATAAACCATTGGTTTAAAAAAAAGTGGCCTCTTTCATGTCAAATCCTGCCATAATTGCTCAAAACTAGCATGCTTTCCTGCAGAGGTGAACTACCCACCATTTTGAAAATGCTGCAGTAAATCAGTTGCCGATCAAAGTGGTTAACAATTGTCTCTCTTTACAGGCAAAGCTGCCAAACCTTAAAGAGGTGGATGTTCGTTACACAGAAGCCTGGTGATTTTCCACTATCAACCGAAGGAGGACATGTTGCCAAGTCTTTTTGGCTAGATGAGAAACTGTAGAGCAAGATACTTCTTGGACTACGATCCATGTTTTTGATTTTAGAGGTCATTTTTAAGTAGGGGGGATGGACTTATCCAGCCTGATACTTACAGCTTCAAGATTTCAAGATTAATCTAACGTAATTAAAGGATAAAAAGGACTTTGTAGCTGCAAGAAGATCATACTGAGGAATCCTTCTTGGAATTTTTTTATTATTATTATGCCTATATGTTCATGCTGAGTGAGGGGAAGAAATTAAGAATGTCTATGTTGTGTATTTTTATTTTATTTTTTTTAATTTAGATCGATTGGATGGACTCATTCCGCTTTGACCTTTTCACAGCGTAATGAGAACTCGCGAGTTCATAAGCGCGACAAGAACGATTGTCATCTTTGCACCTTTTTTTCTTGCCCTTGCAACTGTTCTGCAAATTCATATTGTTGTAAATAGGATTTACTTCATTCACCTATTTAAAAAAAAAAATGGTTCGCACTCAGCGGGTCTGGGACCTGCTTTTTATTTATAAAATGTTAATTTTTTTTTGCTGATAGAACTGTACAAAGTAGTTTGTTGCTGTCTTGTTGACTGTGTTATTAACGTATGTGTATTGTTTTTATTTTTGCTTTGATTTAAGAACAGAAAGCTTTCTTGAATAAATACCATGTTCATGTATGGTGTATTTGATATATATACATATATATCGCCTCAGCTGCAGGCTGTGTCAATGGCTTGGGGTAGAGAGAAAAAAACCATTGCACTTTGTCATCTGATATTGGTTATATAATCATTGTGGCCTATGGTTATTGCAAGCAGTGCCCTCGTTCATGTTATCTTGTAAATATATGCCTGTATCTCATTGTTCCCTATGTTTGCCTTTTCTCCATTGTAAATTCAATTGCTTTCAGGCTTACCATCATTTCAAATGTTGACATACGGTATAAAATACTGATGTTGAAACACAGACATTTCTTGTGCGTTAGCTCTGTCCCTGTCTCAGTACAACATTTTTAAATATATATTGCTTGACAGATCAATGCAAAGGCAGCAGAAATATTATGGGGGCTGTTACAAGCTCATTACAGCCAAAACTGATCTTACAAATCGGAGTAGATGCTGGCACGTTAACTTGCCCACTTGGTTTTATACTTCTTGAAAAGCTGCAGCAGTAAAAACTACATTCCTACTAACATCTCCCAGAGCTCCAACAGTAAAATCTCTGCACCTGCAGTCCCAGCTCTGACCATCTACCAAAGGGGTCTCCAGTCTTTCTGAACAAAGGGCCAGTTAACCGTCCTTGAAGCCTTAGAGGGGCCAGACTGTGGCTAGTGAGATTAAAAACATAAACGGTAAACGAAAGCAGTGCCCCATCATTGTTTTACTGGAAGGAATAGTGCCCTATTGTTAGCATTCAAGGTAGGAACGGTGCCCCATCAGTGGTGTTTATGGGCGGCATGGTGCCCCCATCATTGGTATCTGTGTGGGAAATGGTGCCACCATCATTGGTGTCTGTGGGAGGAATAGTGCCCGCCCCCCATCATTGGTGTCTGTGGGAGGAATAGTGCCCGCCCCCCATCATTGGTGTCTGTGGGAGGAATAGTGCCCGCCCCCCATCATTGGTGTCTGTGGGAGGAATAGTGCCCGCCCCCCATCATTGGTGTCTGTGGGAGGAATGTTACCCCGTCATTGGTGTCTGTAGGAGGGATCATGCCCCATCGTTGGTGTCAATGGATGGCATGGTGCCCCACAGGTCACACTGTGGAGACCACTGGTCTACCACAATCATAGTGCTCTCACTATTGAAGTTTAAATACATTTTACAGAGATGTTTGGGATTCTCTATGGTTGGTGGGCTTAGCTGGGATCTAAAATGGTTTAATGTTGCAATGGGCACCTCAAAGATGGCCAGTGGGTGATTTGGCCCACCAGCAACTATCTAAGTAAAGTATCAGTTTTGGATGGACCAAATTACTACTGAGAAAATTGGAGGGGTTGCCTCAAGCAACCAATCAAATTCCAGCTGCCATTCCTCCAGTTTATTTAAGTATGTCACAGCTAAGACCTGGTAGGACAGTTATACTGCCAGGAACTTCACTTTTGGTCTCCGATATGCCCAGTAAGGCAACACAAAGAACAATGATGTGCAAAGTACATAAAACCATAAGAACCAGTTAGATTCTACGTTACTGTAATCTGTTCAGTGAAAGATAATTTCTGATTGGTTACTAACAACACATTTTCTTGTACTTTCGTAATTAAGCCTGCATTTTGTTCCATTCGTAAAATAGACATTTTGTTATCCTTTATAAAATTAAATGTTCTTTACACAACTAGATAACATTTATGCGCTTGTCTGGGAAACAGGTAACTCTTTTCTACTTTTAAAAAGAAACGCGGAGTAGTAAGCCAGTTTACTATTCTTTATACATGCACTTCAATACAGAGCCAAGGGCTGTGTGTATTCTAAGCCCTTATCTAAAATAATAGAATGGAAGTAGGGCTCGTAAGTCGCCCTAGCGGCCTATTTTCTTCCATTCCTCCTGGAGAACCTGTCTAAATTTCCCTTCAACATGCTGCCAGTTCAAGTAACAGTTGCTGCATATGTACACATGTAAATTTAAATAAGCTTCTATGCCTGTACACATATAAATGTGTAGTAACAGGGCACATTGTGCATATCATATGTATGAACTGATTTTTATATCCAACTATGGCATAGTTTATCTTTATACTGTGATAAAGCTTGAAAATCATACTGTTATAATTGCAGACAAATTATGGTGTCCCTGTGGACATCAATCTTTTTACATTCAGAGAACCCTAGCCATAAAGAGGTCACACTGGAGTTTTGAGTCCTGTGTAAAAACCACTACACCCTTTAGTATGCCTGCAGCTTAATTTATCATGGTCCAGTGCAGTTACATCCATCTATCAATGAAGATGATCTTGCTTCCAGCTGAATTACATATTGAAAAAAGGTGCAAGATGTCACTTGAAAGTGAATTCCATGATATGCTTGTACTCTAAGAACTCCACTAACTTGCTTTGTTTAATTGGCTGTGAAAATGAGCCTTCTAACCATTTAAAGTATGTACATGCAAATGCGAACTTATAAATGTAACTACATTTTTGATGAAAGAAAAAAAAAAAAAAAATCCGGCCATGCAATGATTTCAGCAAACTTTTTCTACAGTCCTAGCTTCTGCTGTTTGTATTGGAGCTTACTCCATTACTTATTCCATTCACTTCCTACTTTGTAGAGTCACTTCCTTCTTTTGAAGATTGTGTGGGATTGACTTCCTGCCATAATCACATGACCAGTCCCCGTGTTATAAAGCCTTGTACACACGATCAGTCCATCCGATAAGAACGGTCCGAAGGACCATTGTCGTCGGTTAACCGATGGTCCGTCATGCCTACACACCGTTGGTTAAATAACCAATCGCGTCAGAACGCAGCGACGTAAAACACAACGGCGTGCTGAAAAAAAAAATGAAGTTCAATGCTTCCAAGCATGTGTCAACTTGATTCTGAGCATGCGTGGCTTTTTAACCGATAGTCGTGCCTACTAGACATGTGCATTCGTTTTCGTTACAATGCATTTTCGTCCGAAAATCTGTTTTTTCGTTATCGCTTTAACAAACGATAACGAAAGCGCAAGAAACAAAAACCGAAAGATCTGACATAAAAAATGCTTTGTTTTCGTTGCAGTAAAAATTTGATATAGAGAGATTCGACATTATAGAGAAAAAATTTGACACTATAGAAATAATAGATTCGACATTACAGAGATTAGATTTTGATTTATGAGAAAATAGATTCGACATTATAGAGATTAGATTTCGATTTATGAGAAAATAGATTCGACATTATTACTAGTCATACAACATTAGAATTCTTGTAGGCGGAATATTCGAACGGAAATATACGATTCAACGTTCCGTCGAATATTCTTTTGACCATTCGACAGAAACCAAGTATTATTGGATTTTCGGACAAAAGCTATTCCCCAACGAAAAACGAAATAAATCAAAACGATTTTCTGGAGTAACTAAATAAATTTATTTTCCAAGCAAAAACAAAACGAAATATTCCAGTCTGCACATGTCTAGTGCCTACTAACGATCGGTTTTGACCTATCGGTTAGGAATGCATTGGTCAAATATTAAAGCAAGTTGGGTTTTTTTTAACCAAAGGTTAAAAAACGTATGGGGCCCACACACGATCGGTTTTGACTGATGAAAACGGTCCATCAAACCGTTGTCCTCTGGTTATCCTATCGTGTGTACGAGGCCTAAGAGAAGCACTGCTGGGCACTCTAGTTAGAAAATCCAATAAGCAGGAAATTACGTTCTGTACATCAACCACCAGAATATCTTCATACGTGGGAGCCATTTTTAATTTGTCAAAATTTGAAAACCAGAGCTAGCTGCTAATTGAACTCGAAAATTATTTTTTTTTACATTAAATTATAAAAAAAAGGCTTGTGTAGCAGTTCAATATTACATACCGTATTTATTGGCATATAACACACACCCTAACTTTAAGAGGGAGGTTTCAGGGAAAAAAAAATTCCAAAGCCCCCTGCGTATAACACGCAGGCACAGTTTACCCTCTAAAAAAAAGTGAGTGTTATACGCCAATAAATACAGTATTTTTTTTTTAAAGTAAAAGTGGAGTTACTCTTTAAAAAGGTAGGGTAACAGTCTGGGATGGATAAATATTGGTTACCATGCTTGGCGAAAATACTTCTCCATGATCTCGCCACTGTTGGTTACAGGGCCAGAAGCCTAGGCTTTTGGTCACAGGATCGCCTCAGAAGGGGAGGATATTACAGCCAGAGTTCTGAATACTCAGCACTGAAGGGGAAACATGAGAACAGCATTTTCTCCCTTAGGCATTTCAGCCTTGCCTATCTTAGGAAGAGTGTTTAAAATGGCTTTGTTAACATTTGAGCATAGGGAAGCTCTTTCTTGTACATCTCCCATCCACCCAAAATGGAATAATCAGTTTGGGTAGACTTATCAATTCGCCCTATTAAAAAACAATTACTAAAATATTTTGACATTTTTAGATTGATTACAATTTTTTTATAACTGGGACAAACTTTTACATTCAAGCAGCATGCATACTACATACTACATCTCTGTAATTAAGCCGATTCTATCAAATTACTCTTTTTATTTCCTATAAATCATTTTTGCATATTTTATGTTTTTCAGAAAAAAAAAAGCAAATCTAGGAATTTTGCAGAAATAAAAAAAAAAAAAAAAGGTTGACATTGGCTACTGATCTTTTGTCCTATAAAAATGTGAGGATTTTAATCATGCATGTAAAATTGCAAGTCTAAAACAATGGAATATATCAGTGATAGATATGAGTGCTGCCTTCTGTCTGGCTGATGGATATATCGCCAAAGTGTGCTTTCTTTTGAAATAAAATGAAACTGTTGCCTTTGTTTTCACACCAGGCTTTTGATTTCTATATATGATCTTTGTATACATGAATGTGCATGGCGTGTGTTTGTAATTTTTTTTATATTTTCTGTAGATGACTACATTTCTAACCTGAAGATTTGTTATGAGCATTTAGAAATGTTACAGTATAGCCTAGAACAGTGGTCTCCAAACTACGGCCCTTTGCTTGCCTTTATCCAGCCCTTGGGGCACTATCCCTCCCACTGATACAAGACACTATTTGACACCAACAATGGGGCACCATTTCTCCCACTGACACAACTTATAGAGCACTATTACCCCCTATGATACCAGCAATGGGGCACTATTCCTCCCCCAATACCAGATGTTCACTAACAATGACGCCAGGAAAATTTCTACTACAGCTGGCCAAAGTCTGGCCCTCCAAGTGTCTGAAGGACAACAAACTGCCTTTTGTTTAGAATGTTTGGAGACCCCTGCCCTAGAAGTACCTTGAAAAATCCACCAGTTGTCTTTTAATCTCTCCTGAAAAATAGTATTGCACTTTTGAGTTTGTGAAGGTGCCTAGCCATTCATGTGCCTTCAGCCTCATAGCTGTATGTCTACAGTGTGAGAACTAAGGCACTGCTACCTCTGACTGCTGGTCTTGTGGGATGACTGGAGGCTCTGACATGAGGAAGCAAAGCCCTGCCTCTACCAAAATGATCACCTCCACAAAGAGACATGGTGGCAAACAAGGCATGGTAGGACAGTAATGAGAACTAAACTAGAGAAGAGAAAACGAGCAACAAATATTCATTTTGTAGAAATTTTAACCAAAATGCAGCTAAAAAAGGACCTTGCCCCTTTTTGCGATTCGGCACTGCATTGCTTTAACTGACAATTGCACGGTCGTGCGGCGTGCCTCCCAAACTAAATTGGCGTCCTTTTTTCCCCACAAATAGAGCTTTCTTCTGGTGGTATTTGATCACCTCTGCGGTTTTTATTTTTTGCGATATAAACAAAAATAGAGCGACAATTTTGAAAAAAATGCAATATTTTTTACTTTTTGCTATACAAATATATATAAAAAAAAAAAATTCCTCAGGTTTAGGCCGAAACGTATTCTTCTACCTATTTTTGGTAAAATAAAAAAAAAATCTCAATAAGCTTTTATCGGTTGGTTTGCGCAAAATTTATAGCGTTTACAAAATAGGGGATAGTTTTATTGCATTTTAATTAAAAATAATTTTTGTACTACTAATGGCGGCAATCAGCCATTATTTTCCGTGACTGACATTACGGCGGACACTTGGGACAATTTTGACACATTTTTGAGACCATTGTAATTTTCACAGCAAAAAAAATGCATTTAAAATGCATTGTTAACTGTGGAAATGACAGTTGCAGTTTGGGAGTTAACCACAGGGGGCGCTAATGGGGATATGTGTCACCTGAAGTGTGTTTACATCTGTAGGGGGGTGTGGCTGTAGGTGTGACATCATCGATTGTGTCCCCCTATAAGAGGGATGACACGATCAATGCTGCCGCCACAGTGAAGAATGGGGAAGCAAGCCGTGTTTACACACGGCTCTCCCCGTTCTTCAGCTCCGGGGACCGATCGCCACACTCCAGCGGCGATCGGGTCCCACGGCTGGGTACTAGCACAGCACGTACCTGTATGTGCATGTGCCCAGCCGTTCCATTCTGCTGACGTATATGTGCAGGAGGCGGTCCTTAAGTGGTTAAAGTATATCTAAAGCTAACAGGAAAACAAATGGATGGATAGCCGCACTCCAAAAAAATCCAATGAGGAGGTCTTTATTGAATGGTCAGCAGGTAAAAAACAAGGTCACAGCAATGGGGAACAAGGGGACAGCCGACGCGTTTCGCACTAAATCAGTGCTTATTCATGGCTAAAACTTTTTTGTCTGGGGCAGTGGTGGTCAATTGGAAAATGATAGAGAGCCTTATATAAGTGCAGCTCCTAACATTTTCAGAGGGTTGCACCGTTTTTGCAGTGTATTGCAATGCACACAGAGGAGCTCCTCTCCATTCATTTTAGCTAAGGGCTGCAGAGAAAGGGCTGATAAAAAAGAAAAAAAATTGCAATAAATTATTATTATTTTTTTTAAATAATAAAATAAACACACCGACAATCCACTCCCCCTCCATAAACAAAAGAAAGCAAGCACTGTAAAAAAAATATTAGTAAAAAAATACTGTCACAAAAAAAAAAAGTATCGGTAATCGGTATCGGCAAGCACGTGGAGAAAAAAAAAAGTGGTATCGGGACAACCCTAATAATAACCCCCAGCAGTCTAACTGGTGGCCACAAAAACCCCCAACATTGGTGTCAATAGCTGCAATAGATAAAAACACATTGGAATCAATGGCACAACAATAACCCCCCACATTGGAATCGGTGATTGCAACGGTAACCCCCAGCATTTATGTCAGGTGGCCGCAATAATAACCCCCAACATTGGTGTCAATGGCAACAGTAATAACCTCCAACATTGGTGTCAGTGAATGCATAATAACTCCCAACATTGGCATCAATAATGACCTCCTACACTGGTGTCAGTACTATTAATATTAACACACATTGGTGGTCAGCCACAGTGAAAGATAACTAAAATTATATATATATATATATATATATATATATATATATATATATATATATATATATAGTGATCCTGCACCGGCAATGACCCAAATTTTCTAACCAAGCATCCCTCCACCCCAAACCCCCCCGCCCCCCAAAGCATGCTCCAGCATTATTGTTTTTTTGGAAAGGGGGGGAAAAAAACGCGCTGCTGACTCAAACCAATAATATACATAAATAAATGTGAAGAAATATGCATATAAAGTGTCTAAAAGAAAAAACACATAAACACAATTGCAACCCAAACAAGTGAATGCAAATCCGTGCTGGTGTCCTCATATGTGAAAATCGCCCATAAGCTCCTACCGGAGGATTTTCGGACAAAAACTATTCCCCAACGAAAAATGAAATAAATCAAACAATAACTAAACAAAATATTCCAGTCTGCACATGTCTAATGATCATTAAACCAGGGGTGATGCGGGGGAATGAGCCAGTAAATATGTCATTTACCGGACCCTTATTTTTCTGCTATTTTTTTTAATGTTATTCAAAATAAAAAATTCTGAATGGTTTCATTTTATTGTGGTCTACTACTGGTTACCAAGTCACTAAAGTGGCCCTCCCTCTTCAAAAGGTTTAGTACCCCTGCTTTTAAGTACAACAAATGAAAAAACTTTTTTTTTTTTTTAGAGAGAGGGATTAGAACACCCGTCTTTTATTTATTGCTGTCTAAGTACTGTTAGGGAGATTCACCCTCTCTTATTTGTCATATTTACCATGGTGACCAAGAGTAGAAGTAAAGGGAAAAAAAAAAAACGCAATTTGTTGGGTTGTCACCAGAACAAGAATAGGATACACTAGTTCTGGCGACCCTGGTGAGCAGGGCCGCCATCAGGGGGGTACAGGCATTACACCTGTAAGGGGCCCGGGGGTCCCCAGGGGCCCGGATGGGAACCCCCTAAAAAAAATATATATATATTCTCTCTTTTTCCCCAGGATGGCTACCCCCTTTTTTTTTTTTTTACATATATTTTTCTTTATTTTCCCCCGCTTCTCAATTTGCAGCAGCCCCCCCCCCCCCCGCTTCTTAATTTCAGGCGGCAGCATCCCCCCCCCCGGTTCTCCAGGGGGCCCATGCCTGAGGCTGTGTAAGGGGCCCCATAATTCCTGATGGCAGCCCTGCTGGTGAGAACCAGGAATTTCTTCACTTTAGGGTTTTTCTCATACTTCCTGTTTTGGCTGTGGTAAGGGAAGTGAAGGGAAGGGAAGTGTCCCCAAAGGGACACGGATGGCAGAACAACTAACAGGTGTTATAACCCTTCCTTACTCTATCCAATATAATTCTACTGTTAAAGCTTTTGTGAGCTACTCCTGTTTTCTTTCCACCTTTATCGTTGTGTATCCTCCCCATGGATCTGCCTTCAGGAACAGACGGGGAGGATGCTCTGCGGAAAATATCATCTCGTTAAATAGAACATAATGGTTGGATCCATAATTCTGGGGATTAACCTGTGGCTGACATCAACAATTAAAAGTTCTTGTAGAGTAATTTATTGTTGGCAAGAACTACGCTCCAATAAAGTGGTGACTGTGCTTTTACCCCCATCTGCTGGGTAAAGGGTGGCCAAAATCCTGTGTGGCGGCTGCTTTGCCGTGACATGTACTTGCTTCACCTTAGACACCCTTTACTGTCTGTAGTACACGCAGCACATAGTTCAGACCTCAACCCAAGTGGAGAACTTTCCATTTCATAAAACGGGTTAACGCGGCTTGTAGTGATTTAAAAGCAGGCCTGTTATCCAAGTTGACGTTCTTCTGCTCCTAGGATTGGAGTATCTGGCCTCTCTCAGGACTTCTGATATACAGAAGAGACTCTGCCTGGAACTCACAAGGCAATGGCACTGATATATATCTTGCAGTTTGAGGATTTCTTTGCTTGATATAAATAGAGCCTACGTAATTAGGTCTGCGATTGTGCCACATTTAAAAGAGCCGATTTTGTTTCCATTGGCTTAAAATGTAAAGGAGAACAGAAATCAGAATGAGGCAATTGTTAACCACTTCAGCCCCGGAAGGATTTACCCCCTTCCTGACCAGTGCGCTTTTTGCGATACAGCACTGCGTCGCTTTAACTGACAATTCATGCGACGTGGCACCCAAACAAAATTGACGTCCTTTTTCCCCACAAATAGAGCTTTCTTTTGGTGGTATTTGATCGCCTCCGATGCAGTTTTTTTTTTTTTGTTTTATAGCGCAAAAAAAATAAAGCGACAATTTTGAACAAAAATATATATTTTTAACTTTTTGCTATAATAAATATCCCCCAAAAATATATATATATATCTTTTTTTTACTCAGTTAAACACTCAAGGACCGCCTCCTGCACATATACGTCGGCAGAATGGCACGGCTAGTACCCAGCCGTGGGCGCGCGCCCGCGACCCGGTCCGAAGCACGGGGACTCGCGGACCCGATCGCCGCTGGAGTCAGGCGATCGGTCCTCGGGGCTGAAGAACAGGGAGAGCCGTGTGTATACACGGCTTCCCCGTTCTTCACTGTGGCGGCGTCATCGATCGTGTGATCCTTTTATAGGGATACACAATCGATGATGTCACACCTACAGCCACCCCCCCCTACAGTTGTAAACACACACAGGGAACACATAACCCCTACAGCGCCCCCTTGTGGTTAACTCCCAAACAGCAAATGTCATTTTCACAATAAACAATGCAATTTAAATGCATTTTTTTCTGTGAAAATGACAATGGTCCCAAAAATGTGTCAAAATTGTCCGAAGTGTCCGCCATAATGTCGCAGTCACGAAAAAAAAAAAAAAACCCCGATCACCGCCATTAGTAATAAAAAATAAAAATGCAATAAAACTATCCCCTATTTTGTAAACGCTATACATTTTGCGCAAGTCAACCGATAAACGCTTATTGCGATTATTTTTTAACAAAAATAGGTAGAAGAATACGTATCGGCCTAAACTGAGGGGAAAAAAAATGTTTTTATATATTTTTGGGGGATATTTATTATAGCAAAAAAGTTTTAAAAAAATATTGAATTTTTTTCACAATTGTCGCTCTATTTTTGTTTTTAGCGCAAAAAATAAAAACCGCAGAGGTGATCAAATACCACCAAAAGAAATCTCTATTTGTGGGGGAAAAAAAAAAAAAAGGACGCCAATTTTGTTTGGGAGCCACGTCGCAGTGCTGAATCGCAAAACCTGGCCGGGTCCTTTAGCTGACTAAAGGTCCGGGTCTTAAGTGGTTAAGGGCGATATGTATTCTTCTGAATATTTTTTTTTTTTTTTTTACTAAAAACGCACCAAGCGTATATTGATTGGTTTGCGCAAAAGTTATAGTGTCTACAAAATAGGGGATAGATTTATGGCATTTTTATTATTATTAATAATTTTTTTACTAGTAATGGCGGAGATCTGCGATTTTAATCGGAACTGCGACATTATGGTGGACAGATCAGACACCTTTGGCACTATTTTGGGACTATTGTCATACAGCGATCAGTGCTATAACAATGCAATGATTGTGTAAATGACACTGGCATTGAAGGGGTTAAACACTAGGGGGCGATCAAGGGGTTAAGTATGTCCTAGGGGGGGGCTACCACTGAGATGACAGCGATCACTGCTCCCAATGACAGGAAGCAGTAGATCCCTGTCATGTCACTAGGCAGAACAGTGAAATGCCTTGTTTACATCTCCCCCTTCTTCCTCTCCATGGCACTATCGCGGGCTGATGGCGAACATGGAGTTTGCGGGGCTCAGGGGCATGCTCACCGAGTATGCGGCACGCGCGCCCTGTTTCACGGCAAATTAAAGGGGACGTACAGGTATGCCCATTTGCTCACTGCTGCCATTGTGCTGATGTATGTGGGCGTGCAGCGGTCGGGAAGTGGTTAAGGAGATATTCTGAGTGCATGCATCCTGTGGCGTCACATGCACTCTGAAGGTTCGGCATACTGTGCCTTTAACGGCGGCTCCCACACCCCCATCCACTCACGTAACCAGAGGCCGCATACCCCCGGATGAAGCCCTGCCAGTGGTGACAACGCGGCACTGGAGGGCTTTGTTTCAAGGTAAGTATGCAATGCGTACTAGCACATTATGACATTGCCTTGCAGGGGATCTTTTTTTTCCCCTTTCAACTGCAGTTTACTGCCGCTTTAAGCGAAATGTTTGAGAGAATATAGAAGCTGCACTTGTTTACTGTATGAAAATGCTTGATAAACAGAAAAAAAAAAAAAGGTGAATCTTCCTACAGTAACTGGGGCACAGACAGTTCTGTTGAAATGACCCCCCCAGACTAAAGACTACATAAAAAAGCTGAACAGAATTACAAATATAACTGTTTAACAGCCACGTGAGGTCATTCTGACCCTGTACATAGCTCAGGGTGTGCGCGCATCTATTTGCCAAGGAAATCATTACAAAGAACACAAATTACTAGGTATAGGCTTCCAAAATTCCACTTCCTGTTCAAACAATATTGGCACCGGATGAAATTGAAACTGAACCAAACAATTGACGATGTAAAAAGTACTATTTACTTTGACAATTTTTTTTTTCTACAAACTTAACCACTTGCCAACCGGCTCACCCCGATATACGTCCGCAAAGTGTCCCGTTCCCACAAATCGCCATTTGGGTACGTCCTGTAAGAGCCATGGCAGTTGTGCCCGCTGCACGGCCACCCGCGATCGGGGGCACGAGAGCCAAAACAGGGATTTGTGTGAGTAAACACACAAATTCTTGTTCTGACAGGAGAGAAAAGAGACAGATCTGCTGTTTGTAGCAATGACAAACAGCGATATGTCTCCTCCTCCAGTCAGTCCTATAAAAGACGGCATGGGTTTCCCTCCATGAGCAAACCAGGCCCTTACGTGAACCCCTACGCTGAAAAAACGGCTTGGGTGTCCCCCCAAAATCCATACCAGACCTTAGGGCCTGGTTTGCTCATGGAGGGGAACCCATGCCGTTTTTTTTTTTTTAATTTGGCGTGCAGTCCCCCCCCCCCATGATCCCTGTTTGGAACACAACACATGTGTGAATCAGATGCGTGCCCATAGAAGATAATGGGCCTGAATTTGTACCCGAGCCGCACCGCAATGCCTAGAGAACGCACACGTTTTTTGGGCAGTGCGAATGCATTGCACATATGTGAACCAGCCTCATTAAAATCAATGTATTTTATAATGTTATGCGGTTTAAGCCGCAAACAATTCGCATAACTGTGAACCCGGCCTAATACATAAACAATTAATAATAAAAAGTTTGTGCAAAGATAGTCCATACGTGAGACTGGATTGTCCATAAGGAAATCTGAATGTAGCCTGATGTGAAATCTTCAAAACTTTCACCATACCGTGTGCACTCAGTGTCCCCTTTGGTTAAATACCAACTGAATGGCGATGCCTTGCACTATAATGCTCAGCAAAACAGCATCAACCCTTACAGGGTTAAAAATCCACCAATATACAAACGTGACACCCGATATCATGGACTCTCCATATATAAACATCCCTTTTGTGCCACACTCGTGGAAATGCGACAAGCTACGGTACCTAAAAATCTCCATAAGTGATGATTACATTTTTTTTTTATGGTTACCAGGTTAGAGTTACAGAGGAGGTCTAGTGCTAGAATTATTGCTCTCTCTCTGACGATCGTGGCAATACCTCACATGTCTGATTTGAACACCGGTTTCATATGCGGGAACGATTTCCGTATCCGTTTTCTTTGCTGCGCGAGCTCGGGGGTGCTTTAAAATGTATTTTTTTTTATTTATTTTTATATTTTTACATAGTGTTTAAAAAATAAAAAAATTTGGATCACTTTTATTGCTGTCACAAGGGATGTAAACATCCCTTGTGACAGTATTAGGTGGTGAAAGGTACACTTTATGGAGGGATCGGGGGTCTAAAAGACCTTCAATCCCTCCTTTGCACTTTAAAGTATTCAGATCGCTGAAAACAGTGATTCTAAATACTGTATATTTTTTTTAAATCTGGCACCATTGGCAGCCGAGTAAACCGGAAGTGACGTTGCTTTCGTGTTTACAGAGAGAAGACTGGCACAAAGCAGTTTCCGGCTTTGTGCCAATCTGTCTCTAGGCACCGGAAGTGGTGCATCGTGTATCGGGTCTCCTGGTGGGACGGGAGGCCCAGTAAGAGCGGCGGGAGGAGGGGGGGGGGGGATTAGCTGCATTAGTTGTTATCCCAGGGGTTGGTAAGGCAGTATGAGTGGTAGTCAGATGAGGCCGGATGAGGGGGTGGGGAAGGAAGGAAGGATGGATGAGGGGGGTGGGTGGGGAAGGAAGGAAGGATGAGGGGGTGGGGAAAGAAGGAAGGAAGGAAGGAAGGAAGGAAGAAAGGAAGGAAGAAAGGAAGGAAGGAAGAAAGGAAGAAAGGAAGAAAGGAAGAAAGGAAGAAAGGAAGAAAGGAAGAAAGGAAGAAAGGAAGAAAGGAAGAAAGGAAGAAAGGATGGATAAGGGGGTGGGGAAGGAAGGAAGGAAGGATGAGGGGTGGGTGAGGAAGGAAGGAAGAGGGGTGGGTGAGGAAGGAAGGAAGGAAGGAAGGAAGGAAGAGGGGTGGGTGAGGAAGGAAGGAAGGAAGGAAGAGGGGTGGATGAGGAAGGAAGGAAGGAAGGAAGGAAGGAAGGAAGAGGGGTGGATGAGGAAGGAAGGAAGGAAGGAAGGAAGAGGGGTGGATGAGGAAGGAAGGAAGGAAGGAAGGAAGAGGGGTGGATGAGGAAGGAAGGAAGGAAGGAAGGAAGGAAGGAAGGATGAGGGGGTGGGTGGGGAAGGATGGATGAGGGGGTGGGGAAGGAAGAAAGGAAGGAAGGATGGATGAGGGGGTGGGGAAGGAAGAAAGGAAGGAAGGATGGATGAGGGGTGGGTGAGGAAGGAAGGAAGGAAGGAAGGAAGGAAGGAAGGAAGGAAGGAAGGAAGGAAGGAAGGAAGGAAGGAAGAGGGGTGGGTGAGGAAGGAAGGAAGGATGAATGGATGGATGAGGGGTGGGTGAGGAAGGAAGGAAGGAAGTAAGGAAGGAAGGAAGGAAGAGGGGTGGGTGAGGAAGGAAGGAAGGATGGATGAGGGGTGGGGAAGGAAGGAAGGAAGGAAGGAAGAGGGGTGGGTGAGGCAGGATGGATGAGGGGTGGGTGAGGCAGTATGGGGGGTGGGTGAGGAAGGATGAGGGGTGGGTGAGGAAGGATGAGGGGTGGGTGAGCTGAGGGACACAGGCGTCCGACATACCAGGAACTGTCATATGCTGAAGATTCGGGTGCTAGAATTGTTTCTTCAAGAGTGTGAAGATTAGAGGCTGTGACATTAATAGGAATTATCTTTTTTTTTCCGGTAATTTTTTTATTTTTTTTATATAGGATGCAGAAACAGAATGTCATACCAAACCAATAAAAACATCTATTCTTATTTACAGAGAAGAAGAACATAAGGCATAAATTAGCTACAAAGAACATTTCTTCCATTCTGCCTGCTAATACACACATAAAGCCTGTGAGTGCTCTTTATTTTGGACAGATCATGCTTGCATTGGCTGAACACACAGGGGAGAGCCGACCACCCAGCTACTTGTGGAGGAGAGCACACAGGAATCGCATAACTGCTAATCAAGGTTGTGGCTGGGCTTTCCTCTGACTTTTCCGCTTGACATGAGTAGCTTGGCATTCCTTTGTCGGCGGCCTCAGCAATGTACAGGGGAACATAAGAATAGCTCAAAGAAGAGGTAGAGCATCAGACAGATGGAAAATGACTTCTTAAAGGGGGCTGTAAAGGTAAAAAATAAAAATAAAATCCAAAATAGCTTCCTTTACCTTAGTGCAGTCCTCCTTCACTTACCTCATCCTTTGATTTTGCTTTTAAATGTCCTTATTTCTTCTGAGGAATCCTCCCTTCCTGTTCTTCTGTCTGTAACTTCACACAGTAATGCAAGGCTTTCTCTCTGGTGTGGAGCGTTGTGCTCGCCCCCTCCCTTGGACTATGGGAGAGTCAGGATGCTCTCTACGTTGCAGATAGAGAAAGGAGCTGTGTTTGAGTGGGCGTCCTGACTCTCCTGTGTGAAGTTACAGACAGAAGAACAGGAAGGGAGGATTGCTCAGAAGAAATTACATTTAAAAGCAAAATGGAAGGATGAGGGAGGACTGCGCTAGGGTAAAGGAAGCTATTTAGGAAAAAAAGTATCCGATGAGTCAGCCATAATGTCGCAGTCCCAATAAAAAACGCAGATCGCCGCCATTACTAGAAAAAAAAATAAAAAAATAATAATAATTCTGTCTATTTTGTAGGCGCTATAGCTTTTGCGCAAACCAGTCGCTTATTGCGATTTTTTTTTACCAAAGATATGTAGAAGAATACATATCAGCCTAAACTGAGAATTTTTTTTTTTTTTTTTAAATTAGGATATTATAGCAAAAAGTTAATATTGTGTTTTTTTCATAATTGTCACTCTTTTTTTGTTTATAGCGCAAAAAATGAAAACCGCAGAGGTGGTCGAATACCACAAAAAGAAAGCTCTATTTGTGGGGGAAAAAGGATGCCAATTTTGTTTGGGAGCCACGTCGCACGACCGCGCAATTGTGAGTTAAAGCAAAGTTGAAATTTCGCCTGGGCAGGAGGGGGGGGTGGGTATATGTCCCCAGTAAGCAAGTGGTTAAAGGAGCAACTATGTGTGTAATGAGTTGTAAGCTGCTTTCCTTTTTTAACCACTTCCATACCGGGCACTTACGTACCTTCCTACCAAAGCCAATTTTCAGCTTTCAGCACTGTCGCACTTTGAATGACAATTGCGCGGTCATGCTACACTAACTATTTTTTTATCACTTTGTTCCCACAAATAGAGCTTTCTTTTGGTGGTATTTGATCACCTCTGCGATTTTTATTTTTTGTGCAACAACTAAAAAAAAAAAAAAAAAAAAAAAAAGACAGAAAATTTTGAAAAAAAAAAATTAAAAATGCAGTTTTTATTTTTTTCTGTAATTTTTTTTGGTAAATAAGTATGTTTTCTACTTCGATTAGGGGCACCAAATGAGACAGCACTGATGGGCACCGATGAGGCGGCACTGGGCATGGATGGGCATTGAGGGGTGGCACTGGACACTGGGGTGGCACTGATGGACACTGAGGGGTCCATGTTGCCAGTCAGTGCCCATTTGTAAACACTGATTGGCATCTATTCTTTTACTGCCCTTTTTTTGCCCTTCCCTGGTGGTCCAGTGTGGGCATCCGAGGGGGGGCTGCACTGATAAACAATCAGCGCAAACCCCCCCCCCCCCTGTTAGGAGAGCCGCCGATCTGTTCTCCTCTACTCGCGTCTGTCTGACATGAGTGAGGAAGAGCCATCAATGGCTCTTCCTGTTTTTATCGTGATCAGCCGTGATTGGACACAGCTGATCACATGGTAAAGAGCCTCCACCGGAGGATCTTTACCGAGATCGGAGATGCGGGGTGTCAGACTGACACCCTGTATCACCGACCGTCGCGCTGCGCACCGGCATGAAGTCCTGCAGGACGTCAATAGACGTCCAGTCAGGATTTCACAACCACTTCCCGATGTCAATTGTCCATTGACCAGGCGGGAAGTGGTTAACATAATATACTAGAACTATGTTCTGCCTGGCCAGTGCTATCCTGCCCCCAACCTGAACTATATATATATATATATTTTGTAGGGGGGAGGGTTTAGGCTCAGTGCAGAGACAAACTCGCAGTTTCTTTAGGAAAACATCACATTTATTCCACAGGATATTCCCAAACAGAAGAAAACCATCTTGCCATCAAACAAACAACAATAAACATCAGCTCTACCGAGCCTTACTGTGTCCATAGACTGAGCAGTCCTTGGTCTTGTAGTAAGTGTCCTTACAAATGCAAACACTTGGATCCAAAATCAGGGATGAGCAGCCATTTTCCAATATGCCTCCTCACATTGAGACACTCTCTCTCTCTGATAGCTAGGACCAGCTGCCATAATCAAGGCCTGGAAGGAAAGCAAACTGCGGATCCACGGACTTGGGAGTCTGTCCCACCCAGAGCTCTATCAGACTCCCAATAAAACCAGTCCCGGAACGATCTTTACCAACACAGGATAAAGAACTATCCTTCTTTATCCTGAAGTCTTTTCTGGTATTTATCTTAGATTGCAAATCTAAGAATCCATGGAGGAACATATATCACTTTTCCTGTACAACATATATATATATTGTATATACTGTATTTATTGGCGTATAACACTCACTTTCTTACCCTGAAAATAGAGGGCAAACTGCCTGTGTGTTATATGCAGGGGGCTGTGGAAAGTTTTTTTCCTGAAACTTCCCTCTTAACCACTTAAGCCCCGGACCAATATGCTGCTAAATGCCCAAAGGCGTTTTTACAATTCGGCACTGCGTCGCTTTAACAGACAATTGCGCGGTCGTGCGACGTGGCTTCCAAACAAAATTGGCGTCCTTTTTTCCCCACACATAGAGCTTTCTTTTGGTGGTATTTGATCACCTCTGCGGTTTTTATTTGTTGCGCTATAAACAAAAATAGAGCGACAATTTTGAAAAAAATTCAATATTTTTTACTTTTTGCTATAATAAATATATATACATATTTTTTTCCTCAGTTTAGGCCGATACGCATTCTTCTACCTATTTTTGGTAAAAAAAAAATCGCAATAAGCGTTTATTGGTTGGTTTTCGCAAAATGTATAGCGTTTACAAAATAGGGCATAGTTTTATTGCATTTTTATTAATTATTTTTTTTTTTACTACTAATGGCGGCGATCAGCGATTTTTTTTCGTGACTGTGACATTATGGCGGACACTTTAAATTGCATTGTTTACTGTGAAAATGACAGTTGCAGTTTGGGAGTTAACCACAAGCGGGTGCTGTAGGGGATATGTGTTCACTGTGTGTGTTTACACTGTAGGGGGTGTGGCTGTAGGTGTGACATCATCGATCGCGTCCCCCCTATAACAGGGATGACACGATCGATGTGTAAACACGGCTCTCCCTGTTCTTCAGCTCCGGGGACCGATCGCCGCACTACAGCGGTGATCGGGTCCGCGAGTCCCGTGGTCCCCTTCACGGAGCTTCGGACCGGGTCACGGGAGCGTGCTGCGGGCGCGCGCCCGTGACCCACGGCTGGGTACTAGAACCAACGTATATATACGTTGATGTGCCCAGCCGTGCCATTCTGCCGACGTAAATGTGCAGGAGGCGGTCCTTAAGCAGTTAAAGTTAGGGTGCGTTTTATACGCCGATAAATACGGTACTTATATTTAGTTCACAGTTTAAATTATAACCTTGAATGGGTAACGTAAAGTGACCCTGTCACCAATATAAAAAGTTTTTTCTTGTCATAAACTATTTTTACTTTTTGTAATTGCTAGCAGATTTGACTACTTCAGAAGAATAAATTCCATAGCACAGCCTCCACCCGCTCCTTGCACATCATAGCCCTCTCCTCCTTGTAAAGGGCAATTTCCCTATCACAGTGTGCATGCACTGTGCTGAGGCATCAGAGGTTGCATGAGCCAAGAAGTAACAACGGGCTTTCTGACCAAGTCAGAAAGAAAGATGGCGGCATGGAATCCAGTGTGGTATGACTGAGCAGTGGCTTATAAATGACAATTCTGGATTAGCTGGATGTGTGAGTGATGTTATGTTGTAAGGACAACCCAGCAGACGTGGTAAGAGGGGAAAAAAAATTGTAAAGTGGAGTGGAGTTCCTCTTTAACCACTTAAGACCCGGCCCATTATGCAGGTAAGGGACCTGGACAATTTTTGCGATTCTAGACTGCATCGTTTTAACTGACAATTGCGCGGTCGTGCGACGTGGCTCACAAACAAAATTGGCGTCCTTTTTTTCCCACAAATAGAGCTTTCTTTTGGTGGTATTTTAACGGTTCTTTACATTATTAAAGCTGTGATTTATTTTTGTTATTCTCCAGGAAATAACAAGGTAAACCAAGAAGGATAAAAATAACAGATAAATGGCCAAATACAAAGGTTGCCTTTAAACAACCAGACCTTAAAATAGATAATTATCTCTGGAAAACTCATAAACTTATACTTAGATTTCGATTGTGGCAATAAAATCCCTTTTATTAACATACAACCTTGAAACAAACTAAATTCCTAGGCTGAAATAGTTCAACTTTAAACAACTCTTGTTTCTGTCAGTATGTTAAAGGGCACCTGTCATGACAAACATCAATAGCCATACCGGACTACTTTTTTAATAAAAAAAAAGGTGGGTGCTTTGCTGGCATATTGATACTTAGATCTATATATGGAACAAAAATGCAACTATTAAAGCTTGGCTTCCCATTTCCAGGTCAGTGTCTGGGCTAGCTGTACTTTGCCATAGACCTTTACTATCAGGGCCGATCCTAGGGTCACAGGCGCCTGGGTGCAGAAATATTTCTGGTGCCCCCCACATGGGCGGCGTCATTCTACTAATGTTTCCATGGCAATGACTCAACCACAGAGATGCTCCCCACAAAGTCTTCATTACCCTGGGATCCTTACATGATCTCTTAACAATAAACAAAATACAGGGAGAGAAGCAGAGTATTTCATTGGGACCTGGAGGGGGGCCTCTGTGATGGACACAGAGAGGGCTTCTGTTAGAGAGTCTGTTAGATGTTCGGCGCCCCCACCTCTGCAGGCGCCTGGGTGCAATGCACCCTGTGCACCCTGCCTAGGATCGGCCCTGTTTATTATATCTGTCAGGTGTGGTGTGGTGCACTTTCTGAAAGCGCATCATAACGCCTGCACACAGAAGTCTATGGGTCAGTGCAGGTAACCCGTAGATGCACCGCGGATCAGTTGAAAGCATCCCAGAGTAACCAGTATAGAGAACAGATATACCCATTGCTGTTGGACTTTAATAAAAACACTGACCTCAATCTTCACTTCTTTCTCATAATCCCTGCGGGTATCTGTCCCAGGCTGTTGCTGTCCCAGGCGGAGTGCATTTGGTATCACTCCGCCTGTGACAGGAGACGGCGCTTTTTTTTTTACAGACTACCAATATAAAGAGGAGTTTCAACACTTGCCACCAATGTAATAGGGGTTTTTCTGTGACCATTAATGTAATAGAAACATTCACAGTAACCACCGATGTAAGGAGGGATTTACACTGACCACCAATGTAAGGGGGACATTCACACCGGCCACTAGTGTGAATGAAAGGATTTTACACCAAGCACCAATGTAATAAGAAGATTTACACTGACCACCAATGTAACTGAGACATTAAGCCTGCATTTACATTTGTGTGTGTTGGGAACGCATGCAAAATCGCTTTCCTGACACCACAGAAATGTGCTGCCCTTCAGCAGATACACAGCAGTGCCATCAATTGTTAATGACACCCTCACGCATCTGTTGACATGTGCCTTGGAACCGTGTGATTTTAAAAAAGGGTTAGGGACTGTCTTCCACATTTGTAGCACATAGAAATGAATGAATGCACTGCTCTACACGTAGTCTACATCTTTATCCACCCTGTCAGTACACCTTTGCATCCTAAAACCCATGCTAACCTTTGCACCCCAAACTTCCCCCATCCTCTCTTCTCCGATCCCCCTCCCCTTTAACTCTACCTGCCTCCTCTGTTCACCTTTGCACCCACCTTCCTTACCTTCATATGTCCCCTTCTTGCTCACCTGTGCACCCCAAACTGTAATTCCTTCACCCCACACTACCCTTCCCCTCCACTAATTTGCTTACCTTTGCAGAACAGGCTGATGTTAGGCTTAATGGCCACAGTTGCAGGCAGGACTTTCAATCATGTTCTTTTATCTCCCCAGTGAGCAGCGTTCAGTATACGTGATAATGGATATGACCTCAGGGGGGCATGATATACTGTACATATGAATACTGCCTCTATTTACATATGAATGCTGCGAACAGCCACAATTTACATATTAATGCCGGTATTTACATGTAAACACAGGGTCTCCAGGTGAGTCATCTGTACACAACAATAAGGCAGAGCCGGGCAGCATTAGTAACATAACTTTACACTGAAATATCAGGACACAGCACGGGACTAAAAGCTCAAGGGACTTTAAACTAGGATAGTTGGCAAGTACAAGGCGGAGAAAAGATTTTTCAATCAAGAAAGATTGAAAACTAGAGGGACTATAGCGAATACACTGACTAGATGGTTAATCCAAAAATAGAGCTTTTATTTAATAAAGTAACACATGATATGAGGAAAATAGAGTTAACAAGGGGGCTAAACACAGTTACTGTGAGGTCTGAGCCAATGGGGCTTTTGATCAGATCAAAGCACAGACAAACACATTTAAGACGACAAACGTAACAAAAAACATATAAGAGGCTGTCCGGACGTCAGTTAGCAGAAAGAGGGATGTCTATCTCACAGGGAAAATCCCCAGTGCGTGAATACACAAAATTATATTAGATAATGGACATAGGCTATCCCTTTTGGCCTCCTGAATGCTCGAGCAATAATATGCAGGAAAAAAAGTACAAGGCAGCTGCTTTGGGCCCCACAACAATGACAGGGCCCAGGGCAGCTGTCCCCTTTGCCCTGCCTTAAAGATGGCCCTGGTCAGGAATATGTAATGCACAGAATACAGGGGACATGAGTGTTATGCATAGAATGCAGGGTTCGGAAATATGTAATGCAGAGTGCATAGGACAGGAGTGTGTAATGCATGAGAATCAGGAGTACAACGGAAAAAGAGTGCAGAATTTAGGGGTGTGTAACGCATAGTGTAGAAGTCAGGAAAGTGTAACATTTCCCCCACAAGTAATACTCTCCATTTTACCCTTTCAGCAATAATCCTTACACCCTCTCTTGCTGGGTAACCCAAGGTCCCAAATGCCGTGATTGCCCCTCTGTGGCAGCAGTGTCTCTTTGATTTGGGAAGGGGGTAAGAGGATATGTGCTGAAGGGTGCTTTGGGAGAAGAAAGGACTTGTTCTATATAGAAGTTGGGCTTGAATATGTGATGTGCCGCCGTGGCACTTTGGGGGCAGAGAGAACTTGTGCTAGAAGCTTGGGCAAGAGAGTCTGATATGTGCTTGGGGGGGGGGGGGGGGTGCTTTGGGAGGGGAGAGGACTTTTGCTAGAAGGTGGGGTAGGGAATTTCAAATCTGCCCCCTCCTTCCATCACAAGTCATCAAATTACTCCTTCAAGTGTAAACCCTGCCTTATTGTTGTGTACAGATGACTCAGAAATCAGTTTGACCCACTAATGACTAGAAAACAAACTAACAAACTTTCTTAGAACCTCCTCTTCACAATAATATTTTTTTTAAATCTACCCATCTATGGCCAGGTTATTATATATACATATATAGCATACCCATGGGCATCTGCTGAAATCCACTAGCGGTCGAATAGCGCACCTAAAATAACGCGGCCAGCTGGCAGTGTGAAATAGCTCTTGAGATAATTCAGCTTCGCTCCATGCCCATATTAATATAGGCTAGAGAATGTACAGACCCCCCTCCTGCACATATGGACCCCCCTTCAGCACAGATGGACCCCCCCTTCAGCACAGACCTCCCCATTCCGCACAGACCCCTCCATTCAGCACAGATGGACCCCCTTCAGCACAGACCCCTCCATTCAGCACAAATGGACCCCCCCTTTAGCGAAGACCCTCCCATTCCGCACAGACCCCTCCATTCAGCACAGATCCCCTTCAGCACAGATTGACCCCCTTTAAGCACAGACCCCCCTTCAGCACAGACGGACCCTCCTCCCCCTCCCATTCAGTACCTCAGATCAGCACAGCACAGGCACAGCAGGTTCCCTCCCCCTGTGTAGACAAACACTGGAGGGGGAGGCGGCTTCACTCTGCTCTATGTGCCTGTGTGACATCCGGCCTGGGACTGCTCAGACAGGCCGTGGCCACCAGAGAAGGGGATGGTTGGTCACTCCGCACCAGACCACCCCCCGCCCCCCCTTGCAATGCCACGGCCAGCAGCTCGCCTCTCTCCCCCTGTTCTAACCTGCCTGTCACCGCTGCGCTGTCACTGCTTCAGTTGTGGAGGCGTGTTATCATTCTTTAACACCTTCTCGATTCCAGGGGGAGGCAATTGCCCCCCCTTGCCCTATGGAGCGGATGCCCATGAGCATACCTCCTAACTTTTTGAGATGGGAATGAGGGACACCTACCAGCAAATGTATGTAGGAATAGGATGCACCCCTTACACACCCCCTTAAAGGAGAATTAACCCAAAAAAAGTTAAAACCACAAGGGCTTTTTTTAACCACTACTATTCCTTTATATTGGCTTTTGACATTTACAAATGCAGACATTTAGAATTTGGATGAAAGACTTAGCACTGGGAAACATTTTTTGAAAGATAAAAAGTGCATTTTATATACAACTATATAGATCAGACCTAAAAGAGGGACAAATGAGTCTGAATGAGGGACATTGCTACAAATTGGGGACAGTCCCTCGAAATCAGGGACAGTTGGGAGCTATGATATAGTTACAAAACAGGTCCTAGGACTGTTCTATAATGAAACTTCTTTTGCAAAGAATAAACATGTAGGACCCGCGTTATTCATGTCAGTGAGCACCAAGATTCTAAACACCTTTAAGTACCGAGTCGTGATCTACAGTATGATAAAGGAGCCAACACTGCAACTCCATTAGCTTGTCACTTCAAATGTCTATTTTTGTTCTTAAAAAAAAAAAAAATCACACTTGGCTAAAGAGCTGATGACATCATAGTTGTCATGACAACAGAATCTTCACACAGGCGTTTCCGAGGGCTGTTGGTTTACTGGTCTGCAGGAAAATACATGAGATTGTAATATTGCATTGTACACTGCGGCCTTCGGAGACACTCCTGTGTGATGTTGGGGACGGGGCTTCATTGATCTGTATTGCAGCAGGGACTGCTGTCTGTCTATAGGGAGCAGGCATCATCAATAGACACTTCCAGAACACTTGCTACATAACGAGTGCATAACTGTAACACATAAAAGTAATGAAACTGAGCATCTCTTGGCAAATTACCAATTTTTAAAGCTTGTACCTTACAATACACAAGTACAAGTTCCTGGGCTCCCCTACAAAAGCCGTCTATGCCCTATTCAATCTGATTGTACAATCTCATTTAGAACATACAATGACTAGGAATTGTAAGGGACTGGGTAATTAAAACATGTTTGCCCTCCTTTCACACAGTTTTGGTAAGTTTAAAAGAGATCCGCTTGCCACATGCCTGCCTGCAATTTACTGTAGCGAGCCGCCGCTGTAGGCAAGATAACGTACCTGTACATCACTGCCAACTTCTGGGTTTTGGGCGTGTGCGTCCGCCCACATGGTGACTGTGCATAATGGGAGGCTGTCAGCAAGTCCCGCTGTTCTGTCAAATAGTGCCCGGGTGGAGCAGAGATGACGGTCAGCTGTTGTCTCACGTGGCCGAGGCAGTTAGCCAATGAGAAGAGAAAGGGGGCAAGGCCAGGCCATGGGTCCCTGTCTCAATGGAAACAGGAAGCCTTGGCTCAGCTCGGGGTGCTACCATAGCAAGCTGCTTGCTGTGGGGGGCATGCAACAAGAGGGAGAGGCCAGAACCCCTGAAGAGGGGTCTGAGAAGAGGAGGATCCAGGCTGCTTTCTGCAAAACCACTGCACAGGGCAGGCAAATAAAAGTTTGTTATTTTTACCTACAAAAAAAAAACAAGACTTTAGTATCACTTTAACTCCTCTATACAGAGAGAATGAGAGAGTACAGCCTACACCTCATCCAGGCTCTCTCCTCCTCCCTGCTGCTATCTGCAATAAAGTTGGCAATCTAGAAAGCTGTGCGGGTCACCAACCCCCCTGTCCCACCCCCAGGCTATGCCAACCGATGACATCACCCCCTGGTGTGAACGAGCCCTCAGACTGGTGTGCCCCAGGATTCTGCACAATTCTAAAGGGTGCCTTGACTAAACAAAGGTTGAGAAACGCTGCTCTAGGAGTTCCTCATCCTCCTAGTAAAACCCAATTTCACATGCCCCCCCCCCCCCAGTCTGTTCTGTCCAATGTGAATTCTGTCTGATGTGCTCCCTCCTAACCAGTGTTGCCAACCTACCAGATTGAAATTTACTGGCACGACGCCTGAAATTTACTGGCGCAGCCACGTTTTTACTGGCATTTCACAAAAGTTACTAAATTACATTTTTATGTGCAAATTTCAGTATTTAGGCTGCAAACAAGTACGCTGGGCAAATAGCAATGTGATTTAAGGTACATATTAACCACTTAAGACCCGGACCAATACGCTGGTAAATGACCCAAGGTGTTTTTGCGATTCGGCACTGCGTCGCTTTAACAGACAATTGCGCGGACGTGCGACGTGGCTCCCAAACAAAATTTGCGTCCTTTTCTTCCCACAAATAGAGCTTTCTTTTGGTGGTATTTGATCACCTCTGCGATTTTTATTTTTTGCGCTATATACAAAAATAGAGCGAAATTTTTGAAAAAAAAACACTATTTTTTACTTTTTGTTAAAAAAAAAAATCAAATAAACTAAATTTTAGTCAAACATTTAGGCCAAAATTTATTTAGCCACATGTCTTTAGTAAAAAAAAAAAATCGCAATAAAAAAAAATAGCTACCTAGCGGGAACAGCGGCACTAATACAGCGATCAGAAAAATGATCGCTTAGTGACGCTGGCAATAGGGAGTGAAAGGGTTAACTAGGGCGGTGATCAGGGGGTTAAAACTTTATTAGGGGGGGTGGGGGGGCTATCCTGAACCCAACACTAACTGTTTTTTACACTGCCTGTCACACTGACACTAAATGCAGTGATTAAATCACTGCATTCAGTGACACTGTGACAGGGGGGTGGGGGGATCGATCACAAGGGGTTAATATGCCTATGTGAGTGTGTGTCAGTGTTGTGTTGGTGCACACTTACTTGTGATGTCTTCTCTCATCAGCAGCGCTGGGAAACAGCGCTGCGATGAGAGGTGACATCATTTCCTCCTTCCTGTGTAAACACAGGAGGAGGAACTGACACGATGGGAGCGCACTCCCATTGGCTGGGAGCGATCGCGGGGGGGGGCGGATATCACAGACATCCGCCCGCAGATCCCGGATCGCTCCCAGAGGTAGGGGGACCCCCGCACGCCGCGGAGGGGGTCCCGATGGGACCCCCGAACCGCACTCAGGCGGGGACGTAAATTTACGCCCTTGTGCCTGTACGTGCCATTCTGTGGCCGTATATGTGCGTGCGGGGGTCCTTAAGTGGTTAAGGTAAAGAAACATATTTTTGTTATTTTCGATATAAGGGCACATTATTTAGTCACATCACCACCTGCCTCTATCCCCCTCTGCCACCAACACCCCCTCTGCGGTGCCACAATCTCTCTCTGCTTCCACCCTCCTCTGCCACACCAACACCCCCTGCCTTCACCCTCCTCTGCGGTGCCACAATCTCTGTCTCCATCCCCCACCCTCTGCGATGCCACCAACACCCCCTGCCTCCAATCACCTCCTGCCACTAACACCCCCTGCCTCCAATCACCCCCTGCCTCCACCGTCCCCTGTGGTGCCACTAATCCACTCTGCGGTGCCACCAACAACCCCTGCCTCCAATCACCCCCTGCCACTAACACCCCCTGCCTCCAATCTCCCCCAGGCCCCCTGCCTCCAATCATCCCCTGCCTCCATCGTCTCCTGCGGTGCCACCAATCCACTCTGCAGTGCCAGCAACACCCCCTGCCTCCAATCACCCCCTGCCACTAACACCCCCTGCCTCCAATCTCCCCCAGGCCCCCTGCCTCCATCGTCCCCTGCGGTGCCACCAACCCCCTCTGCGGTGCCACCAACACTCCCTGCCTCCAATTTCCCCCTGCGTCCATTGCCCCCTGCCTCCATCCCCCTCTGCGGTGCCACCACAGCCTCCAATCACCCCCTGCCTCCAATCTCCATGCGCAGTTCCAAGCCGAACCGATCTCGGCTACTTTTACTGGCAGATTCCCGCAACCACCGACATTTACGAACGGGGAAAAAAGTGCCAATTTTTTACGAACTGTCCGTAAAATTACTGACGGTTGGCAACACTACTCCTAACCTGTTCAATATATTCTCCGTACAGTGCACTCCCCCACCCCATGCAATGCATCACCAAAAATGGTGAGGGATCACATATTATTTGGGAGAACGCTAAAACATTTACTAGCTGTACTGGTTGACTGATGCCTAAAAATGTCCTTTGTGATGAGCTTGCTGACGTAAATAGGTAGTGTCTATTTAACAAACAGTCTAAGAAGGAAATCTTGGCAATCAGTAAAGTACTGTTGAAAAAGAATGCGGTGCGGCTAAAATGAATTGCAGAGTCTTAACAAGCCATATACACTGTGTATTCAGAAGCATAACAAACCTTATTACATGCAGCAAAAACAAATTGTATATTTTTCTACAAAAGGAATTTTTGCAAGTCAGATGACGTGGACTTATCCGATACTTTCCCAGCATGCTTTACTGATTAGATCAGCAATGGAGGAGCCTGGTTCTGGTCTACTTCCTTCGACAACACTGAACCAGGGACCTGAGGCCACAGCCAGGTCCTGGTCTGAGTCAAAGCATTCCTCAGGGGATGGTGGGGGGAGGGGGCACTTTTTAACCCCCTTACGCTGCCCCACGGGAACCGCAGGTGCAGGAGCACCAGCTGCCACCTCTGGCATGTTTGGGGAAGAAGAACCAGACACAGACTCATAACCAGTCGGCTCTCAGGGACCCATTCAAGACCTGAATAAAGCCCCCCTCTTTGCTGCACTGACCGGGGGTTACCCAGAGAACTCACTAACCACAGGAGGAGACTGTTCAGCACCGCTGCCCACCCTCAATACACTGTATTCTAAAAAATCCTAACTTGGTTTGCGAGTGTTGTCTCGCGATACGAGCCAGATTAATGGCCAAATGGTGTGCAGTACTGCGTTTGGCCTGAGGTGGGGGGGTGCCGGAGTCGAATATCGCCGCTCAGAAATGCACAGAAAGGCCCAAGGACAGCTCGGCTGACCTCAGCAAACCTCAGAAAGGCTTGGGAACGGAGTCAGCTGAGGTGTCCTCAGGCCTTTCCGTCTGTTTCCAAAGGCTTCTCCAACATGCAGTATTGCTTGCCATTGAAGTCAATACGGAACAAATTATTTTAGTTTCCATTGACTTCAATGGGGAAACTCGCTTTGATATGCGAGTACTTTGGATTACGAGCATTCTCCTGGAACTTTATGCTTCTAATCTGAGGCTCCACTGTATATACAGAATATATATAATGCACTTATGTCAGCACACAGATTTCATTCTAATACTTCAATAAACTCTCTTGGTTTTGAATAAATGAAACTTCCAGAAAGATCTTTGAGAAGACAAGACACCTAATTTACAGGTTTATTCATTTTATTACTACGGCTAAAAATCATTATATTGCACCAAATTTTCAAGATTTTTTATTGGTATATATAGTTTATGGTCGCTTTCACACCGATGCGTCGGTGGTAAAGCGATGCTATTTTTAGCGGCGATTTACCATTGTTTTTACTGAGGTATTCGGCCACTAGCGGGGTGCTTTTAACACCTGCTAGTGGCCGAAAAAGGGTTAAAACCGCCGGCAAAGCGCTGTTGCAGCAGCGATTTGCCGGCGGTTTGGCTGCGCTGCCCATTCACTGCTCCAAAGATGCTGCTTGTAGGAGTTTTTTTAACGTCCTGCCAGTGCATCGCCTCAGTGTCAGGGCCCCTCGGGCTCTCATACTGAGACTGCAGGGGAGGCATTTTTCAGGCGCTATTTTTAGCCCAAAAGCGCCTGAAAAACGCCCCAGTGTGAAAGGGGTCTAAAGGGAAGCAAACAAGGCAGAGTAACGGCCCCAAGTGGGGTCTCTCATGCTACTAGGGAGGGGCGTCTCCAATTAAAGTGGAAGGAATTCTATTGATTTAACTGTTCCCTAAACAAGATACAGTCAAGACATTCCAGGAATGATGGAGGTCACAGTTGCTTGTGCCAAACTGTCAAGACATGAAATGTGTCAGCACCATGGCAGCTGCAGATCAACCAGAAACCAAGATGGTGGCTTCCTCAGCTTTAAAGGATAGTAAGGTTTAGTTCCACTTCAAGTAATCAGCACAACCCAGGAAAGGTGCGTAAGTGCCTGGTATGGAAGTGGTTAAATTAATCACTTAAGGACCGCCTCCTGCACATATACGTCGGCAGAATGGCACGGCTTGGCACATGCTTGTACAGGTACGTCCTGTGCTAGTACCCAGCTGTGGGTCGCGGGCGTGCGCCCGCGCCCGTGGCACGGTCCCGTGACCCGGCTTGAAGCTCTGGAAAAGGACAGTGGGACTCGCGGACCTGATCGCCGATGGAGTCCCGCGATCGGCCCACGGAGCTGAAGAACAGGGAGAGGCGTGTGTAAACACGGCTTCCCCTGTCTTCACTGTGGCGGTGTCATCGATAGTGTGATCCCTTTTATAGGGATACACAATCAATGATGTCACACCTACAGCCACACCCCCCCTACAGTTGTAAACACACATTAGGTCACACATAACCCCTTCAGCGCCCCCTTGTGGTTAACTCCCAAACTGCACTGTCATTTCCACAGTAAACAATGCATTTTTTGCTGTGAAAATGACAATGGTCCCAAAAATGTGCCAAAATTGTCCGAAGTGTCCGCCATAATGTCGCAGTCATGAAAAAAAAAAAATCGCTGATCGCCGCCATTAGTAGTAAAAAAAATTTTTTTTATAAAAATGCAATAAAACTATTTTGTAAACGCTATCAATTTTGCGCAAACCAACCGATAAACGCTTATTGCGATTTTTTTTTACCAAAAATAGGTAGAAGAATACGGCGTAAACTGATGAAAAATAATATTTTTTTCATATATTTTTGGGGGATATTTAATATAGCAAAAAGTAAAAAATATTGCATTTTTTTCAAAATTGTTGCTCTATTTTTGTTTATAGCGCAAAAAATAAAAACCGCAGAGGTGATCAAATACCAACAAAAGAAAGCTCTATTTGTGGGACAAAAAGGATGCCAATTTTGTTTGGGAGCCACGTCGCACGACCGCACAATTGTCTGTTAAAGCGTCGCATTCCCGAATCGCAAAACCTGCCCAGGTCCTTTAGCTGCCTAAAGGTCCGGGTCTTAAGTGGTTAAGGACCTTGGGTGTTTTTCATATTTGGTGTTCACAAGACTAAATCATTTTTTTTTTTGCTCGAAAATTACTTAAAACCCCCAAACATTATATCTTTTTTTCTAACACCCTAGAGAATAAAATGGCGGTCATTGCAATACTTTTTGTCACACCGTATTTGCGCAGCGGTCTTATAAGCGCACTTTTTGGGGAAAAAAAATCACACAACAATAAAATTTGGCCCAATTTTTTATATATTGTGAAAGATAATGTTACGCCGAGTAAAATGTCACACTTAAAAATTGCGCCCGCTCGTGGCATGGCGTCAAACTTTTACCCTTAAAAATCTCGATAGGCGACGTTTAAAAAATTCTACAGGTTGCATTTTTTGAGATACAGAGAAGGTCTAGGGCTAGAATTATTGCTCTCGCTCTAACGATCGCGGCGATACCTCACTTGTGTGGTTTGAACACCGTTTTCATATGCGGGCGCTACTCGAGCATGCGTTTGCTTCTGCGCGCGAGCTCGTCGGGACGGGGCACTTTAAAAAAAAAATGTTTTGGTTTTCGTTTTTATTTTTATTTATTTTATAATTTTTAACACTGAAAAAAAAAAAATATCACTTTTATTCCTATTACAAGGAATGTAAACATCCCTTGTAATAGAAAAAAGCATGACAGGTCCTCTTATATATGAGATCTGGGGTCAAAAAGACCTCAGATCTCATATTCAGGCTTAAATGCAAAAAAAAAAAAGAAAAAAAAAAAGACAAAATGTAAACAAATTAAATGTCTCTTTAAGACGCTGGACGGAAATGACGTTTTGACGTCACTTCCACCCAGCAGAGGTATGGGGACAGCTGAGGGACATTTTTTCCCTCAGTCGCATCCCCGGACAGCCAGCAAGGTCCGCCCCACGAAGAGATGGATATCTTGGTTGTGGCAGCAGCTGCTGCCGTTACCGAGATATCCATCTTCAAAAAAATGACGTCTTGGGACGTGGGGCGGATCTCAAGTTGTTAAGGCTGCGTTCACACCTTAGCGTAGGCGATTTTCTGCGTTTTGTACCGCGATTTGTGGCGACAAATTGCGGCGTTTTAAAACCGCGGTTTTGTACAGGTCATTCTCGGCTATCGAAAACGCCCAAGCCACCCGATACGCACGTTGAAAAAGGGTCCGGGACTTGTTTGAAATTCGGCGTTCTTTCGACGTACAATGTTTTGCGTTAGGAGATGTGAACCATCTCCATAGAGAACAATGTTATTTTTCCCCTCCAGCGTATTGTAGCGTCGCGCTTCAGGCGACAAAACGCCTAGGTGTGAATGGAGCCTAAGTGGTTACATTTTCAGTGTTTTTTCATAAATTGTTATTCATTTATTTTACCAAAAAGATTAAAGATGCTATAACAAAGAAACCAATTAATATAAACCTTTTTTTTTGTTTATCAAAGACCAAGAATACATTTTGGCCTAAATTTATGTAGAAATTTAATTTATTTTTTTATTTTTTTGTGATATGTTTTATAACAACTGAAAATAAAAAATATTATTATTATTATTATAAAAAAAAATAATAATAACAAAATAAAAAATCACAGTGGAGATCAAATGCCACCAAAATAAATCTCTATTTTTGGGGGAAACTGTAAATGTAATTTGTATACAGTGTTGCATAATGATATAATTGCCAATTAGCACAGTAGCACATTGCTAAATACCAAAAATGTTCTGGTCCCGAAAGGGTTAAAACCGTCTGGAGCTGCGGGGCCTCTGCCAGTGACGTGTCATATTCGGCTCCCCCGTCTCAGAATGCTCCGGAAGTGCTGGGAGGCCAACTGCGCATGCGCGATGCGTTCCAAACACATATGCGATGCGTTCCAATGGCTTTACGACACTGCACACCAGCGAAGCCATCATTCAGAGCGACGTGGACTTAGGGGAAAGTGGCCAGTCGGCCTCACGTCCTCGCTTCGCTCGGACGGCTCGCTGCGCTCGCTCGGCCTCCTGGCTCTTTTTTTAACATCCTCCAATCCACGGGGATGTTAAGGAAAGAGCCTGGATACCGAACGGCGGCTTCGCTGGTGTGCACTGTCGTAAATGCTTTGGAACGCATCGCAGATGCGTTTGGAACGCATCGCGCATGCGCAGTTGGCCGCCCAGCACTTCCGGAGCATTCTGAGACGGGGAGCAGAAAATGACAACACACCAGCTCTGCTTCCCGTATACCATTTCATGGAGGTAAGATCGTACCACAGTAACTGAAAACAGCAAACCTGCTATTGGCAATTTCAAAATGCAATAGCCAATCGCAGGTTGGCTATTGGACCCGCCCTCTGCCTGCTGAAGGAGTAAGTTCTCCTTCAGGTCCACTTCTCTGCTGACTGACAGCAGGCAGTGGGCGGGTACAATAGCCAACCTGTCATTGGCTATTGCATTTTGAAATAGCCAATAGCAGGTTTGCTAATAAACACAATGGTATTTTGCCTATTTACACTGAAACAAATTTAGGTCTATAGCTGCTGTTTGAGTTTATTACTGGATTTGTTGTTCCTGTTTTGCAACAATAAGTTTTATATATTAATATTAATATACTATGTATTTGTGTCAAATTTTTAAATAAAACTTTGGTTATTTTATTATATCGACTTGGAGGTTTTCAATTCTGTTTTTTTTTTAAATCATTGAAGCAAATTAAAATGTCTCATGTAATCCATACAATTAAAAAAAAATAATAATTGAAATAGGGGAAAAAAAAAAAAGATTTTCGGTTTCGTTTCGGTTCTGAAATTTCCATTTCGGCACACCTCTAGGGGCAAGTTCCGCGAATTGCGTCAAGTTTCGATAGTTTCCATTTGCGCTATTAACTAATTACAACAAGCACTGAGGTTAAGGTAAATTGCTGCAAGTTCCGTGAAATGCGTCAAGGTCCGATGGTTGGCATCTGCGCTATTAACTAATTGCAACAAGCAATGTAGTTAAGGTAAACCGAGTAAAGGTCCGCAAATTGCGTCAAGTACCCCTAATTGGGCCAAGTTCCACGAATTGCGCCAAGTTACGATGGTTGGCATCTGCGCTATTAACTAATTGCAACTAGCACTGTGGTTAAGGTAAATTGCGTCAAGTCCCGCGAATTGCATCAAGTTCCGCAAATCGCGACAAGTCCCGCGAATTGTGCCAAATACCGTGAATTGCGTCAAGTTTCGATGGTTGTCAGTTGTGCTATTATATAATTGCAACAAGCACTGTAGTTAAGGTAAATTGCGCCAAGTCCCGTGAATTTGCGCCAAGTCCTGTAAATTGTGCCAAAGTTCCGCGAATTGCGCCAAGTTCGATGGTTGGCATCTGCGCTATTAACAAATTGCAACAAGCACAGAGGTTAAGGTAAATTGTGTCTAGTTCCGCAAATTGCGCCAAGTCCCGAGAATTGCATCAAGTATCGCGAATTGCATCAAGTTTTGATGATTGTCATTTGCGCTATTGTATAATTGCAACAAGCACTGTGGTTAAGGTAAATTGTGGCAAGTTCCGCAAATTGCGACAAGTCCCGCGAATTGCGCCAAATTCTGCAAGTTGCGCCAAGTTCCGGTGGTTGACATCGGTGCTATTAACTAATTGCGACAAGTACCGCGGTTAAGGTAAATTGCGTCAAGTTTCAATGATTACAAGTTGTGCAATTACCCAAGTGTAAATTTAATTCTGCAGAGCATCGCACATGTCTCCCAGGGCTGCAGAGCATTGCGCTTTCTCGCTGCAAAGCATCACACTTTTCCCTAAAGAGCATCGTGCCTTTCCCTGCAGAGCATCACACCTTTCGCTCCAGAGCATCGTGCCTTTCATTGATGAGTATCATACCCTACCTGCAGAGCATCGCACCTTTCTCCCAGGGCTGCAGAGCATTGCGCCTTTTTTCTTTTTTTTTTTTTTTATTAGATATGTTTTATAACTCAAAATAAAAAATATTCCTTTTTAAAATTTTCAGTGTTTTTCCATTAATTTTTTTTTTTTTACCAAAAAGATTGAAGACACTATAACAAAGAAACCAATTAATATAAACTTTTTTTTTTTTACCAAAGACATGTACCAGAATACATTTTACCTAAATTTATTTAGAAATTAGATTTAAAAAAAAAAAATTGGGTTATGTTTTATAACTGAAAACAAAAAATATAATTATTATTATTTAAAAAATATATATATATATATATAATAACAAAATAAAAAATCCCAGTGGAGATCAAATACCACCAAAATAAATCTCTATTTGTGGGGAAAACTGTATATGTCATTTGTATAGAGTGTTGCATAATGATACAATTGCCAATTGAAGTAGCACAGTGCTAAATAGCAAAAATGTTCTGGTCATGAAAGGGTTAAAACAGTCTGGAGCTGACATGGTAAAAGAAAAAAAAAAAAGGATCCTTATCCTGGTGTGTTATCTTTGTGAAATTTGCCATCTGAGGACTGCACATTTCATGGATGGGATTGTGTTTCTGAATGTGACATTTATCAATGGGAAGTAAAACCGGAATAAACTGGTTTATTTCAGAAATTTAAATCTCAACTGTCATCTCCCCTCCCCTCCCCCGCAGAATAAAGAAAATTTGAAATTTGACAGTTGAAACAGCTGGACTCGTTAACTTGTTATGGGGAGACTAAGGGGAGGAGTCATGTGATATTACTGCGGTGCGATTGGAGCAAAAATAAGGAGGAGGAGTCATGTGACATCACTGCAATGTGATTGGAGCAATAATCACTGCGATGTGATTGGAGCGATAATAAGGGGAGGAGTCATGTGACATCACTGTGATGTGATCGGAGCAATAAAGGGGAGGAGTCATGTGACATCACTAGTGATGTCATTGGAGCAAGAATAAGGGGGAGGAGTCATGTGACATCACGGTGATGTCATTGGAGCAATAAGGGGGAGGAGTCATGTGACATCACTGCGATGTGATTGGACAGTGCCGCAATAAATAGCAGCCTCACCAGGGAAGGGCACAGAAGAGTCCTGACTTCTCCTGAGTGAAGACGTGTTTTTCTGAGCTCCTGAGATTTCTTCTTCTGACCTTTTTTCTGTGATTTTCTCTGCGTTTTTAACCAGTGAAAGGAGGGAAAAGGATGATTCCTAAAAGCTCTGACACTAATAAGATCATGAATGTTGCAGCGATTAGAAACATCATGAGGAATGCTGTACCAGCTAGAAAGCCCATGAAAAATGTGGCAGTGGGAGTCCCACCTCTTGTGACTCCCCCTAGCTGTGACACTAGAAACAGCATGAAACGTGTTACAGCCATTAGAAACATCATGAAAAATGCCTTACCATCTAGAATGCCTATGAAAAATGCCGCAGCACAAGTCCCTGCTCTTGTGACTCCTCCGAGCTGTGACACTAGTAACACCATGAAACGTGTTGCAGCGATGAGAAACATCATGAGGAATGCCGCTCCATCTAGGAAGCCTATGAGGAATGCAGCAGTAGAGGTCCCACCTCTTGTGACTCCCCCGAGCCGTGACATACAAGCGGTTCAGTTACAAGTAAGACCTCCACGCTGTGACAGCCAATCAACCTTCATCCTGCACCGTCTGCTCGGAGAAGGAGGATTCGGACAAGTAAGTTCTAATTTTCCCACCTAGAACTAGATTAGTAGCTCCACCCACAAAACAAATCCCTCCCAGTAACTAGCCAATGTGTACCAGCCACCCAAACGGATTCAGCTACTGGTAGACTTAATGATGTCACTGTGCCTTATGGAGGGGAGGAGCCTGGAACACCAAATGAAGAAAGCTCTTCCTGTCATAGATATCAGAAGACAGTCCGTCATGGAGCCTTGCAGCCTTCATCAATAACTACTTGTGACTCCTCCCCAATGCTAGTTCCATCCTTTCCCAATAATGAAGAATGTTCTTTCCTATAATAACACAAATGACTTTTCTCTTTTCTCTCATTCAGGTCTTTCTGGCAACTCACAGTCCAACCAAGAAGATCATGGCCATCAAGTCCGTCGTGAAAACTTCAGATCAACGTGACGCCATTGAAACAGAGCTGAAGGTCATGCAGAAGGCGGAAGGGTGCCCATTCCTCACCCAGCTTTACATGACTTTTCAGAGCCGCCATTCTGCCTGTTTCGCTATGGAATACGTCTCTGGAGGGGATCTGTTTGATTTCACCGAAAAGTATTCGCCTCTTTCGATTTCCGTCATAAGGTAAGTCTCATCACCACAATGACAATACAATAGAAAGCAATCTTTAGAAGAAATGTCCTTTTACAATCCAGGCTTTAGGAGTTTAGAATTCCATTGGACTCCATTGGAAATAATTCTATACAGTAATGTAATCTGTAAGATTATTGTGTACTGTATGTATTGTGTGTTTTTTTAGTTTTTGATGCCGTGCTCCGCCTCCGTGCGTCGCAGCGCTTGCAGGGAATGGAGATCGGCACTGCGAATGGAGTGGAGGAGAAACAGCCCCCACACACAGCGGGGAGACATCGCAGGATCCTGGGGACAAGGTAAGTAACTTTGCCTGGATCCTGCGATGCGATCCTGAGTGTGGCTTGGGCTTACCGCTTTTGGTACTGAAAATTCACCCTGAGCCACAATCGGGATTACCGCCAAGGGGGTGGAAAAGTTTCTGATGCCGGGAGACGGAGCAGGGTTTCTGATCGTGTGACTGTCATGATTGGCTGTCACAGTGGTCACATGATCAGAGAGCTCCCAATCGCATGTAGAGATTGGGAGCCTTCCTTTAGCCACCGGTAACTGTGCCGGGAGTGCATTCTCAGGACAGCTCTGGTTACATTCTGGTACCCATATATGCGGCCTCTCAGCGTTAAGACCCACCCACCTAGAGGTGACATATATGCATACCACCAACATGAAGAGGGTTAACACTTCTGGACCAATGATGTACCAGTACCTCATCACCCTGGTACTGGTTTTTAGAGGTGGCCGTCAAATTAACTGCCGGATTCGTTTTATATGCAGCAGGAGAAGACTTCCTCCACTCCCGGCACCTTCCACAGCTTTCTTAGGCTCTTCCATCCTACCGGGAGACCCAGACGACCAGCCGCCACATCTACTGGCTGGTCAGCTGAACAAAGCCGCAATCGGCTATGGTAACCCGGATGTGATGACATTTTGATTTCCTAAAAATGTCAGGTCACAATCATTAAAAAACACAGATCTCGGTGTTGTGGATGCTTTTAAGGGCAGAGGAGAGACTTGGGGTCTTATAGTACCGGTTACATGCCTATTACTGCGACAAGCATGTTTATAGTCTGGATCCTACCAATGGGTTCTCCCAGGAGACTCCAGAATCTGGGATCTGGTAAAACCAGAAATGGTCAGCAGGTGCCATCCCCAGAACTCTGACCGTACGGTCACCTAAATAACCACAAAGGTGGGACCGGTAATGGGATAGAGCCGGGTACCCCCTCCCCCTACCCATGGATAATGTTTCTACTTAAATCTAATGACTGTAAAATGTATTTCCTTCAGAATCAATATTTATATTTTCTCTTTTATAGATTCATTGCGGCGGAAATATTCTGCGGATTGGACTTCCTCCACAAGCGTGGCATCGTTCATAGAGACATCAAGAGAGAAAACATCCTACTGGACAACAAAGGCCACGTCCGCATTGCCGACTATGGATTGGCAGTAATGGATCTCCATGGCGATAAGACGGTGACGGGAGTAGCCGGAACAATTGGATACATGGCACCAGAAGTAAGTCACGCTCTTTTTACCCATCTCTAGACCTCATCTATTCAGTATATCACAATCCAATCACTATCCCTCTGATACTTGTAATATGAACATTTTAGACTGTATACAGAACACTGCAATGTAAATCACCTGATTGGTAATCATTAGGGTCTTAAAACCTTTTTAATAATTTGTTAATATATGTCCATGGGGGGGGGGGGGCAGCCATTGCGTAGGCTGGCTCTGCCTCCTGGTTTAGCTGTTGGGCACAGAGGTTGTTCTTTGCTATTTCTCTTGCTTAAAGTGAGCCCAGCTACAATCTCTATAATAACGGACATATGAAATAGTAAACATATAAAAATGTAAAAAGCTACATCAAGGTTAATATTCCAATTTCTACTGGAGAGCAGATATCACTACCTGCTCTCTGTTACACTCTGCAGAATTACAGCCCATTCATTAAATGCATGCCACTGTGTAGAGCCTGTGGTATCCTATGAAGTTCTGTATACTTGGCATAACAAAGAGAACCCCGATTTGATTAGGGTGAGTCACATGACTTTACACCCATTCCCCGTAATAGCACTCACAGTCCCAATTCCACCGCTGTGCTTTATGAATGTCATTTTCATTAATGTAGCGCTATTGTCACAGGAAGGACATACTGCTGCTTTGTAAATGCCTCCCTTAGAATACATGTTCAATAAATATATATTATTGTTTCTCCTATAAAAGGAATGTAAGTTTGTAGGAACTAAGTAACTGATTTCTCTTCTCTGATTGGCAGGTTATAAACGGCGACTTCTACCAGTTTGAACCCGACTGGTTTTCCATGGGAGTTGTCATATACATCATGGCTACCGGCACCAAGCCATTCTGTAACCGTAACACCCAGGTATACAGGAAGGCTGTGAATTATGAACATCCCGTTTGCCCCCCGGATATGGATCAACACCTGAAGAACTTCATAGATGGAGTAAGTACAAGACGTTTTCTAATTCTGAACAGGCACAGGGAAGGTTTCTAGGCCTACTGCTGCTGCTTTAGGGGTATAATGTGGGGGGTTGCCAAGTCTGGATGTCAGCTGGACTGTTGAGTAGTTTGGCTTCTCCATCCCATGGTGAACATCCAATGGGAATACTTCATCCTGGAGCTGAGGGCTCAGAAGATGCCACATGGGGTCAATCACTTTATGAGGTTATTAAAGCAGAACTCCTCCCCATTTACTATTGTTTTGAACATAGTGGGGAGGATTAGATCACCTGTCATCATTTTAATCTTGTCTGTGACCCTGTTGTGGACATTTGTTTCATATCCTGTCCTGGGGACACAGAAATCCCACCAAGGAGGGACACAGAAAGCAACCACAACCTAACAGAGAGGTTCTAACCCTTTCCAAAAGCATTCATCAAACTGCTTTTATCGCCCTGTGCTGATAAATTATATTAATGAGAAGAAAAAAAGATCTTTAAAAAATTCCAATCTCCTCCCTTATCATGTGGCTGTAATTCTACTTTAAGTGTCACCGCCAATCTAAAGTGCTCAGGGAGTTAGAAGCGTTCTAATGGCGGCACATCATAAAGTGTACTCATTTGTTGTGCTGGAATATAATATGTCAGCAGACATCCAGCACCTGTACTTGGCTATATGTGTCTTCACATTCTATGATTGTCCAATGGGTGAAAGGACCGCCCAGGAGGAGACGCACTGTAGTCAACGTTTTTTTCTCTTTTCTAAAAAGTGCATAATGAACTTAAAATAACTCTTAATTTCTCTTTTATAGCTTCTATGCAAACGTCCGGACAAGAGGCTTGGAGTCGGCAGAGACATAAGACGGCATTCATTCATGAGGCCCATCAATTGGAAGTCGCTGGAACAAGGGAAAGGACGGCCACCTTTCTCAGTAGCCCAGGTAAGTACACAAATCTTTATAGGATGAGGATTCAAAAAGACGATTGTTACACACTTAAAGCTAATGTAGGGGATACAGACATATCCCAGCCTGCAGGAAAACCTCACAGACTAAATCAGTCAATACAGTGGAACCTCGAATTACAAGCATAATCCATTCCAGGAGAATGCTTGTAATCCAAAGTACTTGCATATCAAAGCGAGTTTCCCCTTGAGGTCAATGGAAACTAAAATAATTTGTTGCACATTGACTTCAATGGCATGCAATACCACATGCGGCCAGAGGTAGGGGTGTGCCGGAGAGCCTCGGAAACGGCAAGAAAAGGCCCGAAGACACCTTGGTTGACCTCGCAAAGACTCCGTTCCCGAGGTTTGCCGAGGTTAGCCGAGCTGTCCTCTGCCTTTCCAAACAGTGGCGATCAGCGCTGTTTGGCTCCTCTCGGCTCTGGTACCCCCCCCCACCCCAGGCCAAACGCGGTACTGCACACCGATTTGGCCATGAATTGTGCTCGTTTTGCGAGACAACACTCGCAAACCGAGTTACGATCTTTAAAAATACAGTGCTTGTATTGCGAAACGTTCGTTCACCGCGTTACTCGCAATCCAACGTTCCACTGTATTTCATTTTCTACGGGAGAAGTAATTAAGAATGAAACTTTCTATGCATCAGACACAATGGGGATGATTTACTAAAACTGGAGAGTGAAAAATCTGATGCAGCTGTGTACGGTAGCCAATCAGCTTCTAACTTTTAGCTTGTTCAATAAAGCTTTGACAAAAAAAAATGCCAGCTGATTGGTTACCATGCAGAGCTGCACCAGGTTTTGCACTCTCCTGTTTTAGTAAATAAGCCCCATTGGTGCACAGCTGGGAGTGACAGTTGAAGTGAGAAGGTGCAATGGTTCATAATACAATCTCTGGGCTGTCTAGGACATTTAGCTTTGACCATCATGGTGTGGTGGAAGGCATGGGACCAGACATGTTTTATTGCTTGTAAACTCCAGGGGCAGAGAAAGAGGAACCTCGCCCTAACCTCTCTGCATCACCATGTACAATACAGGCCTATCAGTCCTACATTGTATGTGAGGGGCGAGCATGTGACCGTGGCTGGGAAAGCTTTAGAGAGGGTCTGTGAGGGACCGGTTGCATAGATGAAGGCTGTCCAAAGCAAGGAATAAATTATTACACCTTATTCCTCTACCCCTAGGCAAAAAATCCCCCCCCCCCCACACACACACACAAATACTGCAAAGGATAATTTATACGTGTTTCTGGAATTGGACTTTAAGCAATATCCTGATATTTACTGAGGTCATAGATCTATGAATACAGAATCTCATATTTGTCTTTTTATTTTGCAGCCCTTGGACATGGACATGGAAACAACCTGTCGACTTCCTCCGTCAGCGATCGATGTAAAGGCATTGGAAATTCCAGGAAGAAAAATACACATTCCTGGATTCTTAAACATCGACAGGCTGTGAGGAGGCCTGTCTTGCTGGCAACCTGTACTGTCATGCCTGTCAACATGTAGTGTGTATGTTGTGTGTAGTGTGTAGTGTGTAGTGTTTAGTATTTAGTATTTAGTGTTTAAATGTAGTGTTTAGTGTTTAGTTGACAGTGCCTGCCAGCAGGATGCCAGCCAGCAAGCCACCCACAGCAGGGTTCCAGCAAGCTACCCATAGCAGGGTGCCAGCCAGAAAGCCCAACCACAGCAGGGTGCCAGCCAGAAAGCCCAACCACAGCAGGGTGCCAGCCAGCAAGCCCACCCACATCAGGGTGCCAGCCAGAAAGCCACCCACATCAGGGTGCCAGCCAGCAGACCCACCCACAGCAGTGGGTCAGCCAGCCACAGCAGGGTGCCAGCCAGCAAGCCACCCACAGCAGGGTTCCAGCAAGCTACCCATAGCAGGGTGCCAGCCAGAAAGCCCAACCACAGCAGGGTGCCAGCCAGAAAGCCCAACCACAGCAGGGTGCCAGCCAGCAAGCCCACCCACATCAGGGTGCCAGCCAGAAAGCCACCCACATCAGGGTGCCAGCCAGCAGACCCACCCACAGCAGTGGGTCAGCCAACCACAGCAGGGTGCCAGCCAGCAAGCCCACCCACAGCAGGGTGCCAGCCAGAAAACCACCCACATCAGGGTGTCAGCCAGAAAGCCCACAAACAGCAGGGTGCCAGCCAGCAAGCCCACCCACATCAGGGTGCCAGCCAGCAAGCCCACCCACATCAGGGTGCCAGCCAGCAAGCCCACCCACATCAGGGTGCCAGCCAGCAAGCCACCTGGGGGGGGGGGGACAGGTGTGCAGGGGGGTACAGAGGGGGAACAGATATGTGTATGTGTGTGTGTGGGGAAGGGGGACAGGTGTGCAGGGGGGACAGATATGTGTGTGTGTGTGTAGGGGGCGAAACATATGTGCAGGGGGTACAGAGGGGGAACAGATATGTGTATGTGTGTGTGTGGGGAAGGGGGACAGGTGTGCAGGGGGGACAGATATGTGTGTGTGTGTGTGTGTAGGGGGCGAAACATATGTGCAGGGGGTACAGAGGGGGAACAGATGTGCAGGGGGTACAGATATGTGTGTGGGGGGGGGGGGGGTTTGAGGAGAACAGAGGTGCAGAGGGGGTGCAGAGGTGTACAGGCATTCAGGGTGATACAGTGATGGGGTGATCTGAGGTGGGAAGGTGAAAGAATTGTAAAGATATGAGACCTGAAAATACAAAAACTGGGGTGATTTGATCAGATGTACAAAGATTTAAAAAAAAAAAAAGGAGCCATCCACAGCAGGGTGACAACCAGCAAGCCCACCCACAGCAGGGTGACAACCAGCAAGGCCACGCACAGCATGGTGCCAGACAGCAAGCGGCCACAGCAGGGTACTAGCCAGTAAGCCACCAGCAGCAAGGTGCCAGCCATGAAGCCCACCCACAGAAGGGTGCAAGACAGCAAGGCCACCGACAGAAGGGTGCCAGCCAGCAAGCCCACCTGCAGCAGGGTGCCAGCCAGCAAGCCCACCTGCAGCAGGGTGCCAGCCAGCAAGCCCACCTGCAGCAGGGTGCCAGCCAGCAAGCCCACCTGCAGCAGGGTGCCAGCCAGCAAGCCCACCTGCAGCAGGGTGCCAGCCAGCAAGCCCACCTGCAGCAGGGTGCCAGCCAGCAAGCCCACATAAAAAGAAATGAACTGTACAAAAGGAGCCACCCACAGCAGAGTGCCAGCCAGCAAGCCCACCCTCAGCAGGTATTCATTATTTATTTAGTTACATTTAATTATATTTATTTTCATTGCTTAGAGCGCCCTCATTAATATACATTGTATATATTTTTTAAGCCCACCCACATTAGGGTGCCAGCCAGCAAGCCCACGCACAGCATGGTGCCAGCGAGCAAGCCAGCTACAGCAGGGTACTAGCCAGTAAGCCACCAGCAGCAGGGTGCCAGCCATGAAGCCCACCCACATCAGGGTGCCAGCCAGCAAGGCCACCCACAGAAGGGTGCCAGCCAGCAAGCCCACCTGCAGCAGGGTGCCAACCAGCAAACCCACATAAAAAAAAAATCAACTGTACAAAAGGAGCAACCCACAGCAGAGTGTCAGCCAGCAAGCCCACCCTCAGCAGGTATTCATTATTTATTAGTTATATTTAATTATATTTATTTTCATTGCTTAGAGCACCCTCGTTAATATACACTGGATATTTTGTTTAAGCCCACCCACAGCAGTGTGCCAACCAGCAAGCCCACCCACATCAGAGTGCCAGACAGCAAGCCCTTGCACAGCATTGTGCCAGCCAGCAAGCCAGCCAGCCACCCACCCACAACTGCACTGTACAAAAAAAAGGCACCCACATCAAGGTGCCAGCCAGCAAGCCCACCCACATCAAGGTGCCAGCCAGCAAGCCCACCCACAGCAGGGTGCCAGCCAGAAAACCCACCCACAGCAGAGTGCCAACCAGCAAGCCCACCCACATCAGGATGACAGCCAGCAAGCCCATGCACAGCATGGTGCCAGGCAGTAAGCCATCTGCAGAAGGTTGCCAGCCATGAAGCCCACCCACATCAGGGTGCCAGCAAGCAAACCCACCTGCAACATGGTGCCAGCCAGCAAGCCCAAGCACAGCATGGTGCCAGCCAGCAAGCCCCCCACATCATGGTGCCAGCCAGCAGGCCCACCCACATCAGGGTGCCAGCCAGCAAGCCCACATCCAAAAAAATATAAAAAAAGAAACAATATGTATTGTAATTTATTGTAATTTTTTGAAAATAAAATACTTTGAAAGAAAAAAAAAAAAACTGCACTGTACAGAGGAGCCTTGACGAGGCAGTGCAGCTTCCACATACATTTGCAAATGTGTGCAATGTGACTGCCTGCAGGGGGATGCACCGAGCGCTTGTACCCCTCACACAGGGTATGGATTCATACGCCTTGTGTGAACGAGGCCTTAGGACCGCACTTTCAGAACAGCCTAGGCAAAGTAGTGCAGCTTCCCCATATGCAAATGTTTGCAACTAAGACCTCTGTTTTAATGTCAAGTGTTAGATTGTGCCTTTTTGATTTATTTGCAGACTAGCTGGTAAGTGTGCTGGGAAATCTGTTTTTGTGATGTACAAAGCCCTTCCATGTGCACCTTACTTCAAAAGCTAAAAGTTATATACTCCTGTAGCTGTCCTGCTTTGTACATAGTTTTTAAATACAACTTAAAGGGGTTATAAAGGTAAATGTTTTTCACCTTAGTGTATTCTATGCATTAAGGCAAAAAAACACCCGACAATGCCAGCCCCCCATTTTACTTACCTGACCCCTCGAAAGTCCCACGCTCGCCCCCGACATCCTCTTCGGCGCTCAGCCTGGTCGTTAATTGGTTACAGTGGATGGATTGAAAGCAGTGCAGCCATTAGCTCACGCTGCTGTCAATCACATCCAATGATGCAGCGCACCGGGGGAACTCAACACCATGCAAGCCCGCTCGCATGAAGGTATTGAGTCCTTGCCGGGGGGAGCCAAGACAGCCGTAGAGGGACCCCAGAAGACCAAGTTCGGGGCCACTCTGTGCAAAACGAGCTGCACAGTGGAGGCAAGTATAACATGTTTGTTATTAAAAAAAAAAAAAAGTATCTTTAGTGATTCTTTAACCACTTCCATGACGGGCCTATTCTGGCACTTCTCTCCTTCATGTAAAAATCATAATTTTTTTGCTAGAAATTTACTCAGAACCCCCAGACATTATATATGTTTTTTTAGCAGACACCCTAGGGAATAAAATGGCGGTCATTGCAACTTTTTATCTCGCACAGTATTTGTGTAATAATTTTTCAAACGCATTTTTTTGGGGAAAAAAAAACGGTTTCATAAATTAAAAAATAACAAAACAGTAAACTTAGCCCAATTTTTTTAAATAATGTGAAATATGATGTTACGCTGAGTAAATAGATACCTAACATGTTAAAATTGCGCACACTCATGGAATGGCGCCAAACTTCGGTATTTAAAAATCTCCATAGGCGACACTTTAAATGTATTTACAGGTTACCAGTTTAGAGTTACAGAGGAGGTCTAGAATTGCTAGAATTGTTGCACACGCTCTAACGCATGCGACGATACCTCACATGTGTAGTTTGAATGGCATTTACATATGTGGGCGGGACTTACATGTGTGTTCGCTTCTAAACGCAAGCTACCAGGGACAGGGGAGTTTTCATTTTTTTTTATTTTACTTTTTTTTTTATGTGTACACTTTTTTTTCATCGCGTTTATTCCTTTTACAAGGAATGTAAATATCCCTTGTAATAGTATTCTATTGTGACAGGTCCTCTTTATGGAGAGATGCGGTGTCAATAAGACCCCACATATCTCCTCCAGGCTGGAAAGCATGATATCGAGAAAAAAAAAAATCACTGATCTAATGCTTACTAGCTGTGATCGCAGCTTTGTTTACATCCGTCATAACGTCGCGCCCGGACCTCTGACTCTCATAGAGATGAGTGGTGACCATTTGGTCATCAGAAATCTTTATCATCGTCATCCGGTGCCGGCAGATACTTTCTCCGGGCACCCAATGGCACGGGAGAGCCCGGAGAAGCATCGGATGGCGGCGGGAGGGGGGAACGTCCCCTCCAGTCACCTATAAGAGTGATCAAGCAGCATAACTGTCGCCACGATCATTTTTATCGTGCACAGAATCCCTGCAAAGAATGATATCTGAATGATGCCTGTAGCTGCAGACATCATTTAGATATCCCCCGAAAGTCAGCAACGTCATATGATGGCGTGCGGTAAGGAAGTGGATAAATAAAAACGACATTTATAAAACAAAAAGTGGGGAAGTTGTCTGGTTATGTATACTGTTTTTTTAAAACAAAACTTTTATAAAAACTGCAATTATTAAAAACAGGGAGTAGCTGTCTTGTATTGTATGCTGTTTTTGGCTAAACTTTAATACAAACTGCAAATATATATATATAAAAACTTGGGTAGTTGTCATTCTTGTAAAGACCGCCTTAATGCATTCTATCGATATTATACATATACAATTTTACTGTTGTCAATAAATATCAAATAGGTGACCAGAAAAAAGGCCTGCTAAAAGGAGATGTTTCAATGCACTGCATAGCAGGCCTCTGTTATAGAAGCCCTTTCCTGAGAGGATGGACACCAAGCAAAAAGAAGAAGGTCATTACCCTTTACTCTGTAGGCCATTCCACTTCTGAGAGCTCAGGAGGAGTTGGTAATACAAGAGGAGTGTGAAGGTAAAAGGAGGATACTAAGGTTGAATAATAAAGAATGAAAGCCAACCGAAACTGCCATGAAAATCAGAATAGATGGGAATGATCGGTGACCCTCAATGAAGTGCTCGTGAAGTGATAACTGTGCTAGAAAAAAAGATGGGAGGCTGAAACAAAGAGGAATAGGCCAAGAAATAGACTGACTAACCAAGGAAATAAATAAATGAATATCTCAATTTCATCTGAAATATGCAAATAAGAAGAAGTATCATCCTGCACATCCAACAAAACCCATAGGTAGTGATGGTAACAACAGACTCAGCTCAGCCTCCATCCAGGCCTTGCCCGCTCTGACATGTTTCGTCCTGTCAACTGGACTCGGCCTTGGAGGACCTCCATGACAAAGCCCCGTGGGCAGGCGAAACGAGTTGGGGCATGGCTTGGATGGAGTCTGGGCTGAGGCTGCTCTGACTATCGCTACCTATACATTTTGTTGGATGTGCGGCACCTAAAATTATCCTTTTTCTTGTTTGCATTCACTGAGCTGAGACAAGCCTCTTGATTGCCTGCACTCCCCATTGACTGTTCTCCAGACTTGGACCAACTGATGTCCCTCATTTTAGTCCGATCTCTATAGTTGTATATAAAATGTTAAATTTAATTTTCACAAAGTGTTTCCCAGTGCTAAACCTTTCATCCAATTTCTTTTTTTTTTTTTTTTATATGTTTATTAGATTTTCAAGGTATAAGGTTACATACAATCTTATGAAAGCAATTCTTACAATTCATGCGTTTAATGTAAACCGCTATTCAAGTAGAGTATATATATTCAAATTAACATTCAAAAAATAAAAAATAAACAAAAAAACTTGCGTTGTCAGTCATAACAATAAACAAATATCATGAGGGAAATAGGGTAAGAATAGGTTAGAAAGGGATGTACGATTATACGAAACTAGGCAATAACCTGAGCTCCAATCCTGGCCTGGATTAGTGTATCAAAAGGAAAGAAATGTACACATTACTGTAACAAAATAATTGTGTCAAGTCATAACAAACTTTCAGGAATTCAATTGCATTTGATACTCTGCAGAATTCGTAAAGTGTAACCAATTCATCCAATTTCTAAGCGGCTGTATCTGTAAATTTCAAAAGCCAATATAATAAGCCATAAGCCCCACCCAGCCTCGCCTCCCGGTAGTTCAAACCCTTTAAAGGACTAGTGAGAGTTGGCGTCAAGGGGTTAAACAACAAAAGTTCATCAAATACTGATCAGTGTTACAGGGCCCTAAGTGTATGGAAACCCAAAATCATCTATTAAGTATATCTGGCATCATATCTCATTGTATACAGTTTAGGATTATTTTTTTTTTTTAAAGTTTCATACCTGGAGGCCCAGCCAGTAGCAGCAGCACTTCCTGTTGCCACAATTTATATCACCGTTGTCACCCTTTGAGGCTTGTGAGTCCAGTCCAAGGAGAATGGTCAGGGTTTCCATGGAGACTAGCTATGGTGACCAATGAGGCCAATCCAGTGAGAGTGGGTAGTGTTTTCATGGAGACCAGTTATGGTGGCCTGTGAGTCCAATTCAAGGAGAATGTTCAGTGTTTCCATGGAGACCAGCTATGGTGGCCTGTGAGTCCAATTCAAGGAGAATGGTCAGTGTTTCCATGGAGACCAGCTATGGTGGCCTGTGAGTCCAATTCAAGGAGAATGGTCAGTGTTTCCATGGAGACCAGCTATGGTGACCTGTGAGACCAATCACGGGAAGGTGAGCAGGGTTTCCATGGAGACTGTCAGTTATAAGGAAGAAAGTGGGCAGAGCTAAGACCAGTGCCACATGAAAACTAAATAGTAAAAACCTTTTATAAACACAATGGGGGACACAAGGCCATGTTATACAGAAGCAGTAGACAAATTGTACAACAGATTTACCACAATGTTCCAGCCCAAGTCATTTATTCCTCTCCCACTGCATATCACTGCGGTAAAATTAAACCTGACTCTGCCCACTACTTAGTTATGCGTCAGTTTAGGCCGCGTTCATACCTGAGCGGTTCATCACGCGGCAATGAAAAGCAACAGGAATCCGATTATTTCCTATGGGGTCTGATTACACCTATGCTTTGTGATTTGCGCGGTCGTGCCACGTGGCTCCCAAACAAAATTGGCGTCCTTTTTTTCCCCACAATAGAGCTTTCTTCTTCTTCTTGGTATTTGATCACCTCTGCGTTTTTTATTTCTTGCACTATAAACAAAAATAGTGCGACAATTTTGAAAAAAATGCAATCATTTTTTACTTTTTTCTATAAAAAATATCCCCCAAAAATATATATATAATGCGCAGGTTCCACAACTGACAGGAGGACTAAGGACTCCAGCCATGGGCCGGATTAAATGGCCTGGAGGGTCGGATGTGACAGCGGAAGACAAAGTTTGTCGCCATTCCACAAGTGTGCGCAACTTTAAAGCATGACATGTTAGGTATCTATTTACTCAGCGTAACAACATCTTTCACATTATATAAATAAATTGGGCCAACTTTACTGTTTTGTTTTTATTTTTTATTCATGAAATAGTTTCTTTTCCAAAAAGAACATGTTTGAAAAACTGCTGCGCAAATACCGTGTGACATAACAAGTTGCAACGACCACCATTTTATTCCCTAGAGTCTCTGCTAAAAAAATATATATAATGTTTGGGAGTTCTGAGTAATTTTCAAGAAAAAAATACTAATTTAAATATAAACAAATAGTTCCAAAAAAGGCCCTTGGAAGTTGTCAAAGTGCTAAATAGTAAAAAAAAAAAAAAAAGGTCTGGTCATGAAAGGAGTAAAATCTTTCAGAGCTGAAGTAATTAAATTAGTTGCTGAAAAAAAAAAAAAAACAAGGTTTAATATCACTTTAAAAAAACGGCTAATTTGTATATTTGTTCTGGTTCCCAGTCTCAATAAGCACTGAAGCCAGAAGTCTGGGATGATAGCCAGGCAGCCAGCATTTTCAGCAGCCTAAATGAGCAAAGTCAGACAGAGTTTCTCTCTTAGCACAGATTTCCTATGAGATGTAAAGTTATAAAACAATCTGCGAGTTGGCTCTTGTTAGACCTACAGAGGTCAGGACGCAAGCCTTCACTTGCTGAAATAATGTTCATAACCCCAGGCAGATGGTTTATGGTGTTCAGCCACAACTAGAAATAAGAAATTAATCACCTGATTTTGGCAGCTGCAATGACAAACTTCATGTTCACATCAATGCATTTTTGTGCCTTTTGCGTTTTTGGAAAGGGTCAGGGACTTTATTAAATGCAGAACGGTGCTTTTTAAATTATTTGGGTACAATAGACTTCAATGGAGAAGCTGCAGAAAAGCATGTAGTGCTTGGCGCAATTTGCGTTTTTTTATCTGGCCAACAACAAATATATATATATTTTTTATTAACTGCAAATTGCAGCAAAAAAAAAGGAAAAATCACTGTAGAAACACTCAAAAGAAACATGCATAGATGTGAATCGAGCCTTAGGGCCGGTTCACAGTACTGCGATTTGCATGTGATCCGCACTGCTGTGCAAATTACATGCAATGTCTGTGCGATGCAAATGCAGCCATACAGATTTTATGGCTGAATTAGCATCACATTACGACCAAACTCGTGCAGGATCCTTTTGTTTGTCCACACCAGAATCAGATCGCATGGATTTTCACAGCTGAAACGACAGTTCGCACTGCGCTTTAAAGGGGAGTTCCACCCACAATTTAACTTTTTAAATATAAATACCCCTGTAATACACAAGCTTAATGTATTCTAGTAAAGTTACTCTGTAAACTAAGGTCCGTTTTGTTAGGTTGTTACAGCATTTAGTTTATAATCTAGAAATAGACCGTGGCCATCTTAAGTGTGGGCATCATGAAGCCAGACTGTATGACTTCCTGGATTTCAGCTTTGCATATCTCGCACATGCTCAGTGCTGCACACTAGGTTTCATCCAGGTTTTAGTCTGGTTTGCAAGGACTACTGGGAAACATGATGCCTATCCCAGAAACCCTTGCAAATAGCCATGTGACTTAATAGCCTAGGCTAATAAGGAGGAGGAAGTAATGAAGGACTACAAAATAAAGGTATTTACAAGCAACAAAATAAATAAAAATTGTCCATTCTGAACACTATGAGATTAGGGCATGCAGCACAGACAAACATAAACAAATGGGTGGAACTCCACTTTAACCGACCTGAGGGTGTCATTACCTTTGTATTGGGCAGTGTTAACCACCGGCGCTTGACATGCAATGTGGGAACCCATACTGGATTCGCACAAGTTCTCGCATCGCAGCAGTGAGAACCGACCCTTAGGCCTGATTCACACCTATGCAGGTTGCAGTTTGCATATTCCCGGTACAAACGCAGAGATATGACCGTTAATTGGACTGTAGTGCGTTTCTGCAAAACTGAAGACGCACAAAAAAATGCATAGGTGTGAACCAGGCCTTAGGTTGTGCACCCCAAAGCTCAAAAAGAGAGAAACAGAGGTAGTGGCTTGGGGTGTACACATCATGGTCGCAATGCTTTGCAGCCCTGGCAGAAATTATAGTGAGGGAATCACATGTGAACGAGACTTAAAGCGGATGGCCCACTAGAAAAAAAATATTAAAAGCCAGCAGCAACAAATACTGCAGCTGCTGACTTTTAATATTAGGACACTTACCTGTCCTGGAGTCCAGCGGCGTCCGCAGCAGAGGATGAGCGATCGCTCGTCACCCTGCTGCTCCCCCCTCCATCCACGGTGAGGGAACCAGGAAGTGAAGCGCTGCGGCTTCACTGCCCGGTTCCCTACGGCGCATTGCGCCAGTCGCGCTGCGCCCGGCGATTGGCTCCCGCTGTGTGCTGGGAGCTGAGAGTTCCCAGCACACAACGGGGGGGAGACGGGATGTCGCCAAAAAACCCGTCTTTTGCCCGAGACTGCGGGCCGGAAGTGGTTGCAGATACCTGTCTTTAGACAGGTATCTGCACCCCCCTCCCCCTGAAAGGTGTCAATTGTGACACCGGAGGGGGGGAGGGTTCCGATCAGCGGATCTTCACTTTAGGGTGGAGATCCGCTTTAATATATTTTTTTCGATTTTTTTTTTAATTTTAACTTTATTATGTTTAGATTTTTTATTTATTTACTTACATTTTTTACTGACCTGTTGAGGGTTTGGTGAAATATCAGGGGTCTAATCCCCCGATGTCTCACATTTAGCCGCGGTTCACACAAAATCTATGAGGATCAGATGCAATCCGAAAAGCATAGATTCGCATGTCATGTAAAAACACAATGGGCCAGATCCACAAAGCAGATACGCCGCCGCAATTTCAAATTCCCGCCGGCGTATCTTTGTTTTCTATTCACAAAGATACGACTGGCATAACGTTATTACACCATTGTATCTTAGTTGCATACTTACGCTGGACGCTAGGGGCGCTCCCGTTGTGTGTTCGCGTAAAATATGCAAATGAGCTAGATACGCCGATTCACGAACGTACGTACAGCCGGCGCAGTGTTTCTACATCGTTTGCGTAAGCGTAGGTCCGGCGTAACGTTACCCCTGCTGTATACAGGTGTACATTCAGACAAGGAAGGGGCTGGTAAATGACATCCCCTGCTCTCCATCATGAAACATCCTCCTGTGTGCCCACAGCAGCTGTCAGAGGGGGAGGAGAAGAGGGAAGCCAGCAGCTTTGCGAGGGAAAGGAGGACACAGGGAGGCCAGGACTGTAGGAAGATGGGGATGCTAGAACTGGTCCACCTGCAGTGCTGTAGGAGGGGGGGGGAGGAGGAGAAGCCAAAAGCACTGCAGAGGAGGAACACGAGGATCAATATTTGCAATACAGTAGTACAGTCAGTCCTCCAGCTTGGCCCCCTTTTGAATTTGCTTAGTAAGCAAATTTTACTATGCTTCATCAATCAATGGACACAGGAGCGATTAGTGCTGGTCGCTCACTGTGTTCATTCAGACAAGGAAGGGGCTGGTAAATGACATTTTCCAACCCCTTCCCCTGCTCTCCATCATGAAACATCCCCCTGTGTGCCCACAGCAGCTGCCAGCGGGCGAGGAGAGGAGGGAAGCCAGCCGCATTGCAGGAGAAAGGAGCTCACAGGGAGGCCAGGACTGTAGGAAGATGGGGATGCTAGAACTGGTCCGCCTGCAGTGCTGCAGGAGGAGGGGAGAGGAGGAGAAGCCAAAAGCACTGCAGAGGAGGAACACGAGGATCAATATTTGCAATACAGTAGTACAGTCAGTCCTCCAGCTTGGCAGGTACTGGGGCCCCCTTTTGAACTGATAGGGTCCAGGCCAGATCTAGGAGGGCCAGCTGTACTACCTTATTAGCGGCCTTCGTGCACAGGTTGATTAGGGTGTGCCCAGGCACATCCGACACACCCTGTGTTCACACCTATGGCTGGTGAGTTCAGCCACCTCCAACTTATATTGTGTCTTGGAGAACTTGTTCCCTGCTGCAATTAGAATGTCTTTTGCACTTCATTCTCAAAAGATTTTGTAGAAATAAAATAAAAAATGCTATATATACAGGCTCTGCTTCCTGCATAGTAGTGCTGCATAGTGGATGTGCCAGGCTGATATCAGACGTCAATTTTTCTACAAATCGCAAAGCGGGTAGTGTTATAATCGTTAGAGTCAATGGCGACAGTGCTACAGCATTGGGTTGTGCTCGGCTACAATCGCTGGCCTTCATTTGTGATTTGAGAAACATTCCATAGAGGTGCATTATGAGCGACTGACGCTAGCGATTTTGCTGCTGGTATGCATAGATCGATACATAGATCGAAAATCGGCCGGTTTAGCAGGGGCAAGCTGAGATTTGATCCATGTATGGGCAGGCTGATTGAAACCATCGATCGACTTGGGTACAACCAGACTGTCTTATTTTTTTATATGCGACTGGTGCTGGTGGCTCTAGCTGCTATCAGTAATCATTGTATTCTGCTGGCCAAGGAGGCTCCCTCCCAGGCAGAACACAATAGCGCTGCAGGAGGCATTCCCCCATTAAACTCTGTTGATGGGGGAATCAAGCTATTTTCTTTCCTTCCACGCGTGGTGGGAAAAAATTGAGTCATATGTATGAAACTTCAGGGCATTAAAATAGATGGAATGGCTTTACCATTACTATAATGGCATTACTATGTCAGATACACTGAAGTAGTGTGACTCACCAATCAACTATTCCATGGCCATTAAGACAATGAATACTTTCATTTCACAACAAAGTGAACCTTACCGAGGTGGTGAGGTTACTGAGTGTAGCGGTGATTACATCAACCTATTCATCTTTAGTCAAGCTAAAAAAAAAGGAAAAGCAAATAGTAAATTATTAATCCTATAATAACAAAAGGTTTTCCATAACTGATCAACATGATATACATAGGCTAAGTCAATAGGAAGACTTTGCTAATAAACATCAACCACTGAGGAGCACATAGAAGACACAGAGAAGCAGGGGTGTTGCTAGGTGGCAAAAAGACCAGGGGCTTTAGCCCAAAGTCCAAGGCCAAGAACCGTGACCTACCTGACCTACATACACTTGACCTACCTGACCTACATACATTGACGGTAGTGATCTACATACACTGACCCAGGGCTCAAAATTTCAAGTCCTGAGCTACTAGCCAGGCCTCAAGAGTTACTCGCCACCAGTTGCCCCACCTAATTCATACACTGCCCTGTGCCTAATTGCACCCGTAAACACGCCCTCGTAGATTATCTCATGGAATGACACTGTTAAATGTTTTATGCAGAATCAGGTTACAAAATTAAATATTACCAACAACTTTAACAAAATGGGACAGGGCACTGGGGGCAGACCAGAGGGACAGGGCACTAGAACTGGGTCTCTTCCCCATTCTCTTGCTGTCTCCTCTGCAACTCCCATCCATCCTCTTCCTCTCCCATTCATCTCATCATCAGGAGCCTGTGTGTGCGGCTCCACGCTTGCATGTCCCCACCTCCCCCTTTTATTCAGGCTGGCAGTGAGGAGAGGAGCTGCAGCACAGCGGGAGGGAGTACAATCCAGCGCTGAGATCCACACAACTGCACAGCCATTGACACCATAGCACAGCGCACACTGACACCGCACAGCACACAATGAGACCAGTCTGTTCACAGTGCTCAGGCTGAACTGTTGGACATTTACATAGAGCACAAGGAGAAAAAAACTGCACAAACTGGAAGGCTGCCGCTCTCATGTCAGGGCAACTTTCAGTGAGTGCTGCACCGGAGTGGTAATTTTCCCAATCCTCCACCTCACTCATTACTTTCTGCTCTCCAGCTACATTGGTCGGAGGAGGGGGGCAGGCTCAGAGAGGTCATACTGTTAGGTCCCATGGCTTAATGAGAATTGTAAGGAGAGCACCTGTGTACTGCTCTGCCTGTGCGCCGCTCACCAGACTACTTTTCCCGAGCATACACCTTTCCTCTTCGGCCGCCAATCGCATCGGGACTCTAAGTGTAGGCACAGATTGGAGGGAGATTGGTCATGTAGCCCTGTCATCACGCGCCCCCAGCTTAAATTCAGTCGCCAAATGCTAGTAGGCGAGTGGACATTTTGAGGGCTGCACTGACTTACCTGCGCTGATGTTAGTTACCCACATACACTGACCCACCTGACATACACTGACTTTTACATACACATTATTATACTGTCAGACGGTTCTGACCTACCTCAGCTCAGCGGTGTCACAGCAGCAGGCAGTCATTCCATCAGAGCCAAGGAGCCTGGCTGGATTGGAGGAGAGCCGAGGAGCCTTGAGGGGAGGAGAGCCAAGGAAGAGAGGAGAGCCGACCGCGGCCTGCCCGAGCAGGGATGTGACACTGGTGTAATGTAATTCCCGCCCTCTGGAGCCAGTGCGGCGCCTATGATGGACATCACTGCAATGATTACTGTCCGTGTTTCATTCCATATATGAATATTATAGTGTAAGAAAAGCATGTCTATTTAAAAAAAAATGTCCTCCCTCCTCCTACCTATCATTCATAATCTGTATAAAACAGGTGCGTGTACTTATTTAACTACCGTATTTTCCGGTGTATAAGGCGACCAGGCGTATAAGACGACCCCCTAATTTTACAGTTTTTTAAGATTTTTTTGCCTGTACTCACCGTATAAGACGACCCCCCTTCCTAGGCTTCCGACGCTTCATATTTCTTCCTTCTGGAGCCATATTCTTCTTCATTCTTGCTGGAGCCAATCACGGTGAGCGATGTATTCTATTAATGAATACAAAGCCTGCTTGGATTGGCAGAGGCTGTAACATCATCAACCCACGCCTCTCTGACTCTCAAAGCCAATCCGAGCAGGCTACTGTATGTAGCCTACTCGGATTGGCAGAGGTCGTTACTCCAATCTGAGTAGGCTCTGTATTCATTTTAATACATTGCTCACCGGGATTGGCTAAGCGGTATATACTGTATATAGCCAAAGCTATATACAGTATTACCGCACGTCCAGCAGGCATCCGAGCAGCTGACCCGGCGGTATAAGACGACCCCTGCTTTTTGGCCAGTTTTTTTAAGTGTAAAAGGTAGTTTTATACGCCAGCAAATACAGTAGTTTAAATCTGGTCATGTGATCCCGCAGCTCCACTGTATCAATGAGAAGCTGCTGCAGGGGAAAGGAGGGAGCACCAACAACTGGGAAATAGAAGCCTATAGGCGACTTTACAGCTCCCAAAATTCCCAGCTGTTGTTGAGCGCTCACTGAGAAAGAGCTGCAAGATCATGTGACCGGACTTATAATGGGTAAGTACACACACACACACCTTTTTCTTATACAGATTAGACATGGAGGGAATACGAAGGCCTGGTTCACACCTATTCATTTTTAGTGTTTTTTGCAGATTTGCGTTCCATAGGAAAAACGTGTTAAACGGACTGTAGTGCAAATCTGCAAAAAGCACTAAAATGCATTAGGCCTGGTTCACACCTATGCATTTTTTAGTGCATTTTCAGTTTTGCAGAAATACACTACAGTCCATTTAACATGTTTTCCTATGGGTCACGTTCACATCTGTGCATTTTATGGAAATGAAGAGTGGCGTCCCTGAAATTTGCAACCTGCATCCTACATAGATTTGAACCAGGCCTTATACAGCTAGGCTTAGAGTTTTCTTCCACTTAATAAATCCCATTTATAATTTTAGTATAAAAAAGTATCTAAAAAACAACTGATCATACTATTGTCCTACGAGCGGTAGGTCGAATAATACTAGTGGGGATGGTAAAAAGGTTGAGGATGACTGGCGTACACTCTAGTTGAACTGTAGCTGCCTGATTATTGCCTATAAGATGCTGACATCTTGTGGCTATTTGTGGGCACTACAGTTTCTTAGCACACTGGGAGAGATTTACTAAAAACTGGAGTGTGCACAATCTGGTGCAGCTCTGCATTGACATCAATTAGTGTCCAGGTTTTTGTCAGCGCTCAATTGAACAAGCTAAAGTTAGATGCCGATTGGCTACCATACACAGCTGCACCAGATTCTGAGCACTCTCCAGTTTTAATAAATCCCCCCATGCTGTGTGCATATAACTGAAGAATAGGGATGTGGAAATAATACTTCACTTTTGTTCCTTTTTATTTTCCAAAATTCACTTACAATAGTGGTTTCCACTCCATACACTGACACCGTGGGCTTGATTGAAGCTGTGTTCACTTCAGTCATCCAGTCATTTTACATCTTCCTGCATATGATTGGCTGTTAATGTTCACACAATAGTAGATTAGGCCACAGCCTAAAGAAGTGACAAATTAAAAAAAAAAAAAAATTATAAACTCCAAACTTTCTAAACAAATAGCCAATTTATTGTCCTTCAGATTTTAGGGGCTGAATTGTGGCCAGCGGAAGTGGGAATTTTCCTGGCATTCGTGAAATTACAAAACATCACAGCATTTAGGAATTGGGGGAGGGATAGTGCCTCATCATTGGCATCAGTGGGAGGAATAGTCCCTCCCCCCCCCCATCATTGGCAACATTGGGAGGAATAGTGCCACAAGGGCCGGATAAAGGCAAGCAAAGTCCCACATCCGGTCCCCGCAGTTTAGAGACCACGCGCCCCCCCCGCTCGCCCCTGACCCGCCGGGCACCTGCGACCGCTCGTTACAGAGAGAGAATAGGTGAGCGATCTGTCATTTCCCCTAGTCAGTCCAACCCCCCCCCCCCCCCATCAGTTAGAACACACCCAGGGAACATGATTAACCCCTTCCTCGCCCACTAGTGTTAACCCCTTACTTGCCAGTGGCATTTTTACAGTAATCAATGCATTTTTATAGCACTGATTGCTATAAAAATGCCAATGGTCCCAAAAATGTGTCAAATGTGTCCGTCATAATGTTGCAGTACTGATAAAAAAAAAAAAAAAAAAAAAAATCACTGATCGCCGACATTTTTTTTTAAAAGTAACAAACATGTTATACTTGCGTCCACTGTGCAGCTTGTTTTGCACAGTGTCCCCAAACCTGGTCTTCTGGGGTCCCTCGGCAGCTGTCTCAGCTCCTCCCCGCAAGAGCTTTCCATCTTCATGCGAGCTCCCTCACATGGTGAAAAGCTCTTGCGGGCACGCTCCCGCAGCGGCCATAGCCCCCACATCATTGGATGTGATTGACAGCAACGCCAGCCAATGGCTGCACTGCTTTCAATCCATCCACATTAGTCAATTGACAGCAAGGCTGAGAACCCGAGGAGGAAGACGGGGACGAGCGCAGGACTTTTGAGGGGGTAAGGTAAGTAAAATGGGGGCTCAGTACTCTTGGATGTTTTTTCATCGTAATGCATTAAGGTGAAAAAACACAAACTTTTACAACACCTTTATGTATTCGGGTATTGCGAGTTCTAGATCTGGTAATGAATACATGCCATTAAACCTGTTGCCTACCGTTCTTATTGTAAAGGTGTGATTTAAGGCGTGGGAGAACCTACCTCGGTCACTAATAGGTTGCATAAACCTTGTAAAGATGAAAATACTACCCACCTACATATTTCGTAACCCCCCTCAATGGATACCAAAAAAGTAAATTTTCCACTCTTAGGCTGGGTTCACACCTGAAACCGATGCTGCTCCCAGCAGGGGTATGTGCACCTCTGTTTCAGCACAAATTTTCGGTTGAATTCAGTCCAGAAAACAGACCAAAAGACACACAGGGCTCATCTGCAACTTCACAACAGAGATATGTGAACTGGCTCTATAGAGAGCCGGTCCAAACCTCCTGCTATTGCAAATTGGATGCTGAGAACTCGCATCCAATTCGCAATGTCGTATGTGACACTCCCTCCACCACAGAGATGCTCGCTCGCTCACCTTATTAACCACTTCCCGACAGCCGTACGACTATATACGGCCGCAGGGTGGTTCTACTTCTCTGAGGCGCCGTGCTTTTACGGCCGCCACTTTCCTCGCTCCCGAGCGCACAGCGGGGAACTTCTGTGCTGGCCGTGTCCCTTGGAGTGGCCGTTTGGTAGGCGATCTGTGCGGCCAATGAGAGATGATCTCATATGTAAACATATGAGATCATTTCTCATTGCTGGCTCTCACGACAGCGTACAAGAGACCGATCTGTGCCTCTTGTACATAGGGACACAGATCGGTCACCCCCCCTCTCCCCACAGTTAGAACACTATATAGGGTACACATTTAACCCCTTCCTCACCCCCTAGTGTTAACCCCTTCAATGCCAGTCACATTTATACAGTAATTAGTGCATATTTATAGCACTGATTGCAGTATAAATGTGAATGGTGCCAAAAATGTGTCAAAGTGTCCGCCATAATGTCGCAGTCGCAATAAAATAAAACAATCGCAGATCGCCGCCATTACTAGTAAAAAAAAAAAATAATAAAAAAATAATAATTCTGTCCCTTATTTTGTAGGCGCTATAAAACTTTTGCGCAAACCAGTCGCTTATTGCGATTTTTTATTTACCGAAAATATGTAGAATACGTATCGGCCTAGACTGATTTTTTTTTTTTTTTAAATTGGGCTATTTATCATAGCAACAAGTAAAAAATATTGTATTTTTTTTTCAAAATGATTATTTTTGTTTCTTTTTTGTTTATAGCGCAAAAAATAAAATACGCAGAGGTGATCAAATACCACCAAAAGAAAGCTCTACTTGTGGGGAAAAAAGGACGTCAATTTTGTTTGGGAGCGACGTCGCACGACCGCGCAATTGTCAGTTAAATCGACACAGTGCCGGAAGCTGAAATTTCACCTGGGCAGGAGGGGGTATATGTGCCCAGTAAGCAAGTGGTTAAATATACTCCCGCACTAACAGGGAGTCAATAGCGCATGCCCCTTAGGGAAGAATGTAGCCAATACAACAGACACCGATCTCCCCAAGATCCCACAGGCACAGGTTTGTTTAAATATATCCAGGCTGTATGAGAACATCAAATTCCTACTTACATTAAAAACGATCATATACAGCTCTATAGACAATGTGCGATCCCTCTCACAGGATGGCAGTGGGTGATGTTATCTGAGCGTAGCTCCTCCCCCATACACGTTACATCCAATAGGAGTGGTCGAGTCAGTGGTGTGGCCCTACAGCGTCACTCTTCTTAAAGTGGTTGTAAAGGTTCGTCTTTTAGTTTCCAAATAGGTTCCTTTAAGATAGTGCATTGTTGGTTCACTTACCTTTTCCTTCAATTTCCCTTCTAATTTTTTTTTTTCTTGGTCTGAATTTCTCACATTTTTCTAATCCATTCTATTTACATGAAATGCAGCTTGTAACAGAAGGGCCCGTGGGACGCAGAAGCTCCCAGTTGCCTCTTATGTGTAGATCACCCTGTGTCTCTAATAGGGGCACAGGGTGTATGAGAACCCCACTATGGTCTGGGCTAGTCAGATTTATATTCTCTCATATATATATATATATATATATATATATATATATAAAATTTGTGTTGGCTGTAGTGTACTATAAAGCTTGCTGTGGTAATTAAGTCCGCTACTGTGATGTAAATGAATCTAGGATGGTCTAAGGATCTTTCATTGTGTGAAGGTTTATTGATGATACATGTGTATTGTGAGCTAGCAGACAACCTGAAGGTCAGCTGTCTGATTTATCAGTTGTAGTTAATTAGCTCATGTAAATTATGTCAGAACCAGAGTCAGAATGTCTGACTAAAAAGATGTGTATTGAGGGGGCTCGTTAGGAAACATTGTATACTGTTGTGGGTGGAGTTGGGTTCATTTTGGTTACTAACTGTATACAAGAGCCTGAATTTCTCGAAGGGGCTATTTGTGTGGAACCTCAAACAGAGCTGTGTGTCATTATTGTAGTTCATCTGCCTGACTGTGGAGTGTCAGTAGCTGTCTTGGGTTCGAGAATGGAAAATCATAAACGGCGTTAACCCCTGTCCCATTTGGGGTTCCATTACACAGCTCATTTTTGGAAGGGCCATGTAATTGGCAAGTGTTTGCAAGGGGGTTGAAACCAACCCTAAGCAAGTAGGGCCTGCAAGTTCTGATCCGTCATGAACATTAAACACGATCAATATAACCTGTAACTGAAGATTGTATCAAATATTTGTACAGCAGTTAGACTGACCGTCTCTTTTAATGTCTATACTTCTACGATAAGAAGCATTAAACTTCTCAAAAAAATATATTGTACATGTTTGGCACATACAACCACAGGGATGAGAATAGTACACTATGTTAAAAAAAAAAAAATATAAAAAAAAAAAAAATTGTGCTCAGATCTAGCACTTCTCCTATACCATGGCAGAGTGAGCGGTGACAAACCAAGGTATTGAATAACAGATTTATAGTACATGGAAGGGACTGAGAAAGTTCAATGCCATGTATAAAGACTCGAGCAGATATCAAAAAATTGTTTTTATTGTAATATGCAGACTTAATAAAAAAGGAGACTAGAACAAGTCACCCGTACTGTTGACAACTGCGAGATGGGATTTCTGCTTCCGGTATGACACACAGACCAGCAAACTATCCACCTATCCCTCCCCCTCCCCCCCTGTAGGGAAAGCAACTACTACACCGTACTAATATTTGATGACCCCTGAGTTGTGTGTAATTGTAACGTATACTGTGACCCAATCCTTCCTCTAATATCAAACACAACAAATGTAAAGTGTTTACCATTCCATCACCAATTATGTGAACAAAGCGTTATTTTCAAACTTAACAAACTTGAAATAAAAGTTTAAGCCCACATATATTTACACACACTCTATATCTGTAGAGTTCAATATCAAGTAGGCCCACCCTTTGCCACTGTAACAGCATCAACTCTTCTGGGAAGGCTGTTCACAAGATTTAGGAGTGCCTATGGGAATGTTTGACCGTTTTTCCAGAAACACATTTGTGAGGTCAGGTGCTGATGTGGGTGAGAAGGCCCGGCTCACAGTCTCCGCTCTAATTCATCCCAAGGGTATTCCATCAGGTTGAAGTCAGGACTCTGCGCAGGCCAGTCACGTTCCTCCACTCTAAACGCACTCATCTATCCATCTAGGGCCGAAACAACTTATCGATTTATCGTCAACTAAACGATTAGGAAATGAATTGATTACCGTTTTCAAAATCGATTAATCGGCCAGTGACATGATGGGTTTAAAAATAAAAATAGCCCTTTATAGTACATAAAAAGCAAATAATCACAACTATTAATTATTAACTATTATTATTAAATTAATACAAACAATCTTTGTACATTCACTGAATGGAAGAATGTTTGAAAATTTTCGCTTGCTTTTAACATTCAGCTTTAAAATATTGTAATTTCGGAACGAAAAAAACACATAAAAACGGTCTGAAAATTCCTTTGACCATTTCTAAACTTCCCGGGCACTGTGGTTGAAAACGAACTTCAATTTGACCCCACTGACGATTTAAAAAATAAAAAAAATGTAATCGAACGAACGTTCTTAAAGCCGAGGTGCACCCAAGAATCAACTATCTGCCACTAGATCCAGCATACTGCTGACATCTGCAGTATGCTGGATTTTTTTTTTTTGTACTTATCGTTTTAGCGGTCTTTCTTCTCCGGCACTGAGCAGCGTATCCTTCCGGGTATAGGCGTTCCTAAATCAAGCGCAGTTGATTGACGGGTTTCGATAGCGCGTCACGCCTTGCGAAAATAGAGGAAGTGACACTCGGCCGTATAGCGCCGTAAACAGCCGAGTGTCACTTCGGCTATTTTGAGAAGGCGCGACGCGCTATTGAAGCCCGTCAATCAACTGCGCTTGATTTAGGAATGCTTATTCCCTGCAGGATTCCCTGCTCGGAACCGGAGAAGAAAGCCGGCTAAAACGAGAAGTACAAAAAAATAAAAAATAAATCCAGCATACTGTAGATGTTAACCAAAAATCGGCCAATTATCGATTATGAAAATAATTGTTGGTTGCAGCCCTACATCCATGCATGTCTTTATGGACCTTGCTTTGTGCACTGTTGCGCAGTCATGTTGGGACAGGAAGGGGCCATCCCCAAACTGTTCCCACAAAGTTGGCAACATAAAATTGTCTTCGTATGCCGACACCTTAAGAATTCACTAGAACTAAAAGGCCAAGCCCAACCCCTGAAAAACAACCTCACACCAAAATCCCCCTTCCATCAAATAATTTGGAGGGGTGGCCCAATACTTTTGGCAATATAGTATGGGTGAGAGTGTTTGCAGGCCAGTCAAGTTTCTCCACACCAGAGTCCTGTCCTCAACCTGAAAGAACACCTCTGGGATGAATAAGAGCGGAGACTGACCTCACAAATGCACTTCTGGAAGAATGCTCAAACATTCCCATAGACACTCCTAAACCTTGTGGACAACCTTCCCAGAAGAGTTGAAGATGTTATAGCTGCAAAGGGTGGGCCAACTCAATATGGAACCCTACGGACTAAAATTGGGATGCCATTAAAGTTCATGTGCATGTAAAGGCAGGTGTCCCAATACTTTTGGCAACATAGTATATAAAAAATAAAAAAGTGAATGATCTCCAAAAAACAACATGTCTGTATATTATTCCATTGCTGTACAATAAATATGGTTCACCAAATAATGAGACTGCTAAATAATCAGAATATAAATAAAATACAATATATGGAGAGAAAGGTGTCCAGTAGAAACAGATAATGAATAATTTAATTGGTTTTTACCTCACAATTTTCACAATAAAATGGCAGTGACACTATTGCAACTGCATGTCATTCATGCCAAACTTTATAAACTGCACTATATACATAATTCCAAGCTGTAAGCAAATCAATTTATGCAACATACAAAAAAAAAAAACAACACACACACACATGCAAGAATGAGATCGGTGCGGTAAACCCCTCATTAGGGATTCAGAAGCTCCAAGGCCAAGCATTTGTAAGGCTTTCAATCAGCTGTGTTAAGACTTTAAAATAAACTTCAGATCCTGCATGGAGCTGGTAACCAGATCCTAATGGTTATGAATGTCGTCAATCTCCTTAACAAGCTGCTAGCAACTTTCAAGCAATAATGACACATCCTAGCAGCTTGTTTAAACAGCGTTACCAAAGGCCCCTTTCACACGGTCAGACCGTTTAGGTCCGCCTGTCACATTTGTCTTCTCTATGAAGCGTCGGATGTCAGTGGAGACATGTCCGCTGACATCCGACCCGATGAAATCAGACGGATGGCGATACATCGTCATCCGTCCATGGCAGATCAGATCGGGTGAGATCTGATGAAAAGACTGCCATGCTGTCTGTTTTCATCAGATCTCTCCATAGGAGACAGCAGCGCTGCACAAGCCCCTCCCCACTCAGTGAGCAGAGAGGGACTTGTCAGCCGCCGGCTCAGCAGAGATCTCCCGCTGAGCTGGCGGACTCCGCCGAGACAGAGTTTGCCTAGTGCAGGGATATGCAATTAGTGGACCTCCAGCTGTTGCAGAACTACAAGTCCCATGAGGCATAGCAAGACTGACAGCCACAAGCAAGACATCCAGAGGCATGATGGGATTTGTAGTTTTGCAAGAGCTGGAGGTCCGCTAATTGCATATCCCTGGTCTAGTGTGAAAGGGGCCTTAGGCTTTTTTTCACACGGGCTTTAACAAAGCATTTGCAGAGCTTTCAGCAGGCTTTGTTGAAGCTTTTAAACTACAATTCAGCTTGAGTTTGTAAATGTTGAACACAGATCCTAATATAAGTGCCGATTGCCACTTTAAAACAAGCCGCTAGCTGGCTTTAGCACTTCTTGAAGCCTGCATCCAGCACTCCCATTAGGATCTGTGTTCAACATTTACAAACTGGATCCGAATGGTACTTTAAAGGCTTCAAAGCTTGCTGTTCACACCGCTCTTGTAATAGCCAAAGCCCGTGTGAAACAGGCCTAAAGATCTGTATCTAATCCCTGCTAACTGGAACTGAAGGGTGATTATATATATAAAAAAAAAAAAAAGCTTCAACAAAAGCTGCTTAAAAGCTTTGAGACAACTTGAAGCACACCCTGGAACACTATATCCCAGAAGAAATCTTGCATTGCACATATCACCAAGTTTATTCAACAAACATTAAAAGTCACATTTAATATTTCATAAAAAAAAGGTGTACAACAGCCAAGCTGATTGGGATCACCATTCCCTTCAATGAAAACCATTGGCTCCAACTAATAAAGCCAGCAAGCCGAGTCATAAAGGTTTGTTTTTTTTAATTTTCTAAATTGGTTCCTTTAACCACTTCATTACCGAGCCTGTTTTTCAGATTCGGTGCTTACGAGACTAAAACAGTTTTTTTTGCTAGAAAATTATTTAAAACCCCCAAACATTATATATATTTTTTTTTCTAACACCCTAGAGAATAAAATGGCGGTCATTGCAATACTTTTTCTCACACCGTATTTGCGCAGCGGTCTTACAAGCGCACTTTTTTTGGAAAAAATTCACTTTCTTGAATTAAAAAATAAGACAACAATAAATTTGGCCCAATTTTTTTATATATTGTGAAAGATAATGTTACGCCGAGTAAAATGATACCCAACATGTCACGCATAAAAATTGCGCCCGCTCGTGGCATGGCGTCAAACTTTTACCCTTAAAAATCTCGATATGCGACGTTTAAAAAATTCTACAGGTTGCATTTTTTGAGATGACGAGGAGGTCTAGGGCTAGAATTATTGCTCTCGCTCTAACGATCGCGGCGATACCTCACTTGTGTGGTTTGAACACCGTTTTCATATGCGGGCGCTACTCGCGTATGCGTTTGCTTCTGCGCGCGAGCTCGTCGGGACGGGGCACTTTAAAAAATTTTTTTTTTGGTTTTGGTTTTTATTTTTATTTATTTTATAATTTTTAACACTGAAAAAAAAAAAAAAAAAAAAATTATCACTTTTATTCCTATTACAAGGAATGTAAACATCCCTTGTAATAGAAAAAAGCATGACATGTCCCCTTATATATGAGATCTGGGGTCAAAAAGACCTCAGATCTCATATTCAGGCTTAAATGCAAAAAAAAATAAAAAAAAAAAAAAAAAAAAAATAAGTCAAAATGTAAACATATTAAATGTCTCTTTAAGACGCTGGGCGGAAATGACGTTTTGACGTCACTTCCGCCCAGCAGAGAGAGGGGGACGGCTGAGGGACATTTTTTCCCTCAGTCACATCCCCGGACAGACAACGAGCGGACCCGATCGCCTCCGCCGCTACCGACGGCTACGGTAAGCGGCGGAGGGCGCGGGAGAGCGGCGGGAGGGGGGGGGCACCCTCTCCCGCCGCCGGTAACGGCGATCTCGCGGCGAATCCGCCGCGATGACCGCCGTTATCGTTAACAGGACCGCCCCACGAAGAGATGGATATCTCGGTTGTGGCAGCAGCTGCTGCCGTTACCGAGATATCCATCTTCAAAAACGTGACGTCTTTGGACGTGGGGCCGGTCACAAGTGGTTAAGTTGGTTCACTTACCTTTTCCTTTAATTTCCCTTCTAAAAGTTTTTTTTGTTTGCCTGAGTTTCTCACTTCCTGTTTCTCCTCAGTAAACTTGCCATCATCACTCCCTGGGGGTTAGTCAGCCAGAACAGCTTACTGAGGAGGAACAGGAAATGAGAAATTCAGACAAAGAAAAAAAAAAACATTAGGAAGGGAAATTGAAGGAAAAGGTAAGTGAACCAACAATGCACAAGCTTAAAGGAACCTATTTAGAAAATAAAAGACGAACCTTTACAACCCCTTTAATGTTTAATACAAAAGATTTATAGCATAACGCTGCACTGACAGGAAATGAAAGCTGAAATCTCATTTGTCACCTGCTCCTCACATCTCAACCCAAGCCCTTGGAAAACGGTTTACTTGTGGCTTACTATTGCAGCCCAATGATTTTCTTCATTTTTCAGATGAATGATCTTGGTCCTCCTCAGCTGCAAAAGCTAATAAAAAAATAAAAAGGATGCATACATTGGGCAATCCTGCTTTCTGATGTGGTCCTGTAAGAGGTGTATGTGAGCCATCTTTATTAGGATCCGCCTTGCTTCCCGAGTAACCAAATAGGACCAGTCCAACCTGGTTGCCTCAAAATCACGTCCTTGGATACCTCTTAATGAAATCACTAGTTGGTGGCCTGGCTGCTGGTGGGCTGCAATGGTCTCTTATCCGAGATTTTGAAAATATTTCTGGCTCTGTGAGGTATACATGTCAATAGGCTTGAGATAGGTGCCTCTGCAACACCTGTTGGGGGGGGGGGGGGGGGAATAAATAAAAAAAAACATTAGTTAATATACACTAGTTAAATTAGAACAGCAACAGTGCTCACAGGAAATCTTTCAATGGGGACACCCATTTCGGTAACAACTGTCAAAATGCGGGATTGCTCTTCACTTCAAAGATTTCCACTCAATTCCTATAGTGTATACAAGACGGGAAAAAAACTGTCTGGATTTCTACATAAAAAAAAAAAAAAAAAAAAAAAAGAAGAAGAAAAAGAACTGGTCACTGAAATTAGGAGAGTTGCCATTGCCTACTTGCTTTTGAAAGTGCATGCTCCAGAGTTAACCTTATCCTCACAAGTTGGCGAGCCACAGACATACCAGAAAATGCACAAATTTTTATATTATATTTTAGAGCTGTGGAAATTAAAAACAAATTCCTTGATTAATCGTTAATTTTTTTGATCGGTACTAGTGGTGCAAAGGATCATAAATGATCTGTGATCCGAACGGTTCACCATATGCGGATCGGCACACAACGTGATCCGGAGCTCTGCTGCTGCCGCCTCAGCCATAAGAAAAGGCCGTGGCTTTGGCTTAGCTCCCGGAGCGGCGGCCATCTTAGTCCACCCAGCGGCGGCCTAGAGCAGCGCGCCAACGTCAACACCCGGCCTCAACTGCTCGCGCTCAGCTGGCTTTTCTGGAAAGACTAAGCAAGCACTAAACTTCCTATACAGTGGGGGAGATGTCTGTGGATATTACAGTGAGACTATATATGGTATATACGTTATAATTAATCAAAATTAGTCGATCGATAAACAAAAAAAACAAAAAACGGTCACGAAAATTTTAATCAGTAACAGCCCTAAAATATCACACACACGCACACACCCCAGCTAGCTCTTCTTTACTGTCCAGATTCCTTTTATTCGCAATAAAAACAATGATCCAGAGAAATAAAAAAATATGGATAACCCATCTTTATCATTTTGTAGTTTTCAAAAAATATATATATATTTTATATATAAAATTTGAAAACTACAAAATGACTAGTGCAGTAATTATATGGATTAGGGCTGTGCAAATTAACTTTTAATTAATCGATTAATCTTTAAATTTTTGATCGATTAAAATTTTTTTGATTGTTACTCACCTCTCTGCTGGCTTCTGGGCCTTCAGGGAGTTCCCGTCAGAGATCCAGTAATGTCACAGACACTGGCGGGGCTTGCCGTGTCCATCTGAAGGGCTCCTTTTCTGTGCCTTCATATCTGCATGCCGGCGGGACCCTACTATCTGGCACACGCAAGGGCTGTTACACTTCCCTCTATCAACCTGGGATTCTACAACCATCCACTGGGAGTTGTGATAGTTCCCTTCATGGGATATCTACATGCCGACGGACTAATGTTAACCTCTCATCTGGATTCAGCAGTGGTATCGTTGTACACATTTTTATACCAGTATCATACTTGGATACATGTTTGGTACTACTCGCACCATTTGTACAGTTTATGTAGCTACATCGATTTTATCTCCAGTGCAATATTTATTTTGTTACCTACTTGAAAACTAAAAAAGTTTTAATGCTATTCCCATTGAGTGCTGCCTTTGTGTGTTTTTTGTATCCTGCTATCCATTTTTAAAGTGGTTGGTTGCTGCACTGGGAATCAGCCTGCAAGGAGATCAGCTAAAAATAGTTGGATCTGTATGTGCGTTATAATTAATCGAAATTAGTCGATTAAATCGATTAAAAAATAAAACTATTAATCGAACACAAACATTTTGATCAGTAACAGCCCATCCTGTGTGTGTGTGTGTGTGTGTGTGTGTGTGTGTGTGTGTGTGTGTGTGTGTGTGTGCGCGCGCGCACACACACACACACACACACACACCTTCCACTTAAATCTGTGACCTGCTATGACTCAAAAGTAGCAAAAAGGGTTCTAGCCTTTTTGTGCTTTTAAATCACGTTTTCTAGAAGTCTTCAGTTAACATTCCAGGCATCCCCAGTCCCTGCCTCTAGGTTAGTTGTAGTAAGTCTCCTTGGTGAGATACTTGTATGCCTGGAGGGTAAAGCCGATTGCATGAAAAGCACGTAAACCTCCCCATTTAGAAATCACTTTCAGGATGTTAGTGCAGTAGGAAAATAATCTGCAATGCCCTGCATCTGTCCTTGTCAACAATCCTTGTATTTAATGGATATGGGGAGGATTATTTTTTTTGTCAACAGTGGAGACTGATTGTTGCCACTAGTCTTGCAGAAAAATGGTGCTCCAGGCTTCCTCTGGTGCCATACAATCTGACCAAAGGCTAATGCCTCATACACACGACCTGAATATCGTACGAAAAAATGTCATCCGTGGTAGAATCGTACGATAATCAGATCGTTTCAGTGAGGCGATCATGACAGTTCATCCGATATTATTTTATTCGGACAATTTTTCCTCGTACGATACCCAATTGTACGATTTTCGTTTAGTCAGTACAGTTGTCGTCCGAAAATACAACACAAATACATTACAACACATGACATCACTTCCGATTTTTTTTTCTGTCATACGAGACTTTCACTTTAGTAACCTGTTCAATTTCTACTTGCGACTAATAAAAACGAAAAAAGTTGGACGATCCGCCTTCCGATTTTCGGATTGTGTGTACGAGGCAATAGGTAAAGAACCGTCTTACTGAAGGGAAGAGAACGTCGTGCAGGTGGAGCTGCTGATTGACAGATGTGTGGGCAGAGCCAAACAAACACCTTCAAGCACCAATTCCTTGGTGTTTGGTCATGTGACGCACCAAAAAGGAACTCAAGATAACCATTTTCTGTAGCAAAGGCAAGTTTTTCAGTATCCCTTTTACTAGAGATGCACTGAAACTTCTAAACACATCAGCATTTTGCTAATGAAGAAAAAAAGGTGCCCGTGGGAGACTTCTCTCCGGCGGCTGCTGGCCCTTTAGCCGAGAAAACCCGCTGCAAATGCAATGCTGCAGTCAGCGGCGCATTGCGGTGGGAATATCATCTAAACCTACAGGTAAGCCTCATTATAGGCTTACCTGTAGGTTAAAGTGGTAGTACAGCGTTTACTGCCACTTTAAGCCTGTCAATGCAACATCTTAGATTGGCTCTGAGGAAGAGAGAATTTCCCCTCGAAACAAGTCAGACATCTGGAAGGTCCTCCGACTTGCTGGAAACAGTCTCGGCACCCTGACCATTTAGACTGGGACTTCTTGCTACAGCGATGCCATTGGCAACCTTATGCAGCGTCTCCCCTTCCACAGTCCTGGCCTGAAATCACTGATAATCAAAGTTATTTATTGTCCCCCCCCCAAAGCTTACAGCCCATTAAAATTGTATTCCTGCACTATAAACCTGAATTTCTGTGAAACTCAGAGTATATTTAAAGCTGAAACATGAGAAAAGAAAGAAGAAATCGACAGGAAAAGAAAATCGTATCCTTCAAGATCAGGACAGGTCCAGCACCCCTGCACTCCAACGGTCTTGAATAGTGGACCGTTTCTGACGTAATCACACCCAGAGCAAGCTGCATAGACCAGGAAAAGTCCACTGCTGAATGTGGGGGAGCGTTTTCTGGAGGATCGAAGGATGAGGAGAGTATAAGCTTTGTGCTCAACCCATGAAGAAACTGAGCAGTTGACCTTAGCAGTGTGGGTACAGCCCCACTGCACGCAGAAAAAAAATGTTTTGCCTGGAGATGGGCTTTAACCACTTAATACCCGCACGCCGTCATAGGATGTCCAAAACGGGGACCTGTTATCCCGGGTGGACGTCATGACGTTCTGGGCTTTGCGGGGGGATAGCTCAATGATGGCTGCACCCAGAGGCATCATTGAAATATTATTTTTTAGCGGCGGCGATCCTGCGCACCGTAAGAACGATCATAGCGGCGCCGCTAGATCGTTCTTACAGGCGGCGGGAGGGGACACCCCTCCCGCCGCTATCCGGTGCTTCTCCGGGCTCTCCCGTCCCATCGGGGGCCAGGAGAGATGATCGCCGTCCGCCGGGTGTTTGCCATAGAGACGACTGGTGACCAGTCATCTCTATGACCGTCGGAGGCCCAGGCGCGTTGTGATGACGTCACACCCGGGTCCCCGTTAGTAAACAAACCGCAATTGCGGCTAGTTTAAATGAGATCTGTGAATTTTTTTTCACGATCTCATTCTTTCCAGCCTGGAGGAGAGATGTGGGGTCTTATTGACCCTGCATCTCTCCTTAAAGAGGACCTGTCGCACACATTCCTATTACAAGGGATGTTTAAGTAGCGAAGTTTGGCGCCATTTCATGAGTGTACGCAATTTTAAAGCATGACATGTTAGGTATCTAGTTACTCGGCGTAACATCATCTTTCATATTTTACTTAAAAATTGGACCAACGTTACGGTTGTTATTTTTTAATTTACTAAACCATTTTTTTTACAAAATACGGTGCAAGATAAAAAGTTGCAATGACCGCCATTTTATTCCCTAGGGTGTCTGCTAAAAAAAACATATATAATGTTTGGGGGTGCTGAATAATTTTCTAGCAAAAGAATGATGATTTGTACATGTTGGAGATAAGTGCCAGAATAGGCCCGGGAAGGAGGTGGGTTTTAAAGCCCTGTATTGAAGTGGTTAAACTTTGAACAATTTAAGTCAGGAATGAATGGGCTTTGTTTCAGTATAGGGCACTTTATGTAGACTAATTAAAAAACAATGGCACACTCACCTGATGGTGCCAGTGACCTGATTGACTCAAGGAGGTTGGGGCCAGAGAACTTGACAACACATCTTAAGGGTTCAATCTTTTCAGAAATGCCAGGTTCCCCTTTGAACGTGGTTTCCAGCTGTTTTAGGAATAGAAATAGGTAAACTATGTAAAATCAGAACAGATATATTGTTCCATGATACTGTGTTTTACCAAATCAATAGGGCAGACCAGAGGACCTTCATTTATAATTCAAGCTCCAGTAAAATAAGAACTAGTTAAATATACAGTTAAACAATTAAAACAATTATCACACTACAAAGTGCCATATCTTATATAACAAAACAAAAAAAAGGACAGATAATCAAAACCATACTGCTAGCTAGAACAGTAGGGGATATGCTTCTGACATAGGCCACCTATATAATCTCATTTTAGAAGAGAAGATACAAATGTCAACCAAGCTCAGTATGTTTGTTCCATGCTTTAACTACTTTGAACTAGTTCCATAAAGCTAAAAAAATCAAAACAGGTAAATAAACAGCAAGCCCAAACACCACAACAAGTAACGGTTCTAGATTATGCCCTTTGACCAGATAAACGTCACCAACTTGAAACAAAGACACTGTAAGACACTTTATTAATACATAGGTGCACAAGAGGACATCAAGAAAATTAGTAACACAATTAGCCACAAATCAGGCGATCATTGAAGTATGAGCAAAGCTTTTTTTTTCTCTTACGGGTCTTAGGGGTGCACTTACTTGTGCTCTCCTGTGACCCAGAATTAGCCGACAGCAGGCTATGTCACAGAGCCACTCCAGACGGATCCTGACAATGTCAGGATCCACCCGGATGCCCGATCACCATCTGGCTCAGGCTCTCAGCGTGACGCCGAGAGCCTGAGCCAGCTGCTCACACCCCTCTCCAGTCTGGCACACCACACTGAGTGCTGGAGGGGCAGAGCAGGGAATGGTGACTGATGGTCACAGCTCTCAGCTCCAAGAAATCATTGGTCATTAGAGCCGATAGGAGACCGCTTCAGCAGACGTGAGTATAGTTGCTTGTTGTTTTCTATTCCCACACTTCTCCTTTGGGCAAAATCTGTGAAACTCTGTGGGGGCTATTTACTAAAGGCAAATCCACTTTGCACTACAAGTGCACTTGGAAGTGCAGTCGTAAAACTGAGGGGGACATGCAAGGAAAAAAAATATATATATCACAGTATTTTAGCTTGCACATGATTGGATGATGAAATCAGCAGGGCTTCCTCTTATTTCAGAGCATTGCCTCAGATGTACAGCGACTGCACTTCCAAGTGCAGAGTGGATTTGCCTTTCGTAAATCAACGTGTGTGTAACCCCTGTGGCTGTAATCCTGGCAGACAACTGCAACAGTTTATCACTGGAGATGAGATGTTCACTTTCACAGGTTCAAGTTTTGTTCAGAGCAGCCAAGAGAGAAATGTATAATTAAGCTGTAAATTCACCATAGTAAATATGTTAGTCTGTCTCACTGCTTCGGTTTAGCATTACCTTGCTGGTCGTCATAATTGATAAATGCCCCCCACAGAATCCATTTGTATTTACATACCCTATATGACGCATGATCCAATACTGGAAGGGGCCCATCTCCAAATGTTTCACGAGTCAGATAATGAACCCTGTCTTTTTCCTTAAGGTTTTCATAAGTCACTCTTGGATCCACTAGTAAGCGGGAAGAAAAAAGGGGGAGGGGGGGAGAAGTTTGTTAAAAGTGAAACTTTGCTTACACCATTTGTTTAAGAAAGTAGAAGCTGTGTGTTAACATTCTGTTAGTGTATAGAAATGTAAGTATTTGGGTTTAGCTAAACAGTTGCATATATCTAAAAATAAATAAAAGCAAAACAAAAAACACAACACTATTCCAAAATGTAACATGGCTTACATATGGCTGGCACATAGTTTCTCTCTTGAAGCGGTCTTGGATGGTATGCTTGCAAGTTCTGTTTAGAAAAAAAAAAAAAAAAAAGTCAGCGATGAAACATATACCTACAAGTCTCTCAATGTAACATGGCCATTGCACCATTAGTTGTTTGGCTGTATGCAAGGGAATATGGACATTGCCATGGCCTTTCTTTTAAAGTCTATCTTCCGCTGCCCTTGCAAGGATTAAATGCTCATTTATGTTTAAGGTGCTGGAACAAGCAGCATTACTTACTTGAACCCCCCCCCCCCCCCAGCTTACAAACTCCACCCCCCCTTGCACCTTCACATTTAATGTAAAGCCATGGGTTCTGCAAGTTACTTGATGTCAGATTTTTGTGATGGGGGGGCGCTGTGGAGAGTATTAGTCACTGTATAAATATATTGACTAATTAAGTGATGATTGGACATAAATAGTTCCCAAACACGTGAATGAAATAGCAAAAAATAAATAAAATATTCCAAATTAATAAACAATTGAATCTTATACAAAAAGCACAATCGCTAAGCAGACACAGACTGAGTCTGTACATGCGAGTCCAATAATGAAGTGATGACTATTAGCCGTGACCAAACAACTGGATGTCACAAAATTCTATTGGTGAGATGTCGCTGTGAAAAATCCCAAGAAAATGTAGACAATTTTCTTCTCATTCAATATGTGCTTCTGAGTGTTCCTTCACCATAAACAAAGATCAACACCCCAATCGTGCTTGTTAGTGGTAATACGCTTACCAGAGATGGTGGACCTCTTTAATTAAAAAGATAGTCAAAATCGCCTATGCAGGATAATGCCTGCATGCATGTAGTGTGTCACAATTAGTAGGCAACAACCTTGTCCTCCAGATGTATATAGATGGAACAGAAAATAACTTCATAGTGCAACCGGTTGTTTATTTTTAAAAGGAATTAAAAACATGGGCCAAGTGGCCACTTGCATTAAAAAGTGCCCATCCCGGCACTGGGTCTGCAGGCCTGTCAGTAAGCATGGAACCCGTCACCTCAGTGTATACCGACACAGAGGTGACGGGTTCCGTGCTTACTGACAGGCCTGCAGACCCAGTGCCGGGATGGGCACTTTTTTATGCAAGTGGCCACTTGGCCGATGTTTTTAATTCCTTCTAAAAATAAACAACCGGTTGCACTATGAAGTTCTTTTCTGTTCCATCTATATACATCTGGAGGACAAGGTTAACCACAGACAGAAGTAAACTTGACGATTTTGCATGAAACTCCTGAAAAATTGATTAAACTTCAACCAGCTTCCAGGTTTTATCATCAAAGCTTAAAATTGAACAAGCTGAAGTTAGAAGCCGATTGGCTACTTATGCACAGTTGCAACAGATTCTGAGTGCTCCAGTTTTGGTAAATCTCCCCCAGTGTGTCTATATCTATCTAAGCCCTGGTTCGCACCGACTACCGGAATGGCATCTGTGTGGGTTTCTGCACAGATGTCAATGGAAATCACATACAAAAATTGCTAAAAGCAGTACATAAACGACTTTTGGGAATCGGCAAATGCGGCATTGCAACAATTCGGATGCTGCCATTGCCGCCGATTTGAGATGTCTAATCGCATCAATGTGAACCAGGGCTCAGACAGAGCTACAATAAAGAGCAAAGAAGTATTTGGACAGAGAAAGTTTCTTTCAGAAGTGATTCTAAAGTTTAGCAGTAGGTGGGAATGAAAGTCATTGATTTTACCTTATTAGAGCTGTTCAAAGATACAGAGCTACAAACTCAGGATTTCCTGATGACTTTTCCCACCTGCTGAAGAGGTTTAGAACCAGACCTGAAAAAGAAACACAGGTCTAATGAAGATGTGAGAGATGACACAGCAGCACTGACACTAAAAGTAATTCAAGAGAACCTGCTCTCTGTGCCATAATGCACAAAGTAACAGGTTCCCTTTATTGCAGGAACCCGTAAAAGAGAAAGTACTTTTACCTTCCACTTGCTCCCCTGATATTGAAGTCTGGAGAACTATTCAGTGCTCCTGGGTGGGGGGGGGGGGAGCATGACACTGTTCCTACCTCACCACAATGCAGTGCTTGAGCGATGAGTGACCAAATGGCAAGTAAATATCCTGTAAGCTGAACTTCAGGCAAACAATTGAAATTCATCTATGTGAACAGTCTTTTCTGTCAGAAGGATATGTAATCCCATCCAGCCACATTTGTGATTAATGAAAGCCACTGCCGGACGTCACGTCAAGGAGAGGGTTAAAATGCTCTCTTTTCACGCCAAGAAATATAGCGAGATCACTTTCCTATTGACTGGACAATGTAGGAGGAACACTCCCCCCACTGTGCTCTCTCTGTCTCTCAGTATGTTCCTTGTTATGTGTATGCTGCAGAGTGTGACTGGCCCGTAATACTGACCTTCCCTCTCACAGTCTAAAGCTGGCCATAAACAACACAATTTTCTTATTCATTGAATTTCTTTTAGATTTACCTTCAACTGTGTAGTACAAAGGCCTGCCTGATTGCATACAAATTGAAAGTCTTTAGATTTGACCTTCCATTATATGGTTTTGGCAAATCTAAAGAAAATCTATAAAAGAAAATTGTATAATGTATGGCCAGCCTAAGGCAGGCCATAGATGTCATTTTTGGTTGCAGGAAAGAAAATCACCTGGATTCCATCAAACACAGTCAGTGTTAATGGGAGAATCCCTCCCATGGAGCCATTGTGCTCTCCTGGTGGGAGAGCACAGGGAGCTGTCTCTGATGGGAGAACACAGTGATTATTGCTAGCGGCTATCTTGCCTCTGGCAACAATCACATACTGAAAATCTGACATGCTGGCTGCACCAAAGTCAAACGATGGATCGACTTGGGTATAATCAATTTGTGAAAAAATAAAATGCACCAAGGGATGGTATGGGCAGGACACCATAACAGGATAGCAAGAAAAAAAAAAAAAAAAAAAAAGGGAAGAAGAGTAGGAAAGTATAAAATCTACCTGGGTATAATCAATTTGCCCATAGATGGATCAAATCTCGACCGGTCCATAGTGAACTGGCATAGATTAGAACCATCTACAGCTGGCTTAAGTCTATGAAAGAGGAACAAATATGCCAGATATAAGATGGATTCAAGTTTATGCTGGTTGAACATAAAAAATAAATAATTAAAAATTATATTTATATAATATATTATTATATAATGCATTTGGGTATCTGTCCGAAGTTGAGCTTTTAAAAAATAAATACAAATAAAATCCTTACAGTACAATAGACTTGAACAAAGAACAGGCTCACTATAAGGCGAATGCACAAAGTGTGCAATGACTATCCCAATAAGTTGTGGTCATGCTGTAATAGAGAGGAAAGCCAGCATTTTTATTGCCTTGTGCTAAGCAAGAATCCACTTGCTTCAGGCCTCCTCTGGCAGCAAGTCACTTAACCAGTGCTAATGTGTCAGTCAGTCAGTCAGCTGATTGTTTGGCACTGGCCAAGTGACCCACACTGCACAAAGCCTGGATTAGCATATACCACAGAAAGTCATGTCAAATCCTAAATAGGAGTTGTCACCAGAGCAAAAAAACTTTCCTCTTACATCCTGATAGGAACAGGAAGTGAAATCTCTAAACAGGACACAGGCAGTGAAAAATAAAACCAACAGTTCACTTTCAGAACATGCTACATATTCCACCGATTTTTTGGGTGGAACATGCAACATGCTCCTGCAGCTCTTCATGCTCTTCCTGTGCAGTGTGCAGGGGTTCTTCTCCCTGTGCCTGCTGCTATAATTTTGGAGAGAAAAAAAGCAGTGTACTGTGAATGAATGCCTACAAGTTCCACCAGCTATTGCAGCCGACAGCTTGTAGTTCCCAATGAGCTATCAGGGAGCTGGTGAGTGCACTGGAAATCCATCAATTCCTCCTGCACTCAGGTGACTAGTGGACTGCAGGAGACCGAGACTGCACCTGCGATTTACTGACCAAAACACACACACACACCCCATGTTGGCTATACATACACTTTAAAAGCTCTTTGTCAGCTCAAACTCATAACTATCATATTTGAGTCATGCCATACATCATAACTCAAGTATGCGATTTACATTTTTACATGTGCAAACATACAAAAATGGTTAAACTCACCTGATTGAACCTCTTAAAGACTATGTCTTTCAGGGATTCCAAGCACCGACTTTTCAGGTCCATCTGCTGAATATGACTGTATCTAGCAGAACTTAACAGTGCCTAAGAAAGACATACAAATATTCAAAACATAAATCACATAGAAAATTATAAAATGATATCACACAATATGTAATCAGTACCCTTTGCATGAACTCCTAGAGCGATGATCACTTTTAAACCTTGCAATTCGCCGAGTGCTAGTTCACACCAGATGCAGTTCCGTGTGCTTTTTTTCTGCACTAAAAATGCATGCACAGCGTTTCCCATGTATTACAATAGCTCTAGTTTACACTAGTGCAATCAGTTTCCGGTGCAGAAAATAATGTAGAGCACAGAACTGTACTGGAACATACCAAATTGTATCAAAAAACACACTGCGTGTGGTGTGAACTGTAAGCAAAAACTGACCTGGAACGTATCCGGAGTACATTTTTGTGGTGTGAACTGGCCCTAAAAGTAAAAGTTGAAAAGGCGTGTGTGTCCCCCCCCCCCCCCCCCCTCCAAGTAAATTCCACATCAGCTGAGTAGACATTTCAGTGGGGATCATGTGGTACTATGTTACACTTTAAAAGAGAAGTAATAGGATTTTTGTACTCTCCGTAAAATCCCTTTCTCTGAAGTTCATTGATGGACACAGCTCCTTATTCTTGACCTTAGGGTTATATTCATGATAGGAAGGTATATAATCCTAAGGTACCCTAATAAGGAGCCATGTTCGTCAATGAACGAAAGAGAAATGAGAATTTTTGGAATCAAATTCAGACTGATACTGCATCTGTCCCCCACCGGTGCTAAGGCTGAGAACCGTTCAATCGCTTGGTTCTCAGTGCTCCCTGAGCAGAGAGCTGCTGACTGTCAGCCAGCAGCCCTCTGCCCCCCCCCCCCACTGGAGCACTGGGCTGTGGAGGGGGTGGGAGCAGCTGGCTCAGGCCCTCAGAGGCTTGCCGAAAGGCTGAGCGAGGTGCCGGTCCAGGCATATGGGTGGATCTCTGCCGCATGCTTAGTAATCGGCACCAAAACTGGCATCGTATCCCTATTTAGTAATAATCGTGTACACAATGTATTTGTCCTAGGTTGACAACACTTACTCACTGTGCTGCATCTATGAAGTAGCAGTGTTGCAACCCCAATTCAGGAAGTATTAGGACCACGCCCTTATCTTCAAAACATTGTGGTGTAGGTTATTCTCTAGGTTAAACAGTAAACTAAAAAAACACTGCCTGAGATTTACACAGGAAATTACAAGCTCACTGGATTTCTAGAAGGATAAACAGTTATTTTTTATTTTCAAACAAATATAATAAAAACAAAAAAACACTTCCAATTGCCTATTTAAAAAAAAAAAAAAAAAATTACCTAATAAGTGCTATGCAATAATTCAGAGAAATTAGACTCATACTACAATGCCCTGTAGTAATTTAGGCCGGGTTCACACTGGTCCGACAAACGCTCAAACTGGGAGCTCATGTCGCACGACATGTGAAAAATCAACGTTTCCCTATGAGAGCCGTCTTAACTGGTCCGACACAAGTCAGTCCGACTTTGAAAATGCTCCCTGCACTACTTTGGTCTGACATTGATCCTACTTCAGCCCATTCAATATCATTGAAGTCGGATCAAAGTAGGAGCCTTGTCCTTACCATCTGACTTTTGACATCCGACATGGGATTACAGCAGCAGTAAAAGGAATTTATGTCACACTGGGATTGTTTTGATTGGTCAAAGGACAAGTCAGACTATCACAAAGTCGGATCAAAGTAGTGTCCTGTTCATGAAAGTTGGATGGATGTCGGACCAATGTAGGATCAATGTAGGACTGATGTCGCAGAGCAAAGTAGGATGAAAGTCGTATCACTGTCGTGTAGTATCAGTGTGAACCCAGCCTTACCTAGCTTAACAGACAAGTTCATAGACATAAATATTCACTTGTTGGTGCAAGATTAGAATGGAAGTAACTGAAGTACATACTTGACACAAGACAGGCCGGAAGGTACTGGACAGACTTGAAATAAAGACGTAAGGCGTTTGGGTATGGTACACAACAAATGTAGGTCTGTATTGATTAGGCTTCATACTAGTTTGACTCCAAGCTAAGCGGATCCACATTGCATCTCCAAAATCTTTGAAGTGGATAGTTACCTAAGGAGAAGTAAAATATTCTGTCATTCGACTGAAGTCATTCTAACAATCATTTTCTGTTGAACAGGGACAGCTATGAATAGATTGAAATTCAGCTGTTCTCTGCTGTATCAGCCAAACTTTGATCGGTTTATGGTCAGCTTTAGATAGCAAGTGATGTAAAATGTACAGTATTAAAATGCCGTTTACATTCTTGGCACTACAGTATATAAATCGTCCGTAATAAAAAAGCAGAAGGAATAGGCCAAGGAAAAAAACTGTACAGAGTGTGATGTGAGTGACAGCATCGAGTCTGCCGACATCCTAGCACCTTGGTAGCAGTCTCAGGACTTCTGGATGTCTGCAAAAGTGAGGCTTTTAGAGGAAAATAATAAAATACATTAGCATGTAGCATCTTACATTTTTCATAACTGAGTGAATGACTTTCTTGAAGCGTACTTTGAATTCCGACACATCGATGTGATTCATTTCAGAATCTGGTGAGATACAAATAGTAATTATTTTTTTCAATAGAATATTCATATTTAAAAAACAAACTTTGGCAGTTCCTCCACGACCGCATGGGTTCCCCCGTGTCCCTATGCCCCCGCCAATGTGTGCTGGGGCTCCTCTAACTCCCGAAAGCGAGAAGTACCTAAACATATTTTTGCAGGAGACGCTATTTCTTGCCAGAATGCACGTCGCTAGGCGGTGGATGAGAGGGGCTCCCCCCCACTTTTCAGCAATGGCTTGTAGCCGTCAAAATTACCCTTCCCTACAAAAAGGCAATGTACACCCGCAGGGGATGCCCAGCGAAGTACAATAAGATCTGGGATAGATGACTTGAGGACCCCTCCACGTGTGCTTCAACGGCCTGAGTGACGGTCCTGCCGGCAGCATACCGGCCCCCCTCGGGTTGACCCCCTCCTTTACTCCCTCTTCGCTCTCCTGTTGCACCGGTACCCCACAGCATGTATTTTGTAACCCTTCTTCCCTCACCGCTTTCCCGGCCTCCCCTCTGCATGTCCTCGAATGTTTCAAAGTGGATCTATTTGTACTTGTAGTGCATGTTGCACTTATCACCCGTCTGTATACCTATTCTTTATGCTCAATAAAAGTTGTTTTGATTTGGCTAAACTTGACTTTAAAAACAAATAGGAATTTAGGGGGAATGAAACAGATCACTTCAATAATTACCAGTTGGCTTAGACATCTGATAAACATCCCAGGTCCTCCTATTTGCATTAGAATGATTATCTGTGGCAGACAGAAACAAACAAAATTAAACAAAATATTGCAATCACAATTTTATATAACAGGTTAATTATTATTTTCGCTGCTAGAAACTTAATTTAATAAAAGGTAAATTAAATCCTATATAAAAACTTGTCAGTAGAAGTGCTGATGTTAAAATAAAAATAAAAATTCTTTCAGGTTCTCCTTAAGCTAAAGACAGCGCTATCTTAGCCTCTATTTAAATTACAATTACCATAGGGCAGCTCATGTGATCAGCTATTATATCAGTCATCTGAGGGCTTTAACCACTTGCCCATGGTGTCATAGTAAAAAGACGTCATGACTTTAAAGATGGATATCTCGGTAACGGCAGCAGCTGCTGCCACAACCGAGATATCCATCTTTTCCGTGGGCAGTGCTGTACACGATAATGGCGGTCCCAGCGGCGGATTCGCCGCAAGATCGCCGTTATCGGTGGCGGGAGAGGCCCCCCCCCCTCCCCCGCGCTCTCCGCCGCCGGTAACGGCGGAGGCGATCGGGTCCTCTTGCTGGCTGTGTTGGGATACGAGTGAGGGAAAAATCGCCCCCACCCGTCCCCCACAGCTCTGCTGGGCGGAAGTGACGTCAAAACGTCAGTCCCGCCCAGCGTCTTAAAGAAACATTTTTTTTTTCTGAAATTTGAAAAATGACATTTTTTTTTTTTCCTTTTTCTTTTTTTGCATTTAAGCCTAAATATGAGGTCTTTTTGACCCCAGATCTCATATTTAAGAGGACCTGTCATGCTTTTTTCTATTACAAGGGATGTTTACATTCCTTGTAATAGGAATAAAAGTGATAATTTTTTTTTTTTTTATTTATTTCGATGTATAAAATTATAAACGAATTAAAAAAAAATAAGAAAAAAATGTAAAACGCCCCGTCCCGACGAGCTCGCGCACAGAAGCGAACGCATACGCGAGTAGCGCCCGCATATGAAAACGGTGTTCAAACCACACAAGTGAGGTATCGCCGCGATCGTTAGAGCGAGAGCAATAATTCTAGCCCTAGACCTCCTCTGTATCTCAAAAAATGCAACCTGTAGAATTTTTTAAACGTTGCCTATCGAGATTTTTAAGGATAAAAGTTTGACGCCATGCCACGAGCGGGCGCAATTTTCAAGTGTGACATGTTGGGTATCATTTTACTCGGTGTAACATTATCTATCACAATATATAAAAAAATTGGGCCAAATTTATTGTTGTCTTATTTTTTTATTCAAAAAAGTGTTTTTTTTTCAAAAAAAGTGCGCTTGTAAGACCGCTGCGCAAATACGGTGTGACAAAAAGTATTGCAATGACTGCCATTTTATTCTCTAGGGTGTTAGAAAAAAAAATATATAATGTTTGGGGGGTTTAAGTAATTTTCTAGCAAAAAAAACTGTTTTAGTCTCGTAAACACCGAATCTGAAAAACAAGCCCGGTGGGCAAGTGGTTAAAAAAAAAAAAAAAATTATACCAGGTGCGTTGGCACAAAAGATGGCCCAAAGGCAGCAAACAGAGGCATCAAAGCAACCAGGTAAAGGTGGGGGCACATATAAGCAGGCAGTTAAAATACCTTTTTTAAAGGGGAACCAAAGCTAACAGGTTTGCTTAGTAGTCCACACATTTTTCCTTGCGGCCCCTTCTCCCACTAGCACCCAGAGGGAAATCGCCCTTTGTTCCCGAGTTGGAGCTTACACAGGACTAAGGACCAGCGATTGGGAATAGCCATTGCCTACTTAGGCACCCAATGGTACATCCTGAGATGAAGTTATAAGCTCCCCTTTTCCCGAAGTACTGGGTAATTTGAAAAGCTCTGGTAACTAAATAAGGCAGTGGGCGAGTGCAGGGAGAGGAAGTATGAGTAGTTATGAGAAGCGGGGAGTAGACGGTCAATTATACTTGGAATTAATAGTTCAGGAGCTGCTGTCAATCATTGCTCTTCCTTCACTAACAGCAGTACATTGAACTGGCTAAATGGCTGGTCAAAGATTAACCCCTTTACGTTGGTACACCTTTTCAATTGCTTGGTAACAATTGCTAATCATCTCGGGTTTAGTGAGAATGGTCCAAAAAAGAGAAAATATCCAGTGAGCAGCAGTTGTGTGGACGAAAATGCCTTGTTGATGTCAGAGGAGAATGGGCAGACTGTTTTGAGAAGATAGAAAGGCAACAGTAACAAATAACCACTGGCTACAACCAAGGTATGCAGAATATCACCTCTGAACGCACAACACATCAAACCTTGAAGCAGATGAGATACAGCAGCAAAAGAGCACACCGGGTGCCACTCCTGTCAGCTAAGAACAGGACACTGGGGCTACAATTCTCACAGATTTACCAAAATTGGACAATAGAAGATTGGACGATCTGAGGAGTCTCGATTTCAGCTACGATGTTAGGGGTAGGGTCAGAATTTGGCGTAAACATGAAAGCATGGATCAATGGTTCAGGCTGTTGGTAGTGGTGTAATGGTGTGGGGGATATTTTGTTGGTACACTTTGGGCCCCTTAGTACCAATTGAGCATTGTTTAAACACCACAACCTACCTGAGTATTGTTGCTGACCATGTCAATCCCTTTATGACTACAGTGTACCCATCTTCTGATGGCTCATTTCAGCAGGATAATACACCATGTCACAAAGATCCAATCATCTCACCCCTGGTTTCTTAAACATGACAATGAGGTCACTGCACTCCAATGGCTTCCACAGTCACCAGATCTCAATTCAACAGACCACCTTTGGGACATCATGGATGTGCAGCCGACAAATCTGCAGCAACTGTGTGATGCCATCATGTCACTATGAACCAAACTCTGAGGAATGTTACCAACACCTTGCTGATTGTAAAATAGTAAGTGACCGGATTT